>PPLF02000011.1:0-327135 GCA_003706395.2 Danielozyma ontarioensis
TTGGTGCGCGGATCGTTCGAAGATGAGCAGCCGAATGGGGAACACGATTAGTAATGCGAGCCACTATCGAATGCCATTCATCGCATGTTGATCTTGGTGCCATGTCTTCGGTTACATCAATTCCTAGCGAGGCCGGTCACAAGAGTGACGATGCGCCCGATGGCGCGTTTGAGGTTTCGTTTGACGGCGCCGACGACGAGGAAGATGTACTTACTCTTCCTCTATGGCGAAAGTGGATGAGCGTGATTGTGATCTCCATCACGTCGCTCTGCATCACCTGCATCTCGTCGTCGTGGTCAATGGCGTCCGACCGCATCATGGTGGCGTTTGGGATATCCCACGAAGTCAGCGCGTTGGGAATCGCCCTCTTTATTTGGGGGTTGGGCATTGGCGGCATGTTTTTGTCGCCCATTAGCGAATACTACGGCCGAAAGGTGGTGTACGTGTCGGGGCTTGTGGTGGTGGTTGGCTTCCAGTTCCTAACCGCCTTTTGTCACAACATTGGCGGCATGTTGTTTGGGCGGTTCGGCCTGGGGTTCTTCGGGGCGTCTTTCATGGCCGTGGCCTCCGGCACGTTTTCTGATCTCTTCCGCCACCACCCTCGCATCAAAGACGGCAAGGACCAGAACAAGCATCTTGGGCGGGCGCTCATTCTTTACTCCGCCACGCCGTTCGTGGGCCCTGGCTTGGGCCCGCTCATCTCGGGCTTCATCAACAACAACCCGCAGGTGTCGTATCGGTGGACGTTCTACGTGATGATCATGTGGTCAGCAGTGATGTGCTTGCTGATAGTGGTGTTGGTGCCGGAGTCTTACGAGCCAGAGCTCCTCCGGCGGAAGGCCAGGCGCCTCCGCAAGTCCACTAACGACTCCCGCTACTATGCACCCATTGAAATAATGCCCCAGTCCATCTTCACCGCGGTGGTGCTTTCGTGCAAGCGGCCATTTCTCCTCTTGTTCAAGGACTACATGACCATGGCGCTCTGCTTCTACACCGCGTTTGCGTTGTCGGTGGTGTACATGTTCTTCGTGTCGTTTCCATACACTTTCACCCGGATATACCACTTCAACACGGCCCAGGTGGGACTCTCGTTCCTCGGGCTCGTGTTAGGGTTCTCGTTGGCGTCGTTTCTCTCGCCAGCCGTCGTGGAACGCATCCAGAAGCGACTCGTGGCGCAGAACAACGGCGTCGACAAGCCCGAGTTCAAGCTCGTGCCTCTTCTCATCGGCGTGTTCATCGTGCCACCCGGCCTCTTCATCATGGCCTGGACCTCGTACCCGCACGTCCACTGGATCGCTCCCATCATCGGCTCGGTGGTGTACGGCATCGGCACCATTCTCGTGTTCTCGGGCATCTTCTCGTACCAAATCACCGCCTACCGTTTCTACGCAGCCTCAGCCATGGCCACCAATTCGTTTGTGCGGTCTCTCATGGCGGGCTCGTTTGACTTGTTTGGGCTCCAGATGTACCAGGGCCTCGGCATCCAATGGGCCACTAGCTTGCTTGCGTTCTTTTCGCTCCTTCTCATTCCCATTCCGTTTGTGTTCTACAAGTACGGCGAGACCTTGAGGAAAAAGAGCCCCTACACCTGGTCCTAGCCCCTTCCACCATAGATAATGATACAATAGTCCTATTCCGTCACCGCATCCTCGTAGGCTGCCCCAAATTCCAATCGTGGGCCTCGACGGCTGGCACCACAATCTCGTGATACCTCTCATAGGTGCAGTTTGGGGCCGTCCTGCATGTAGTCGTGGAATTCACTAGAACCCGTTCGTCATCAACTGTTCCCAACTTCTTCTTTCTTCGTCATGGTTGTTCATAATCCCAATAACTGGTATGTACCGCTGGATAAGGTGAATGGTGCGTTACTAACTTAGGCACTGGGTCGATAAGAATTGTCTTTCTTGGTCTAAGAACTATCTCGAAAGAGAGCTTGTTAATACTGCCGTGAATCATGGAGACATGGTGATTGTCCTTGAGAGCGTTGACTCCGTCACTGGAGACTGTGACGTCACCCAGAGAAAGGGCAAGGTGTTGTGTATTTACGACTTGACGTTGAAGCTTACCATTAACGTCAAGGCTGGTGAAGAATCTGTTAGTGGAACGATTACGGTTCCGGAGTTTGTCCACGATCAGGATGAAGACGAATACGTGTTTGAAATTGACACTCAGCAGTACAAGAGCGACGTCAGAGCTCGTTTTGTACCTGAGCTACAGAAGAAGCTCATGAAGTTCCAGGGTGACTTGATCTCTGCCCACGAGAAGGACATCCAACACAATACATAGGGACGTCTGTATCACCACACCTGGGGTTTTTCACCTCCTTGATCAGCTAACTTATTATCGGCATCACGCCAGCGCTAGAGGGCTGTGTAAACATCCAGTATGTACAGTTTATTACAGTCTATATAAGAATGTACGGGACGCCCAGCCAAGCATTATCCAGACATGGTAGCCTAGCCAAGGACTATCCAGTCGAGGAGGCTCAACCATCGAAGCCTTCGGGAACGCCCTTGGCATGACGAACGCCCTCCCGCGACCCGAGGTAGATCTCTCCGCCTCCGTAGCTGTTTATGTCGCTGGGGATGTTGTAGTACGGAACCTGTCCCGCCTCCACCGCCTTGAGCACCTTCAACGCCTCTTGGGTACTATAAGGAAGCCCATAACTGAAGTCGAAGTACCGGACTTCGGCTCCCGTGATGCAGCAGTTCTTCCGGTTTCCGTTTGGAAGGTAGAGCCCCGTGGGGGTTTCTGTCCTGATGCGAATCACCATCTCCTCTTCGTTACCGTTAAGATCATCCTCCACAAACTCTTGTGCCACTCCAAGACGGGGGAGCCGCTTGAGCTCCTCGAACATCACATCATCTTCCGAAAGCTCAAGAGCAGGGACAAACGCCTCGTCCTTTTCTTCTTTGACCACTGCGTACGGATTCTCGATATGTCCAATGCGAGCAATGGTCTTGGTGTCACGAAAACGACGAGACGCAGGCCAATGCACTTCGGGGCCAAAGAGATATTTTTTCATATCATACTCCATTAGCCGAAGATCATCAAACTCAACAAATAGAATGGCGTTCTTGGCCACTTTCTGCACGGGTCCCTCAAATACCTCGCCTTCTGTTTTGAGTGACACCTCGGGCGTGGGGCTGGCCCCTTCCACGTTGGTGTCATCGTCCAAATCATCAGCAAACGTGACTTTCTTCTTGTCGCCGGTGGAGGGCTCGCCGCTTGGTGTGCCTTCGGTCTTGGCGACGTCGACATCCATGGCGGAGCTGGCGTTGTCTGACCCCGTCTCCTCCTTGATATCTTGCTCTAGCTGCAGCTCCATTTGCGCTGGCTTGTCCTCTGCTTCTGACTTAGCTCCGAGGTCTGACTGGGCCTCCTGCTCTGACTTGTCCTGGGACTCCAGATTATTTTCTGCTTCTGACTTGTCCTCTGGCTCTGACCTGTCCACTGGCTCTGATCTGTCCTCTGGCTCTGATCTGCCCTCAGGCTCTGACTTGCCCTGCGACTCCCGTTCGTCCTCTGTCGCTGACTTGACCAATTCTGTGGCCCTTAGATCTGCATCCTCGGTGCCCCCAGCTTTTGGTTCCAGTTCCGCAGCAGGCTCGGGCGTGGCATCTGACACACCCATCGGCTTCGGCTCGTCCTTCACACAAACAGCCGGGGCATCCCCCTGCTGCTCGGGACTCTTGCTTTTTGTAATTTTGTCTCCGTTGACAGGCGTGACGTCTTCCCCCTGCACCTGAGAGGTGTTGCCGGTGGTCTTGCTGGCATCCAGATCTGGGGTAGGCTCGGGAGTATTGCTCTTCGCCGCCTGCTCTGCCTTGTAGTACGGCAATTCCTCGTCCACGTCACCAGGAAGTCGCCGCCGAACGATCTCGTCGGGATTGATTTTTCTTCTCCGGCCCGGCTTTCGCTTTTGGCGGAGAATTTCTAATTCGTGCATCATTCTGGCATGCTTGACTTCATCAGCAGGGGAGATATACGTCACCTGCGACACAAACCGAATCACGTGGCGTAGCTTCTCTCTCCTTGATAGTAGAAGCTGCTTTCTGTACTCGCTCTTGACGATTTCCTGTTCACGGAATGCATTGAGCGACTCCACGTTGGCCTTCTCGGTTTCTACCGCCTCTGCCAACCGCTCTTCTTGGGTCAACTCTCGTTCTTTGACTCGAACCACCGGAGCAAGCGTGGACTTCCGCTTCTCATCTTGTTTGAGCTTCTGAAGCAATGCTTGTTTGTTTTCCACCGCCGACGCCCGTGATGACGACCGCCGTGACTCCATGAGAAGCGTCTCAGCAGAGATGAGATTGGACTTGGGCTTTTTCTTCTGGCCCTCCACCCGTGGCCGCTTGATCTCCGGAATCAATTTCAGCTGTTTCTTCATTTTACGCTTCTTGAGACGCTCTTGGTTTTGTAGCTCCCGCTCTCCTTCATCTTCGTCGCTGTCGGACATTGACAAATCACTATCTGACAACACCTCGTCAGGATTGACAGCACCATTCTCGCCTTCAGCTTCACCCTCGTCTCCTCCTTCGTCTTCTCCTTCCCCTTCTTCTCCTCCTTCTTCTTCTTCCTCCCCTTCCTCCTCTTCTGCTTCTGATACCTCAAACTCCTCATCGTTATCATCTTCTTGAAACAACAAGTTTACGTTCTCGTCTTCGTCGGTAACAAACTGCATCTGCGACTGTGTATGCAGCTCTTCAAGCTCAATCAACTGCTTCAATCGGGAACCTGCATTGGCCCGTCTGCTTCGGGTTGCCACCAAACTATCTTCATCCATGGTGATGTTTGAAGAAAGAAAACGGCGCGCTAACATTTTTCTCAGTGATAATGACTACATCAAATGCTCTACGTGCCGCTATTCAAGTGCGCCGTCTTTTTACCGGTCGTTTGCTCTTTCAGAAGTACACGGGGGCAAGCATTGATGAAATGACCCATTTTAATGCGTTGGCGCTGTCGTGGTGGGATGTCAATGGACCACAACGGATTCTCCACAAGATGAACCTCCTCCGCATGGACTTCATCCACGAAACCATTCGCCAGAACCTCCAAATCAACGATAGCCTCGTCCCTGACGAGGAGCAAATCTACATTCCTCCTTACAACGTTGACTTGCTTCCCAAACCTATTCGGAACCAGATTGTCCTCGAGCAAGAGCTCAAACGGGATGAGTTGCTCGCGGGAGCAAAACTTAAGGCGCTTGATGTTGGATGTGGAGGAGGTATTCTCTCGGAGTCGTTAAGTCGGATAAGCTTTATCGAAAGCGTCAAGGGAATCGACTTGTCGGTGGATGTGTTGGAGGCGGCTAAACTCCACCAGAAGAAGGACCCACTGCTCAGCAAGCTCTCGTACGAGCTAACGGCGGTGGAAGACTTGCCACGCTTCGAGAAATTCGACGTGGTCACGGCATTTGAAATGCTAGAGCACGTTACATATCCCTCGCAGGTGTTGATGGAGATTCTTGATCGGGTCAACGTTGGTGGGTGGGTGTTTCTTTCCACCATCAACCGCGACTTTGTCAGTTGGTTCACCACCATATTTGTGGGAGAGCACGTACTCCACATAGTCCCCGTGGGGACCCATACTCTTGATAAGTACATTAACCACCTGGAGATTAAATCGTGGCTCCGAGAACGTGGCGACTCCTTCAAGTTGGTGGATTCCCGCGGTTGTTTTTACCTCCCAGCCTGCGGTTGGAAATTCACCGACAACCCTAATTGTGGCAACTACTTCATGGCCATTCAGAGAACCAAATAAGTTCTATCCACATACTTATCAACTGGCGACATCAACTCCGAGAGTGCTTAACAAGACTACTGCGAGGCATACGCACCCCACTATCAAACAACAACATGTATATAACCTGCATAGCCAATCTAGTAGATATACACGTATAAATACACCGGTACTACCCTTCCCCGCAAAACTTCACGCAAACTACCTAACGTACACCTCTATTGGGAAGCACACTGAACACCAGGACCACCTTGACCACCTTCTTCATCATCAGAGTCATAAGCATCACGTCTGGAGCTAGATTGATGTCTATAAGGATCAATATCAACCAAGTCACATTCGTCGATTTCAGCACCCTCGGGGATCGATGGTTGGCTTCTTGGAGGAAGGATATCTTCCAAGAGCTTCAATTTCTCTTCACTAGCAAAACGATCCTTGGGGAATTTGACCGAAAACTTGATGAAAAGATTACCTCTCGAACCTTGCTTGAAGATTGGCATACCTTGGTTTTCAATAACCTTCGTGGTACCGGGACTGATCACTTCTCCAGGAAGAATAGTGGCCTTGACATAGTCTCCAGAAACATGTTTGAATGCAACCTCACCACCAGCCAAAGCAGTAAGTAAATCGACTTCTGCTTCAAAATAAAGATCGTCAGCCTTTCTGGTGAACTTGTCGTGGGATCTTTCCTCAACCACAAAAACAACATCTCCGGGAGTAACGCCTGGCTCTTGGTCTCCCTCACCGGAGAAAACAATTCTTTGGCCGTCCTTCATACCAGGATCGATGTGAACTTGAAGAATCTTGCGTTCCTTTTGAACCTTCTTACCCTTACAGACAGTACATCTGTCCTTAGCATCACAGATATCTCCGGTACCATTACACATGTCACAAACGGTTTGGAACCTTTGGATCATGGGCCCCATTTGTCTAGTGACAAACTTAACACCCTGGCCGTGACATGAAGAACATTGCTTGATCTTACCTTCCTTACCACCACGTCCATCACAAGACTTACAAAGAACCGTCTTATTAAGGGCCAACTTGGCGGTTCTTCCAACGTACAATTCTTCCAAAGTACAGCTGATGGAATGCTTGATATCTTTACCACGTTGAGGTCCGCGCTGAGCGCCACCTCCCATACCACCAAATCCTCCTCCAAAGAACTGAGAGAAGATATCGTCGGCGTTCATTCCTCCTCCCATTCCACCAGGTCCACCTCCAGTCAATCCTTCTTCTCCATACGAGTCGTAAACTTCTCTCTTTTGAGCGTCAGAAAGGATCTCGTAAGCGTGTGAAAGCTCCTTGAATTTCTCGGCTGCTTCAGGACTTGGATTCTTATCAGGGTGGTATTTCAAAGCTGATTTTCTATAAGCCTTCTTTAATTCAGCTTCAGAAGCACTTGGAGCAACTCCCAAGAGATCGTAAAATTTGGTATCCTTGACCATAATGCAAATATATTGGCTTGTTCTTCGACGTGTAACAGATCAACGAATATAAAAAACTTCCTGGGAATGGATAAATAATATATTGCCTCTGGTTTCTGAGATGTCTTTTTCGGTGCCTCTGATGCGAATAGAATTTTCTAGCAATACACGATATATTTTTTTGTCGGTGCGTTTTCTGCATATGGTCCGCGCTTACGTAAGCCCCATGTGAAGTATATAACTAGCCCTTGTGTTCCACCACCTCCGACACCAATTTGCCGTTCTTGATGGTGTGCTTGAATTGTTCAGGAGCTGCTAGCTCGTCGTAGTCTTCGTCGTTCGGAACGTTGATGTTCAAGGCCGTGGTGGATGAGGTGAATATCTGAGTGTCTGCCTCCACACTGGCCTTGGATAAGTAGATGGTACCTTCGTCAGATTTGTCGATACTGATGAGAGGGCAAACTTCAAGCACCTGAATGGCAAACTTGGAGGACTTGATAACATCGATACCACTGACCAACGAATCCACCACCACGCCTGTTTTTTGGGTCTCCGAGAGAGAAATGGCGTTAGCCTTACCCTTGACTTGGATTGTGACGCCGTTGGTGTTGCCAATGAATACGGATTGGTGCATTTCGGCCTCAATCACGATGGGCTCCGAGGTGTCAGCACTGGTGTAGCTTTCAATAACCCATTTGGCCCCGTCAATCAATTGCTTGGTGGCAGGTTTCTTCTTGGTTAAGCTGGAGGGTTTCTTGGGAGGAGTTGGCTTCTTGACAGAGTCCACGACTCCCAGTTTTCTCAATGCAGGGTTCTTGTGGGTCATTTCCGACTTGTCTACCTTCTTGAGGCCTGAGGTGACGGCCTCGCCCTTGTTCAAGTCGGCAAAAACCGCGTTGATACCGCCGGCCGCTGGGGCTGGAGCATCGGAGAAAAGGTCGGCCGGGGGTGGAGGAGGAGGTGGTGGTGGGGCACCGCCTGCGGCTGGGGCCGATGCGGCTGGTGCATCCTTGGTCTGACTCAAGACTTCAGCCAAAGGCTTGCCATTGGGATTCCAGGACGGTCCGGCAGCGTGGTACTCCTTGACGTAGGCCTTCAATCCCTCAAAGATGCCAAGAAATTGCTTGACCCAGTCAACGTGACTCTCGTTCTTGGTCTTATACTCCTTCATCACACGGTTAGACCAAAACTGCGCCGAGTCCTTGAACTCAGGGATCATCGACACCGGAGTTGGACTCACAATCCACCCCACAACAGGCGCACCTTCGCTGATTGTGTTGAGATGGTTGAAGAACTCCGACTTGCGGTTGTCGTCCTTGAGCTGGTTGATTTTCTCAATTCTGGCATTGATGGGAGCCAACAACTCCATAAACTTGGGGTCGCTGAAGTCTGGCTTCTTGGCTTTGCTGACCACGTCCAAAAAGGCTTGTTGGGCCTTGAACGCTCCAGCAAGCTCCTCGGCCGTCTGTCCCACAACTCCATCAATCTCCTTGGACTTGGCCACAAACGATTCAATGTCCCCGGTGATGAACTGCTCGAAGGCCACCACAAACTTGGCCTTTTCCTCAACCGCCTGCTTGGCGGGAGCAGCGCCCACGGCCTTGGATTGCGTGGCACTGATGCGGTCTCCTTTGGCCACGCCTCTGTTGGCCTCCTGCTGTTTGATTTCTTCTTGATAAATGGTAATGTCCTCAAGACGAGATGTGGCAGCTTCCAATCTCTTGAGAATTGTCACGACATTGTAGCCCTGAACGTTCAAGTGGCCTTCTTCTCCTGACATGGTTTAAGGGAGGTGTTGTTAATTCGCGTAAATTTATCATGGTGAGAAATTCTCAACTGAACATTCTGCCTCCTCCCATAAAATGCCGTCGTCCAACATCAAGGATGAGGATTTGCCGCCGCAGCAGATCCACTCGTTCCGAGAAGTAGCAGTCCCTGCCGACCCAGAGCCATTTTACCAGAACTACTCGTCGGGAGTCCCCATCGCCATTGACCTTGGGTCCTCCACCACCAAAGTGGGCCTCACCAACAGCTCGGACCCCAACAACGTCTATCCCACGGTGATTTCCCGCTTTCGTGACAGAAGGGTCCAGCAGACGCTCACCATGGTGGGCAGCGATGTGTATCGGGACCTGGCCGTCAAGTCGTCCATGAAGAGCCCCTACGATGGTGCACTCATTACCAACTGGGACTATGTGGAGTACATCCTCGACTACTCGTTCGAGCATGTGGGCGTCACCAGCGATAACGGTCGCGTTAACAATCCCATCATCATGACAGAGCCTGTGGCGTGTCCATTCTCCCAGAGAAAGGCTATGTATGAGCTTTTGTTTGAAACCTACCAGGCTCCATCCGCCACGTTCGGCATCGACCACCTCTTTTCCTACTATTCCAACTGCGGTGGCAACGCCACCAGCGGCTTGGTGATTGGTGCGGGCCACGAGTCGACTCATGTGATTCCGGTGCTTAATGGAAGAGGAGTGCTTTCGCAGACCAAAAGGATTGACTGGGGCGGGGACCTGGCGCTGCAGTTCCTTCAGAAACTCTTGTCGCTCAAGTACCCGTACTTCCCCTCTAAAGTCACCCCCACCAACTACTTGCACATGTTCCAGGACCACTGTTACATCTCCAATGACTACCAGGAGGAGTTGTCTGCTTATCTTAGCATGAATCTGTTGAACGACAAAGACGTGGTGGTGCAGGCTCCGGTAGAGATTGCTGTCACAACTGAAAAGAAAAAGAGCGAGGAGGAGTTGGCACGCCGGGCTGCCAAGAGAAAGGAGCAGGGTAAGAGATTGCAGGAACAGGCACAACAGAAGCGGGCAGAGAAGCTTGCGCAGAAAGAGCAAGAGCTTGGGTACTACACCACGCTCGAGGCGCTGTTTGAACAGTTGAGCCAGGCTCAGATCCAGGCAGCGTTAGTGAACGAGGAATTCGAGTCACTCGACGAGTTTAAGAAGTACGTTGCTCAGCTCGACAAGGCCGTCAAGAAGGGCCACAACGAGGAGGTTCCCGAGGATGACGATCCTACCGCTGCATGGACGTTGGTGGAGATCCCCGACGATCAATTGAACGAGGACCAGATCAAGGAGAAAAGGAAGCAGAAGCTTCTCAAGGCCAACTACGAGGCCAGACAACGAGCTAAGGAGGCCAAGAAAGAGGAGGAAGAGCAGAAGGCCCAGCAAGAAAGAGAACAGAAAGAGTGGCGTGAGCGCGATCTCAACAACTGGTGTGAAACCAAGCGCCAGGAGCTTGCGGGGTTGATTTCTGGCATTAAGGAGCGGGAGAAGCTCTTGGCCTCCTTCAAGGATAGAAAAAGTATGGCCGCACAGCAGAGAATGAAGAGTATCGCTGATTTGGCTAACGATGAGACGCGCTCCACCAGTGCTCAGTCCAGAAAGAGGCGGAGAAATGTGAACGTCAGCATTGATAACGATCCCAACGATACTTTCGGAGCCAATGACGACGATTGGAACGCCTACCGTGATATCACCAACTCCTCTCTTGAAGAGGAGCAGGACGCTGCATACCAGGCAGTGGTGGATTTGGAGGAAGAGCTTTTACTCTACGATCCCAACTTTCACCACGAAGACACATTTGCAGCCTCTCAAAGATTTGACTGGAGAAACCTGGTTCTTCACAAGTTTATTCATGGACCCAGGCCCAACATCACCATTGCCATGCAGGCTGAGGGCCATGACCCCGACGAAATCGCCAACCACCCTGAGATCATCAGGAAAAACCACCAGATGCATTTAAACATCGAAAGAATAAGAGTGCCAGAGGTTCTCTTCCAGCCTAGCATCGCCGGAATTGACCAAGCTGGTGTGGTGGAATTGTCAGACGATCTCTTCCGTCGAAGACTCGATGGAAATTTCCTGCCCGGTGGCCAGTCATATGACGTTCTCCAAGACGTGTTCATAACAGGAGGCCTTTCCTTGCTACCGAACTTCACATCACGGATAACCACCGATTTTACATCGATCCTTCCCGTGGGATCTCCGCTTCGGGTCCGTCGTGCCCAGAACCCCATCACCGACCCATGGAGGGGTATGCAGCTCTGGTCGCAGTCAGCCGAGTTTCAAGCCAGTCTTGTTTCGTTGGCGGAGTATCAGGAAATGGGCCCCGAATACATCAAGGAGCACGGATTGGGAAATGTGTGTCTCAAATGATCAGGCTAATGCTGGCGTGGCTCCAAAAAGCTTCTACGGATGTCCTTTTGGACCACATTCGAAAAAAGGATGACATGTTCATCTATGTGCTATAGATAATCGTATGCTAATATACACGCTACTTCTTGATGACAGCTGGATTAATTCCCTTCTTTTTGAGGTTTCTCTTGATGGTCTTGTCAATCAATTCCTTATCTTCATCTTCCTCGAACTCTGCAAAGTCTCCGTGGATAATACCTTCCTCTTCGGCCTCAGCTCTGGCCAATGATTCCTTCTCCTTGGCACCAGCCAAGGACTTGTCGTGAGGTGAAGCAGCAATCTTCTTAAACTTGGCCACGAAGAACCCATCCACGTTGTAAGTATGAGGATAGTAGCGTCTTGTGAGAGAGATCTTAGGGTTGAAGTGCTTACCACGGAAAGAGGTGAAACCCTCCTTACCAATTTGCAAGCCGGTCTCCACCAACTTCACGTTAGGTCTCTTTCTCAAGGCGTAGTCAACCACGGCTTCGTTTTCATCAACAGCAACCGAACACGTAGAGTATACGATCACTCCCCCGGTGGCGGAGTTGGCGTCCACGGAGTCAATAGCGGAAAGCAACAACTGCTTTTGAAGATGAGGAATTTGGATGAAATCCTTCTCAGTACGGTTCACCTTGACGCTTCCGTCCTTGGCGATCACACCTGTACCAGAACAGGGAGCATCCAAAAGAACACGGTCGAAGCCTCCAATAACCTTGGGGAATTCTCTAGCATCGTAGTTGCACACAATGGTGTTCTTGCATCCTAATCTGTGAATGTTGGCAATAAGCGACTTGGTACGAGCCTTGTTGGCATCGTTGGCGAACACGCATCCGGTGTTCTTCATGAGAGCAGAGATGTAGGTGGTCTTACCACCGGGGGCAGCGGCCATATCCAAGATACGTTCGTTTTCCTGGGGCCCCAATGCCATAACAGGAAGAAACGAGGAAGCTGCCTGCAAGATGTATTGACCAGCCAAGTATTCGGGGGTGGCACCGATGGGCACCTGCGAGTCAAAGATCTGCAAACCCACCTTGGTCCATGAACCAATAGGCTGTAAATTTACACCACGATTAACAAGGTGCTGGGCCAAATCACGACGTCTGGTCTTGAGGGTATTGGTTCTGATGGTGATCGGTCTGTGAATTTCGTTGGCCTCAAAGAACTCCATGGCCTCAGCAGGAGAGAAGAGGTTGAAAAGCTTCTCAGCAAGGAACTCGGAGTAGCCAAAGTACTCGCAAATGTCCTTGATAAGACGAGTGGTATACTCGGTACGGCTCTTTCCTTCTTCGGCAAGCTCCTTGAAGTTCTCAAGAACCTTGACGATTTCAATCATTCTCGTTCTCACCATGGTCACATCCTGAGGGCCCAGGTCAATTTGCTCCTCCTCTTCGGCGCTAGGAAGAACTTTGGCACGAGGCTGGGCGGCTCCTTGCACAAGCTCCTCTTCAGCCTCGGCGGCCTCTAATTCTTCCTCTTCATCCAACTGTCTGGAAAAGGCCTCCATGTTGGCGGCGTTCAACGACTCAAGATTGCCGTTGTCTTCGTCGTCGTCATCGTCGTCAGAGAACATGGGTCTGGCTCTGGCCTCCTCATCGGAGTCAACGTCTTCGCCTTCCACGTCAAACTCATCATCAAGCTCCCCTTCGTCTAATTCCTCTTCGGAGTCATCAAACAAAGACTTCTTAGCGGATGAAAGCTCCTCGTAGTCGACTTCTGGGAGGTTGGCGGCTTCTTCTTCTTCCTCCACCTTCTTTCGGTCGATCTTAGATCTCTTCTTGGGCTTCTCTTCCACAGCGTGCTTCCGCTTGTAATCCTTCTTCTTCAGTTTAGACGACTGGAACTCGTCGAGAGTTGGAGGTACTCCTTGTTTGTTTTTAGCCCTTCTACCCATAGTGATGAGATGAGATAAAATTTCGTTTTTTTTTTCGCTTGAGTATGCTGTTTTCGCAGCTCCATCTCACAATCCCTCATCGCTCATTATGTCCAGAAGCAACACCATCATCACCGCCGGCCAGCACGCGTTGCTCCGGTTACCTTCCGGCGGCCTCAAGATCATTGAGTTGAGACCGAGCGGCTCCATCAGTCTTGGAAAATTTGGATCTTTCCATGTCCAGGAGATCTTGGGCTATCCGTTTGGGCAAACGTTCGAGTGCTTGGGAGACAAAAAGGTCCGGGCCATCAAGAGCATGACACAGGAGCCGGATGAGGCGGAACTTGAGAAGGAGGAGCTCGCTAGTATGCTATCCAGCGCTGAAAACAATCAGAATATCATCAACATCGGCTCCAAGATCCAGAAGCTCAGTGCTGAGGATATCGACCAGTTGAAGAAGTCGGGTGCCTCCAGTGAGGTGGGACAGAAAATCATTGAACAGATGATCGAAGGCCATGAAGGCTTCGATAAGAAGACGATCTTCTCCCAGCAAAAATATCTTCGCCGCAAGCAGCAGAAGTTTTTGCGCCGGTTCAAAGTGGAGTACGTGGGTCTGAGCCAGTTGCTACAATACTACGCCTCGAAAGACATCCAGAAAATCCACGACTTGAGCGACGAGACTCTCGGGCTTGTGTTGAACTACGGTAATGTGCGTGCCGGCGGAAAGTACTTGGTTATTGACGAAACCGGGGGAGTATTGGTGTACGCCATGATGGAGCGCATGAAGTGCCAGGGAACCATTGTGTCCCTTCACGAGAACGAACACCCCAACCACGCAGTCATGCAGTACTGCGACTACACCCAGGAGGTTCAGGACAGCATCATCAAGCCCATTAGTTGGCTCCAGTTGGTGGAGCCGGAAACCGAGCGCGTGGAGTGGACAGACGAGTCTGAAGAGGTGTTGAGTTCCATGAAGTCCAACAAGAGAATACAGTATGATAAGAGACGCAAGAGGGCGATGGAATCCAACGAAATTATCGATTTCGTGCTGAAGGGAAATTTTGACGCCTTTATCAGCGTCAGCACCCTCGACTTGACCACGGTGCTTCCACATGTGTTGCCGCTAGTGGGCGGATCTCGCCCGGTGGTTATGTACAACCAGTTCAAAGAGCCATTGCTCGAGACCCAGCACTTTCTCTCTGAGGATAGGCGCATCTTGGCCCCATCCATCTTCGAGTCCCGCGTCAGACACTACCAGACTATCCCGGGCCGTATGCATCCAGTCATGACCTCGCGGGGTTACGGAGGGTACGTCCTCTGGGCCACACGGGTGTTCCCTCGTGACGACATCACTGCTGTGGGGAGAGGAGTTGTCAAGAAGCAGAAGGTGGAAACGGTAGACCAGGAACAAGAGATAGGGAAGTCCGGTATTTCTGACCAGTCCGACAAAGACAACAGTAACAGCACACTGCCCCAGACACCCAGTACATAGGCATATTTATACCATCTTACTCGTGCTTTTGTAGCGCTGTCTTGCATAGCGCCTGAAGACGCTCCATGGGCGAGTGGGTCTTCCACCCCACCACCGCCCGAAGGCTCCCGGCGGAGTCGTACACGCGGCCTGTTTCCCACTCTCCGTCCAACAAGCTCTGGGTCCACTGCACCTGGTGCTCGTATCCAAGCTCGAACAAGAAGCCCTGGGCTTGTTTTGGTTCCACCACATTCTCGATGAGGTGGGTGTAGAACTCCACGTCGCCCTGCAAGGCCAATCGAGGCTCGTAGAGCCGGACCGACCGCTCGAGCCCATTGTGTGCCATTGGTGCCTCCATGTCGGCCGCGGGGATGTAAGGAGGGTTGGACACCACCAAGTCGGTTGGCGGCATCGCCGCCATGTCCTCGTGGCTAGAGAGATCTGCCAGGATTATGGACACGTTCTCCACCCCACACGCCTGTTTGTTCTGCTGGGCCAAATCCACCGCCACTGGCGATATGTCGAACGCCAGGATTTGTGCCTGGGGGAGCTCGTGGCCTATGAGAAGCGAGATACACCCGCTTCCAGTGCACGGCTCGATGATGCGAGGCAGACGGAGGTCTCTAATTGCCTCCACCAACAGAAGGGTGTATTCTTCTGTCTCCCATCGTGGGATTAGCACACCCCGTTTGCACTGCACTGATATGGAGCCAAACGGCTGGCTCCCAAGGATGTACTGAAGGGGTTCATATTGCAGCCGCCGAAACACCGCCTTGGCCCACTGGGCCCGAGGGAGCTCCTGTTGGATCCAGCGAAGTTCCCGCTGAGCGTGCTCAAATGACGACACTCGTAGGAGCGGAGGTAGAAGCGGGGATATGAGGCGTGCCTTTCTTGCTAAAGCAGGAGATAGTCGGGGCATGGAAATGTGAGAATAATTTCAAAATGCACCTAAATGTAGAAAACGTGAATTTGAGACAAATGCACCAAGTGAAGAAAAGGACGACATAATACACCAAAGAAAAAGCAAGGCCAATTCCGCAAGGGTTCGGCACGGGTGGCAAGGGTGAGCTTGGGGGCTGGGACACCTGTCTACATGAAGTCGATGATATCTTTTATATACAAGATTACAAACCCTTTCTTACGTAGTACATGTAGGCCCTCTCATGGACATGGGTAGGGAAAGGCGAAATCACCTCAGAGTAGCCGGGTCTGGCCACAGGATCACGCATGTACACACCATGGCCGGTGGCGAAGTTGATTTCAATATGAGCAGGAAGAATGGCAAAAGCCCCAATGAAAGGACGAGGAGTCCATGGAGTGAAGTAAGGCTTGGAGGGATCTTGGCGGCCAAAGAGCCCCTTTTGCCATGGAAGTGACACCACAGCGGTCGATTCGTCCTCCGCGATGGCATCCTTGTCAAGCTTGGGGTGGCCCCTCATTTTCTTGACGAAATCAGACGTAAAGGGAATGTGGGACGAGTTTTCCGGTAATGTGTTGTTTTGAGCCTGGATACGAAGGAACTCTAGCTGCGATGATACAATTTCGTTCAAAGCTTTCTTGACGGAAGCAGCCACCTTGGCATCGGCCTCGGAGCCCAATTCTGTTGACTTTGTGGAAATAAAGTTGTTGGCCTCTGCGACAGATGGAGACTCCACCAACGGATGGCCAGCGTCATTGAGTCTGGTGTAAATATCGAAGCACTTGAACGAGTTGCCCTTTCCATACACCGATTCAAATGACTCTGCGGTAGCCTCGCCGTCAATGGACTTGGCGTGGTGCAAGATCTTGTTCAACACCACGTCTCTGGTGGTGTTTCTTTGCTCTTGGAGCATGTCCTTTTCCACCTTTTCGTTGTAGTGCTTAATGGACATCGTCTTCTCCTTGGCGCCATCGAAGGTATCAAGAGACTTGGGCTTGGCCTGTTTCAACTCCCACACATCCTTAGGACTTTCTCTGGCGGCCTTGACGTATCTGTTCCAGACTGAAATCTGCTTGTTGTCCACCTTGATGCTGGTATCCAAGCTGGGCTTGACTCTTCCCATGGCCAAGAGGATCTTTTCGGGCTTCACGTTGAAAACATCGCCTGATCTCAACGGAAAAGCGGGATGCTTGATTACCACTCCGTTGACCTGAACGTGACCTCCAAGAATAAACTCCCGGGCCTGTCTGACGGAGGAAGCAAACATGGAACGGAATAATGCAGTTTCTAAACGTTTCTCCAAAGATGCGTACGTCTGTAAAGGCAAAGGGGTTTCAGCGACCTTGACACCCTTCAAGGAAGCATCCAACTGAGCCACCGACTCCAAGTTGGGGTTGAACACCTGTTTCCACCGACGTTCTGTTAAATGCTCCCCGTGGTAAGCTCTGGTTTCCTGTTTGGCAACCCACTTCTGCTGAAAGAGCGTCTTTCCGTGGTATCTGATCTGGGGTTTCTTGTATAGGTTGAACAAATTGTACTTGTTCATAGAGGCCCGGACTCGGCCTCGAGTCAACGAGTTAAGATTCTGGGACCGTCTGGGCATTGGTACGGTGATAACGTCTCAGACTGGGTGGATATGGTTGAATTTTTTTCATGCGTGCGCTCACCAGAAACCACACTGGTCTCGATTGGGGTTTGGGATTACACCGTTTTGCTTACCAAAAGTGACCATGACCAGAAGCAGCTCCCGTGAGTGGTCGGTGGACGAGGAGATCAAGCTTTTTGACTTGCTCTGTGAGTACAAGCCTGCGGGGCCTGACAAGCACAAACACATGGTGTTGATAATTGAGAATATCAACCGAGACTTGTCTGGCGACAAGCTCTTTACCGCAGAACAGATCTGGGACAAGCTTGGCAGGCTATATAACCTAGAGAAGATCAATTCGTTGGAGGAGGGGTCGTCCAAGGAGAACTCGGATGGCGAGCTCGACAAGCCGGAACCCTACTCGTCGGAGCTCAGTGATGTTGATGTTAGCGAAGAGGAACCGCCCAAGAAGGCCAGGAAGGTGGAGGCCAAGCGAAGAACCAGGAAGCGGAGAGGCGACGATGTAAAGGAAGAGAAGGCGGAAAAGGGAGACGCCAAGGAGGATAAGAGTGCTAAGGAGGAGAGGAGTGCTAAGGAGGAGAAGAATGCTAAGGAGGAGAAGAGTGTTAAGGAAGAGAAGAGCGCCAGGGAAGACAAGAAGGCCGATAAAGAAGACAAAAAGGCCAAGGAGGACAAGAAGGATGCAAAAGAAGAAAATAAGGATGCAAAAGAAGACAAGGTTGACAAGAAGGACGCAAAAGAGGACAAGCACGTAAAGGAAAACAAGGAGGCCAAAGTGGACGACAGGGAAGATGAGCACGAAGAAGCTGATGGCAACGGTGAAGATGAAGACGACGACCACGACGGCGACCAGCCGCCCAAGAAGCGCACCCGCTCCTCAGCACGTCTAGACAAGGAGGTGACGCCCACGCCCAAGAAAAAGAAGGCCACGCCATCACCGGCGCGGCGGCGGACCCGAAGCGAAGCCGCTGCTGAGCCCAGCGATGAAGAAGAAGAAACTCCTCGTCGGCCGACACGGTCGGCAGCTCCCAAGCCGGTGCGTCGCTCCACTCGCAAAAAGTGAAAGTTGCATACTACAAATGATAGTTACATGTGTATATTAGTGTATATTAGTGTTCGTCATGCTCGTAATGAAGGAATTTAACTGAGGATAGCCCAAGCTTTACCCACGAAGGTCTTTGGCTCGTCGTCTTCGGCTTCCCAAACAGTCTCGTCCAAGTCCCTAACACCAGTGTCGATGTCACACTCATCCAACGGGACCATGAAAGCTTTCCAGGTGAATGCTCCCTTGAAACCATTGAAGTAAAAGTGAGCCACAATCCAACAAGCAAAGAAAAAGATGAGGGAAATGTAAGAAGTCAAGAACCCAGAGGCAGTGAAGTCAAAGAAAGCCTCGAAACCTTGGACAAAACAGAGAATTCCTCCGAGAATAGTAGCGTAAATAGCACCATAAGGCATAAACTTAGCCTTGAAAGGAAGAGTGTCACGAGAAATACCTCTGCGCTTGAGGATCTGCATGAAACGAATGTGACAGAATGTAATGTTAACCCATGCAATTAAACCAGCCACTGCAGTGATGTTAAGTAACCAGTTGAAGGCGGTATTACCACCGTTGGAAACTGACAAGTATCCGAGAGCACCAAAAGCAGCGGTAAAGAGAACAGCCACGTAAGGAACACCGTTCTTGGTGGTATAGGTAAAATATTTGGGGGCCACCTTGGACTGAGCCAAGGCGTAGAGAACACGAGATCCACAGTAAATATTCGAGTTACCGGCGGAGATGATGGCCACAAGAATCACCGCGTTGAAGATGTCAGGAAGAACCTTGGTACCGGAGTTTTCAATGGCAATGATGAAAGGCGAGGAGGCGGTGTAGCTGGTGGCGGAATTCAACTTGGGGTCGTCGTAAGGAATTAACAAACCCATGAACAACATGGAAAGAATGTAGAAGATGATAATACGGAAAATAACCTTTCTGATGGCGGAGGGCACAGTCTTTCTGGGATTTCTGGACTCACCACAAGACAAACCCGTCAACTCAACACCCTGGAAGGTGAAGGCAGCGGAAATCAACGTCTCCACCCAAGCGAGCAATCTAGCGGTGGCAAGGTTTTTAACGTGTGTGTTGAGAATACCGTCACCCCATGGGCCAGGGTGTCTCCAGTATCTAAAACCAACGGGACCGGTCTTACCGGCACCACAAACCATGATGAATGCATAGACCAACCAACCAACAACGGCAATAATCTTAATAGAAGCGACCCAAAATTCAAGTTCACCGTAGAATTTAACGGGGAACATGTTGAAACCCGTCAACAACACGAAGAAAATGGAAATCCAGGCGGCGTTTGGCACAGCGTCGGTCCATCTTTCGATGACCTGGCCGATAACGGACAATTCCAATGCAAAAGTGATGGCCCAAGAAAACCAGTAGTTCCAACCATTGGCAGCACCAAGAGCTGGAGAACACCAACGGGTGATGAATTGGGTGAAAGAACCAGAAACAGGAATTAAAGTGGCCATCTCTCCAAGAGACTGGGTCACGAAGTATGCAAGAGAAGTAATGAAAAGGTAGGAAATAAGAGCGAGAACTGGGCCGGCACTAAGGGTGCTACCAGAGGAAATAAACAAACCAGTACCAATGGTACCACCAAGCGCAATCATGGAAATATGACGGGCCTTCAAGTCACGCTTGACTTCGAACTTTTCCACATCTCCAAGAAGTTCATCCTTCAGGTCCGTGTCTTGCACGTAATCAACTTGCTTCTTTTCAGAAGATGGACTGCTGGGGGCCACTCCTCTATAGTCAGAAGAGTTACCCAATCCCTTTTCAATATCAGACATGTTTTATAGTGAAAAAAAAAGTCGATGATGGAGAAGGAAAGAAGGGAAAGAAGGGAAAGAAAAAACCCACATGGATTTCTGCCAGTTATATAATGCCAGGCCAACTGTGCGTTTCTCCACTATAGATGCAATTAAAAAAGAACAATTAAGAAAATTGGCGAAGGCGCATTCTCAATTTGGTAATTGACGGTGCTCGCAGCCGCTATCTTGCATCATCTTGGTTGGTGGACTCGGATCACCACCACCGAATGCCCCATTAATAAAGTTTTCGGCGACTGATGCCTTACTTGATTGGGTCTTTAGCCTGAGCATAAAGCAAAGTAGCTCATCGCGAAGTCATAAGGCGCTTTGGGGACGCCGCGCCGTATAAGCTATGTTGCATGCTCGCTTACGTCAGCCTTGCCTTCGATTTTCACCGAACCTCTGGCTTCTCCTGCTCTTAGAGAAACAACCTTAGGTCCGGAACAGGAGCAGGTGCGTTATCGAAGAGTACCCCACTATCGGAAGAGACCAAAGGGGCTTGCAATGACACGGACAATAATTACAGCCGAAATGGACAAGCTAGTGGCACCATCGTTTCCCCTTTTCTTTTGCCAGGGTTTGAAATTGACACGGCAGTCTGCGTCGTAACCGTAGAAAAAAAGCAATTCTGAGGGAACTGCAAAACGCCCTGCTTACATAATGGATGCTTCATTCACCTGGTTACTAGGTGAGTCAGTTGGCGCCCAGAAACCAGTGGCTGGCCACAGTCAGAGGTGACGGCGCAAAAGTGTGGGACTGCTTTAGAGTCACTTTTCGTATTCTGAGGGTGGTCAGCAGGACGTTCTACCTCGGGGACTCTTTCCTAGATCGATGGAATGGATTATTTTTTAGAGAATCTTATCGCAATCTCTCCCGCACACCCTGTTCAGTATATTAGACAGCCCCTGATGTTCTTTAGACGCTTTGCCGTGGGGTCAGGGTTACACGTGGAGAAGATTGCGATACCGCCAGGGAAGCAATTTAAACAAATTTATGCATGGCTTTTTCAGCTTTGGGAGATCGGCCTGCAAGACAACATCAGCCGCTTAAAAAATTCATCTCCTACATTAGTCAGTAAATATCATTTTATTTAGTTGTAAAAAACAAACTTGGCCTTACCACTGGTGACACCAACGGTACATCCGTCAGTACCATCACCATTGTAATAACCATCTTCGTAAACACAGTCTCCGCTAACAACGGAATCATCGCCATCAGCAACAATCTTGACGTTATAGTTGGCAGCATCGCGATTGTTAGGGTTAGGAATCAAGGACAAGTATGCAATTTTATCAGCGTAACCAGCACCAAAGTTTAATGGAGCCCAGTTACCAATAGTACCTTCGTCTGTACCCCAAACACATCCGTCCGTCCATGAAACACCTGCGTTGTTAACGTAATATTGAGCAGTTGTGGACTTTCCTTGCCAAGTGTAATAAGAACCTTGGTCCACAGTAGTAAGAACAGAAGATCCACCGGCCTCAACCACAGTTGGAATAACCATGTTCTCAGTACCTGGGTAATCGGTTCTGCAAATAGCAACAGTCTTGGAAATTTCGGAAACAACAGAAGCCTTCTCAACTCCCCATTCACACAAGTTGGAAGTGGACTTTCTGGATCTGTAAAGTTTTCCTCCATCACAGTACAATCCCCCGATGGAGACTCCACTAGATGGTTGGTCTTCAGGCCATTGGGTCTTAGACATACCTGATTGACAGGCGTAAGAACAGTAAGAACCATCCTTACAGTTACCACCGGTAGAGCCGTCTGAGTTCTCAATTCCAGACCAACCACCAAAGCCTAAGTGGTCCAATGCAATAACACCATTTCCACTAGGGAAATCGTCACAAGAAAGAACTCCATCTTCGAAATCATCAGATGGCTCTTCGTAATCGCTCAAGTCTCCAGATGGGTATGAGCTATCATCGGAAGATCCAGTGGATGTGGCTTCAGAAGTGGAAGTGGTCTCATCTGCAGTAGAAGAGGAGGTCTTCTTGGCGGAAGAGGAGGAGGAAGAAGTGGTGGTGGTCTCTGCACTAGAAGACTCGGTAGATGAGGTGGATGAGGTGGATGAGGTAGAAGAGGTGCTCACGGTGGTGGACACCTTTTCAGTCGAGGTAATGGCCTTACCCTGTCCGTTAACAGTGACAGTGACGTATTGATAGTCGTACACGACTTCACGCTTGTGCTTGTGGTGAGCGTGAACTTGAACAGAGTCACAGTCTTCATCTGCGGCAGGAGCTGGAGCAGCAACGCCCACAGACACAATTGCAGCCAAAGCAGCAACAGTAGCTTGAGAGAACTTCATAACTAAAGATGTTAGTAATTGTAAAACAGAAAATTTTGAAACACTATCCCCATTCTACATATATCAACGTAACGGCCCCCGTGCCTCCCACAATATCAACAATAACATCAACCTGGAACGAAACTCACAGCATGTGGGCCTGGCATACTTTATGCGCGACACGAGAATAAAAGAAACATCCTGCACCTAGCAGCCACCTTGTTGTTTACATCTTGTAAACGTAAACAATGAGCGAGAACTTTTTTTCCTCGAGGGTGAAACGCGACGTCCCAATTGGTGGATTGGTCCAGCCACCTTCCAAATCGAGCCGGGTCCAGCGCGAATTTCACCTTGGCGTGCGACAACAGCCGCGCAGCTGGTTCCAAGCTCGTCTGAATGCTGACGAGCAGCTCAATTGGGGAGAAAAGTACTGGTCACATAGGGGAGGTCGTCAAAAAAAAAAACAAGTGATGATTTAAGTACTGGATTGATGATTTGTGATATAGTGGTTGATTCATTGATTTGCACGAAGGGGACCACAATTAAAGATAGCGGGTAAATGGCTCAACATGAAAATAACATACTAAAAGGAACGACAGGTTAAACCGATAAAAGGAGCGTAAAAGTGGGATCGATAAAGGAAGTCGTAGAAAAAACAGTTGAAAAGGAATTTTACTCTCAGGGGGACAACCCAGCTTTATAAAACACCTTCCGTTTAGAACTGTAACGCTACCAGCCGACCAGCATTCTCCAAACAATCATTCTGCAAGTCCTGTATGAAAGTTCCCCATTGGGAAGGTGCCTGCCACGCGAAACGCACGGTGAAGTCTATGATGGCGCTAATTGTACTGTGCGTACCGTATTGTCACGCACCGATCATTGGAGACGATCAAGTGCATTTTGCTTCCATACCTTCTCAAGTTCGTGTGATACGTTTATTGCCCCCTACAACCGACATTGTATGCACATGTTGTCGCAAATCCAGTGGTGACAAAATCACATTTACCACATTGGGACAAAATATGAAACATTGTTGTAAATTACCGCTAGTTCGTTGAACTGGACACTGGCGCTGAACACGACCCAAGCGCAACAAATCGAAAAGTCACGTGAGGCACCGCATAAGCCACGTGAAGATGGTCATGTGACCTCCATCTCTTCTCAAATATCAACCACCATGAGCAACCCCCCCTCCAGTGCCATGGCGCCAAACGATGTGACTGACGACCCGGCAGCGATAGCTGCTGGAACAGATGACGGCACGGCTTTAAGAAATACGATTGATGTTAGCGGTGAAGTGAACGAAGGGGCTCTTGAATCACCTGGTCAAATCAGCCCTCGCGATGAGATAGAACAATTACACGAGGAATCACAAGAGAGAAGCAAGACCGGCAATCTGCCCCTTTGTGACGTGAAGGACGTAACTAAAGGTGCTGATGTTGTGATTCCTGTTGAGTCCCCCGACGCCCCCACATCTGAGATCCACGCAGACGGTGAGGACAACCGCCCGGACGATTCTGACCCCAGAGAGCAAGAGTCTGACATCAGGGAGCAAGAGTCTGACATCAGGAAGTCTGAGTCTGAGAGTTTGAGACAGGCTGGCGACCTCGGTGCCGCCAATGAGAAGTATGACGACTCAGGGAACGAACAGCTGAGTGTTCCTATCATCACAGATGCTACGGGCATTGACAACCAGACAGGGCCGGGTCAGGAGTCTGCAGTTGAGACTTGCGAGAAGCAAGAAGATAAACCAAATGAAGCCACCGAGCTGGCAGAACATGAGCCCAATCTGGATGCTTCAAGCGAGTTGAAGGCCGAAGCCACCGCTGTACCCAGTGAAGTGCAAAAGCCAATGGATGTGTTCTCCCAGTTTGCCTCTAATACATCCACCACCGAGGCTTTGGAAAAGCTTTCTGACGATGAGATTGAGATCCAGGTGGACTCTGACTCTGATGGTGAGGACTTGGCATCGGTCGATCCAGACTCGAGCTCAGGCTCGGGTTCGGACTCGGGTTCGGAGTCAGACTCGGGCTCGGAGTCCAGCGACACCGAGGAGCAGGTGGCAGATGACGACGACGACGCGGTCGATGAAGAAGAAGAGTCCAGTGGTGGGCCCATCATCTCCAAGAACGAAATTATCGACGAGGTGGCGCCCACGTTGCCCAGCGACTACGAGATTCCCGAAAACGCTCCGCTTGAGTATATCGGAGAAGTGACGGGGTGCGTAGAGAAGAGTGTGATTGTGAAGGCCCGGATTTCGGGAGAGTTTCGGATTTTGGATGAGGGGTCTGTTCTTTGCTTTGAGGACCGGACGCTCTTGGGACCGTTGTTCGAGACGTTTGGAAAGCTTCAGTCGCCAGTTTACCGAGTGAAGTTTAACTCCGACGAAGACTGCGCTAAGTTCGCCAGCAAGATCGGAGCCAAGGTCTTCTACGTGGTTCCCGAGTCGCTGTTTCTCTACACCGACAGCATCAAGAACATGCGTGGGACTGATGCCAGTAACTGCCACGATGAAGAATTGCCGAAAGAAGAACAGGATTTCTCCGACGACGAGCAAGAGGCAGCCGCCAAGCTGGCCAAGAAGAAGAAGAATAAGAAGAAGCAGCCCAAGCCGGACTCGGAGGGTCCGGGAGCCAAGCGGCAAAGACCCAACCCTGCATATGTTCCTTACAACTATCCACAGCCCCAGCAATACAACTACCCTCTACCCCAGGTGGCTCCACAGGATCGCCCGCTTGGTCAACTCCAAGTGCCACCACAGGGACACCCACAGGGACATTCACAAGGGCACCCACAAGGGCACCCACGAGCACAGGCACAAGGGCACCCACAGGGACATCCACAGGGACATCCGCAGGGACATCCGCAGGGACACCCACAGGGACATTCACCAGGGCACCCACAAGCACAGGCACAAGGGCACCCACAGGCACAGGGCCAGTTTTCGCGTCCCCAGCCGCCATTCCAGTCATACCAGCATCCGCTGTACGTGCCACCCACGCAGTACCCCCAGACAGGGCTTCCGTCTGTGTATGGAGTGCCGTTCTCGCAGGCGTACAACCAGCCCTACGGCTACAGCTATCCTCAGTTTAATCAATATGGGCAGCCGGTGCAGATGATGCCGCAGGTTGCACCAGGACAGCCCATGCAACCGGGGCAGCAGGTGCATTCCGGACACATTCCTCATCAGGGTCCATCTGTGCAAGCGGGTCAGCCAGGTCAGCAGATGGCTCCCTACCAGGCCTATGGACAGTTTCAGCCGTACGGGCAGCCTCAAGCGTATCCGGGGAGCAACGCCGGAGGCCAGAGCTTCTCTGGGGGGGCAGATTCCCATCCGTCGTACGAGCCTTAGAAAAACTTCATTAAGGCCTACCTTAATCAACAAAGACTCACCAAAAAACACCTCCAAAGATCGCCAACATCTATCTACAAAAACTCACCATAGACCCACCAAAGACCCCCACAATATATACCACCAAAGACCCCCACCAATATATACCACCAAAGACCCCCACCAATATATACCACATATACACCACCAAGAAAATGTTACGCCAACATAGGCACCCCACCAGAGGCACCCCACCAAAGGCACCCCACCAGAGGCACGGGCGGCCACTCGGCCGTTGTCCTCGTACCCCTTATGAGAGATCGCCCCCTCGTGTCAGTTACCCCATACGGAATTTCTTCCTCGTCACCTCATCGACGCCGCCGGTGGGCCATCAGCCCCAGCCGTCGAAACTCTCTTCCCATCGCAAGCCTCTCCGAGCAAACGACGTCATTGGCACCCATGAGGGATTTTTGACCTGTGACGTGAAGTGCGGTGTTTTTTTAGTTCTTGTTTGTTATCGTTTTTTTATTCTGACATGATAGGGCTGAAAGGGGCAGCCTGGGGGAACGAGGGGCGCTGCAAATAATCCCGCAAAGATATGGATGGTAGTGGGTATGGATATAAAAGAAGCGGCCGTGGCCGAGGTTTTGTCTAAGCAACTCGAAATTTGATGGAAAAGCTCACCTTCCGGGAGCAAATGAGAGGGTTTCCCCTCTGGCAAGTGACTATTCTCAGCATCATCCGCTTTACGGAGCCGTTGGCGTTCACGTCCTTCTTCCCCTACGTGTACTTTATGTTGACGGATTTCGGCATCGATAAGGAGGAAACCTGGCGCTACTCAAGTTATTTTGCGGCGTCGTTTGCTTTCTTCCAGTTCCTTTCGTCGGTACCGTGGTGTAACCTCGCCGACCGCTACGGGCGCAAGCCGGTGCTCTTGTTGGGGTGCCTAGGCATGAGCGGGTCAATGCTTCTCTTTGGGTTTTCCTCTAGCTTTGCCATGGGGCTCTTTGCTCGGAGTCTCATGGGGTCGTTTGCGGTGATCCCAGTGGTGCGAACCATGTTGGGCGAGGTGGCGGTGGAAAGACGCCATCAGATTGCCTTCAGCATCATTCCGCTCTTCTGGAACCTCGGTGCTGTGATCGGGCCCGCCATTGGCGGCAGCCCGTACTTGACCAAGCCGCAGGTGTCGTCGTTGAGCGTGGTGACGTCTATGGGCGTGGAAACGGCATCCACGTTCATCAGATATTACCATGCGTTCATGGACAAGTACCCCTATGCGCTCTCTAACATCGCAGTGGCGGTGTTTACGTGGTGGGCAGTTTTGCTTGGGTGGTTATTTCTAGAGGAAACCCACCCGGACTTCTGTAAGCGCAAAGACTGGGGCATCCAGGCGGGAGACTTGATTAAATCGTGGCTCGGGTTCGAGGTTGAGCCTCGTCCTTGGGACGAGCTTCTGGGGCTCCGCGACGCCGAGAGCGTGATCTACGACGACTCGTTGGACGAGCGGACTTCTCTTCTCCACGCCGACCACGACGACGAGACCATGTCGATCGAGTCCAACTTCCTTACCAGGCGGACTTCCCGCAACATCGGCCAGCGCATCTCGTCATTCCATCAGTTGAGTGTCACACAGTCGCGGGCCACCGAGATGTCGGTGCTTACGATCCCCGAGGGAATCAACGCTGGCGCCTTCTCCGAGCCGGTGGTGCAGACGATAGTGGCCAACTTCATCATTTCCTTCCACAACGTCGTGTACTGGGAGTTCATTCCCGTGTTTTTGGCGGGGAAGTATCTCCCCGAGCAAATCGAGTTCCCCTTCAAGATCCTTGGAGGATTTGGCTTTGACTCCGGCACCATCGGCAATCTTCTCTCCTACACTGGGTTGGTGGGGTTCTTTGCGGTGCTCGTGCTCTATCCGTTCATGGATAAGTACATCAAGACTCACCATCTGTACCAGATCTTCGCAGTGATCTTCCCGGTGATTTATATCGTGTTGCCGTTCTTGATTTTCACTAAGCCGGAGTACTGTGCGTCGTTCTCTCCCAACTTTGCTAAGAACGCTCTTTATGCCTTGAGTGCCCTCAGTTGCATTGGAGGTTCGGTTTGCATGCCGCAAATCTTTATCCTTACACATCGGGCGTCGCCCGCCAAGCACCGCAACTACGTCAACGGCATCACCCTCAGTCTTACGTCGATGGCGCGGTGCATTGCGCCCATCTGCTGGGGCTCGGTGATGTCGATGGCGGAGAAGCACGAGCGAAGCGGCTACTCGTGGTTTCTCCTTGCGCTATTGGCCACGGCCGGCCTCGTGCAGTCGTTCTGGCTCGACGACTACAGCGAGGATCTCAAGGACCAGTGATAAGCGTGTCTTCTAGTCCGTGTCAGTCTATTCCGTGTCAGTCTAGCCAATGTCAGTGCAATCCATGTCAGTTCAATCGATGTCACCCATATGGCCCTCTCTGCACGAGGACCTCCAAGATCCGTGATCTACATAGTGGTGTCGTCTAATCCATGTCAGTCATTTGGCCCTCTCGCCCTCCTCCTCGCCCTTATATCTCGCCCTCCTCCCTCTTCTCGTAAGTATCCCCTTCCTTGGCCATCATTGGTCATTTAGGCCATCGCTCGGTCAACTCCGTTTCCACATCATCGCTCCACAGTCCGATCACGTCATCGCGCCCATCATCTCCACTGTCTGGGCCGCCTGGCCGCCTTGGCCGCTCCTCCATCTCCGCCGCGCTGCCGCCAATCTGACCCGCCGCCTGTCAGATCCGCACGGGCCCTGAGTCGGCTCGCGTGAGTCATGCGGAAATCTGCGGCATTTCACCCATTTATATAAACCCCCAATTCCCCCGTCTCGAATTTCCTCCTCACAATGTCATGGGCCTCTTTTCTCACCTAGACGGCTTCCCTTATGAGCAGATGCTCATTATCTGCATCCTCAGAATATCAGAACCCATTGCATTCACGTCGCTTTTTCCCTATGTGTATTTCATGCTCATTAACTTTGGCATCCCCGAGGAAGATGTCTGGAGATACTCTAGTTATTACGCGTCGGCTTTCGCCTTCTGCCAGGTGCTTTTCGCCATCACCTGGGGTAAGGCCGCCGACCGATTCGGCCGCAAGAAAACCATCATGGCCAGTCTCTTCGGAACGTCGTGCTCCATGATCCTCTTTGGCTTCTCCAAGAACTACCTAATGGGCTTCGTGGCTCGGTGCTTGATGGGAAGTTTCACCACCATCCCCGTGGTCCGTACCATCATCGGCGAGGTTTGCACGCAGCGAAAGCACCAGACGTGGGGGTTCAGTGTGATCTCCGTCTTTTGGAACATCGGTGCGGTGGTGGGGCCTGCCATTGGAGGCAGTAAGTTCTTGTCACGTCCCTATAGACCACACGGCTCGTTGTTCGAGCGATATCCCTACGCCTTCAACAACTTGGCGGTGGCCGGGTACATCTGGTTTGCAATTGGGTTGACATTCTTTTTCTTGAACGAAACCCATCCTCAAATGAAGTATAGACGAGACGTGGGCATTGCTCTCAGTGATTCCTTCAAGCTCAAGGTGTTCGGCATCACCCCGCCCCGACGCCCCTGGGAGAGGCTGGTGGAGCCTGAGCCGGAGCTGGAACTGGATCCGCTTCTCGTGGACACATCCGCCGTCTACGACTCCGCGGTGTCTGACTTCGACTCCGAGGACGAACCTATTCAGCCAAGCCTTATGAGCCGCCGGACGTCCATGGCCATGATTGAGCGCTACAACTCGCGATCGTCGCGGGCCGACTCCATCTTGACGCTCCGCAATGCTGCTGGCTCCGGTGCCTTCACTAAGCCGGTGGCGTATGCTATCTTGACCAACTTTGTGCTCTCCTTCCACAACATCGTATTCACCGAGTTCTTCCCCGTGTTCTTGGCTGGTGACTACAAACCCGAGTACCTCAAGTTCCCCTTTGACGTTAGAGGAGGGTTTGGCTTTGACAGCGTGTCCATTGGCCATCTTCTTTCGTCCACTGGTTCCATTGCCGTGTTGAGTATATTTATTGTATTTCCTCTTCTAGACAAGCATCTTCGCCAGACCACCAGTTTTCAAATCATTTCCTTCATTTACCCCATCGTTTACCTTGTGCTTCCATTCTTAATCTTTACCCTTCCCGAGTATACTGACTTCTTCCCTCACAACTTCACAAAGGCGGCCCTCTATATGGAAAGCTCGCTTATCAACGTGGCCGGAACCCTCTGCTTCCCAATGATTCTCACCATGATCCATCGTGCCTCTAGGCCAGAGCACAGAGCCTTCATCAACGGAGCCTCATTGAGTATCACTTCCTTTGCGAGAGCGCTTGCGCCGTTGATCTGGGGAACCATCATCTCCGTGTGCGAGAAGGCGGGCCACTCTGGCTACTCTTGGTTCCTTCTTGCAGTGATGAGCATCTTTGGCTGGACTTTGGGCTTGTTTCTCAAGGAGCTCGACGAGGATGAGGTGAAGGACACGTCTGTGTAATATACAATTAATGAGCATCTAATACCACCACAGCGACTATTCAACGTAGACTGTTTCATCCCACCCATGGTGCAAGTCTACATGCGGCATATCTCATCATCCATAGACCACTGCGGGGCCATCATACATAGACTAATGACTGCTAGGCCATTATACATAGACTATTCACTGCCGGGCCACCTACTTGTTAGTGGCCTTCACGACAAGAATGTTGAACGACTCAACGACACTGAGCCCCACCAACTCACCCACACTGGGCTCAAAGAGCTTGGTGGCATCCGGGGACACATTGTTGGCGGTGATAAACGTCTCTCCCGACAAGTTACCCGACTTACTGATTTCATCGGTGAAGCTAAGGCCCTCCTTGACCTTGAGCACCGTCAACTTGATGGACGGGTTCTTCGACAACAAGAGCGTTTTGATCTGATCTTCCATGGAGTTGGGTCCCTCGTCTTCGGACCCTTTCACAAAGATGTTCACATGCGAAAGGTGGAACGAAAGCTTATACACCACATGAAGCGCCAACAAGTCACTCTTGCTCATCACATCCGAGTGGTTTAGCACCAAGTTGATAGACTTGAGACTGAAAATGGACTTTCCAGTGTCCTCCATGGGAAATTCGTCGTCTTCGGGGATACCGTTGGTATTTGCAATCTTCTTACTGCTGTTATTGATAAGAAGTAGTCCGAAATGTGACCGGCACGAACGGAACAACTCTCTAAACAACGCATAGTCGGAGTTGTCAAGCGTCTCTCCGCTAAGCTCATTGAGGGCCCGTGAGTCCTGGATGAGCTTGGCGGTGTTGATGCTGGTGACGAGCAAGTCGGATTTTTCAGGGATTTGCTCGTTGATGGTCCAAATTCGATTCCGGATGGTGGTGAGAAGCGACTTGGATGTGAAGTGGATGCCAAGGAACTCGGTAAAAATCTTCATGATGGCCAAAATGGACGAAGAGTTGGACACTTCATTCTCATTGGCTCCATTGAGTAGTTGCACGCCTGAGGAATCCAGTTGAGACTGCGAAGCTTCTAGTAAATGGGAAGTTCTGGCGGTGAACTCACGGAGGTGGAGGGCCTTGACATCCATGGTGTAGTTGTTGGAGTCGTTTTTGAGAACAAAATCATGAGTGAAAGCCATGACATTGGATATGGTATCGATGCGTTTTAAAAGAAGCACCAACTTGGTGATGCGGAACCGGTCGATGGTCTTCAACGCGAGATTGGAGGTGGTGGAATCATCAGACGAAAGCATCGACGACGTGGTATCGGCAGACTCGTCCCAAGCTTCTCCCTTGAGGTAGCGGCTGACTTTTTCACGGTAGCTCACGGGGTACACCCAGAGCGTCAACGGGGTAGTGGCAAACGTGGTGAGGAGTGCCATCACCACGAACATGGAGTACACCTTTTGGGAGATGATGCCGCTGTTCAAACCCAACGTCAATACCACAATCTCCACGATACCCTTACACGACATCAACACACCAATGGCCAACGCCTCTCTCCAGAGAAGACGATTGATGATACCAGCCACAAAACCTCCGATGATCTTCCCCGACATGGCAAGGAGAATAATGCCAACGGTGTACGCCCAGTCAGTGCCGCTGTTGAGCAATCCGAGATTGACGCCCAAGCCTGCCAATGCAAAGTAGATGGGAATGAGAACAATGTGCACCAAGTCCTCGAGCTTGTCGGTAATTTTAATCACGTATCCGTTGTCTCTGGGAACAATTACCCCCATCATGAAGGCACCGAAAATTGGATGCACGCCGATGATGTCGGTGTAAAATGCAGAGATGAATACCGATACGATAATGAGCATCATGGAGAGTTGAGAGGGTTCCCCCGTGGCAAGGTCATTGGTGAACTTCTTGAGGTAGAAGCGCAAGCCCAAGCGAACTGGGAACAACAAGAAAAGAAACCACGCAGCTGTCAACAACAAAATGTAAAGCGTGTTGATCCCCTTGTCCGACTGAGCAAGAGTAACAGCCAACGCAAGCAAAATCCAACCCGTCAAGTCGTTCAAGATGCCGGCCGCCAACACAATGGTACCCACACGGTCCACAATCAAGTTTAGTTCTGTCAATATCCGTACAAGCACTGGGAAAGCGGTGATGCACATGGCAACCGCCACAAACACCCCAAAGGTGGTGAAGGAAACTTCATCGTTGGTGTTGTACTCGTTATAGATACCACGGGCAATGCCAAAGCCGAGCGCGAACGGAACGGCCATGTTGATGAGTCCCACGCTTACGGCCACCTTGAGATTGTTTTTGATAAACTGGACGTCCACCTCAAGGCCAATGATAAACAAGAACAAGATGATGCCCATATTGGCCATAAGTGTCAACCCCGGCTTACTCTCGTCAGGGAAACAGGTGTCGGTGAAGTTAGGAATGCGACCCATCACCGAAGGCCCAAGAATGATACCTGTAACCACCTCGGCGATGACCTTGGGTTGTTGAAGGCGGGAAATGGGGTAGTGGATGATTTGGCATAGTAAAATAATAAACGTGGCTTGAAAGAGGAAAAGCGTATAGGGAGACGAGCTATAGTACTCCAAGGGATTAGCTCCTGACACGATTCCAGTAACCGTACCTGCCATAAAAAATTGTCAGTACTTTTGCAAGGATTTTGACAGCAGAAGAAACCACTAAAAAAGGGGGTACTTGGCGGAGCAGGAAAAAATATCTCTGGTGGTGATGACACACGGCGGAAGTTTACGCGCGATTATATTACATCATCCATCTACGATCTTATTTTCCTCATATATGATCTGCTCCGCGTCCACCAACCGGCCTCTCTTCACCTCGTTGGGGCTTTTCATCATCGATGAAAACATCTACCCGGAACTGTCTGGGCGAGCGCCGGAATATAACATCATTGGCGGCGGCGGGTCGTACGCCATCCTTGGGGCGCGAATGGTGAGTGGGGCAAGGTTGGGCAACCAGATTGGGGGTATCATTGATCAAGGTACTGACTTTCCTCAGGAGGTGGACGACGAACTCCGCTCCTGGGGTACAGGGACGGTGTTTTGCAGGGACGATACCCGTCTCACCACCAGGGGGGCAAACATCTACGACGAACGAGGTATTCGCAACTTTGTTTACCGCAGTCCCAAAAAACGGGTGGAAGTAGACGACATAGTGGCCAACGGCAACTTGGCCCATGCGCTGAGTTTCCACTACTGCTGTGCGATGGAGAGGTTCGAGGAAAGTGCAGATATCTTCAATAGCTATGGCCACCACCCGCTCCACATTTTTGAGCCTACCCCTGACGTTTGCATAGCCGCCAACTACCAGGCGTTGAAAAATGTGCTTGGAAAGGTGACGGTGTTTTCACCCAATCTTGATGAGGCTTGTAACTTCGTTGGCATTGAGGACCCTCACGGAGTAGATTTGAGCTGGTTGTGTGATCAGTTTCTTCCGTTTATGGCGGCCGACTGTGGGGTAGTGATTCGGTGCGGCGCCATGGGGAGCTACATCAAAACCGCCACCGTGAGCGTGATGCTTCCAGCATACCACCAGGACCAATCCGGTGTCATTGATGTCACGGGAGGCGGAAATTCGTTTTGCGGAGCGTTTGTGGTTGGCCTCCTTCTTCTGGGCGACTGGGTGTTGGCAGGCGCGTTGGCTAATGTGGTAAGCGGATGCATAATTGAACACCTCGGGGTGGCCCGATTTGGAGGTGGGAATGAGTGGAACGGTAGAACCATGGAGCAGCGCTTAGCCGATTACGTCAGATCCACAGAGCTCGAAGTCTCCCCTCCTTCGTGGTGGTAGTACAATTGACGTTGGTCGGCCGCCCGTGGTTTCAGCTTGGCGGTGTCGGCATCGGGACGAGCCATCCGCATTGGATGCACCGTTTTGGTGCGGCTACCACGTCTCAGAACCAACGACCGGTGAATTCGGGGCGCGCTTACCGCATCAGGTAGGCGAATGGAGTTAAATGCGGAAAATCTCATCCGGAGTGCTACTTCTTATCAGCCCGCATTGGGAAAATTTGCCGTATAATGGATATAAAAGAACACAGGGGTTTCGATCGACACTTTTTTGATTCTGTATTTTTTGGATCATACTCACTACTGCTAATCCAAACATGACTACTGTTAGCACTCCTGCCACTTCAGTTTCTCCCGAGCCCATCGTAACCAAGGGCCAAGCATCTGTTCATTTCCAATCATTGATTGATAAGAAGGGACTTTTGTCAGTGGGAGCCAAGGGCAACTACATAACCGTTGAAGATCCTGAAACTGGCGAACAAAAGACTCTTATCGATGCCATCACCGGTGCTGCTGTCGGAGCTCTCGGATGGGGGGATGAAGATATCGCCGGCTACTATACAGAGGCCCTCAAGGAATGTCACTACACCTACCCCGTGTACATTGCCAACAAAAACGCCGAGGACTTGGTTCAGTTCTACATCGACAACTCTTACCCTGGTGCCTTTGCTGCTGGATTGTTTGTGGGATCAGGATCGGAAGCTAATGAACAAGCATTAAAGATTATGCATCAATACCACAAGGAATTAGGCCAACCTCAAAGAACCAAATTCATCAACAGAGCCATCAGTTACCACGGTTTCACAGTGGCCACTCTATCCATTTCTGGAAACCCTAGACAAAAGGCCATGGAAGGAATCTTGATGCCAAAGTCTCAATGCCTCAAGACCGATGTTTGCTTCCCATTTAGAAACCAGGGCAAGGACGAAACCGACGACGAATACACTGACCGTCTTCTCAAGAGCTTGGAAGACTTGATTGTCAAGGAAGATCCAAACACCATTGCCGGAGTTATTTTGGAACCGTTGCCAGGTTCTTCTATTGGAACTGCTCCTCCTCCACCTAACTACTTAAAGAGAGTTCGTAAGCTCTGTGACAAATACGGAATCTTGTTCCACTTGGATGAAGTCATGTGCGGTACCGGAAGATGTAACCCCAATGGAAAGTTGAACTGTTGGGAAAACTTCTTGGATGAAGGTGAAGGTCCTGATATACAAACTGTCGGTAAGACCCTAGGCTCTGGATACGTCACCATTGCCGGAGTTCTCATTTCTCCCAAGATCAGAGATACTTTTGTCGGTGGTTCCAACATGCTTAACGGTGCTCACACTTACACCTCTCACTCGTTGAACTGTTTTGTTGCTCTCAAGATCCAACAAAAGATCAAGAGACTTGGACTCACCAAGAACATTTTCGAAGTTGGTAATTACATGGGTCAACAATTTAAGGAGAAGGTGATGCCAGTTTGCGACATTGTGGTTGATGCCAGGGGACTTGGGGGCTTCTGGTCCATGGAGCTTGCCAAGCCAAACTTAGAATGCTTTGATCCTGCTCTTGGAGTTTCTGGTAGAGTCCATAAGAAGGCCATTGCTAACGGCCTCAGCATCATGTCTGGAGCAGGATGCTGCGGTGACAAGGGTGACATGATCTTATTTGCCCCTTCTTATATCACTACCAAGGAGGTCGTTGATGACATCGTGGAAATTATTACTAAGACACTCAAGGAAGTGGAAGCTGACCTCAAGGCTGAGGGTGTTTTGTAAGTTGGGCCGCAGCCTGGTCTTTAGGGTAATGTATTGATTAATTTATTATTAGCGAGCTGAGGCCGTTGTATTCTAGCTGGATAACCTATTCTGGTCTCCCTCGATCTCCAGTCACCGCCCCACCGTTGTCACTGAATGTCAAATCGTTCTTGTGGAGGTCGCCGTGGTTCGGTCCGGAACTACCTCGCCCTACCTCGCCCGAAATTCGGCCCACCTCGTCGCACATTGGACCCACCTCTCCCCGTCTCGCCCCGCGCTCGGCCTCCCCCCGCCCCACTACAAATTACCCAGAAAGAGCAACTACGCGTCTTATGAGGTGCAGTGGTTCTGGATGCCGCACGACCTGCGAGGGCCCTTGGTCGTCAACTGGCTGGGCTCACTTCTCACCTTCTTCTTCTAGACTCTCCCTCCACATTCTCCTGTTATTATTATGTCTATAGATACTACAGGGGTCTACATTGCCACCTATTCAAATGTATGTAATTCCCACTCTTTGGAATTGTTATTGCTTCTCGTCCATCAATGATGGCCAGTCGTCCAACAGACGCGTACTAACTTCAGACGGATGTCTATGAATGTCAAATCGATGGATGTCCTCTTATGAGAAGATGCAAGGATGACTGGGTTAACGCCACCCAGATCCTCAAGTGCTGCAACTTCCCCAAGGCCAAGAGAACCAAGATCTTGGAAAAGGGCGTCCAACAAGGAATGCATGAGAAGGTTCAAGGAGGATATGGGCGATTTCAAGGTACTTGGATTCCTCTACCAGACGCATTGAGACTTGCAAACACCTACCAGTTGGCGCCTGAGTTGGCACCTGTTCTTTTTGCTGACTTTTCCACGTTGGAGATTCCCCGTAAGGTCAAGAACTCCGGTTCTGCCGTTGACAAGAATGGAACTCCAATCAAGAGAAAGTACACCAAGAAGGCCAAGAAGGACGACGACGGGTCTCCTGCTAAGAAATTGAAGACCGATCTTCCCGCTCAGGGATCGTTTGATTACAGCGATGCATTTAGGTCCGACTACCGCGGTCTGATTCCTCATCCTCAGCAACAACACCAACTGCAACCCATGATGGGATATATGCCTCAGAACTTTCAGCAAGACTATGCTGTGAACATTCCCAACTTTACACCTCATAACCAGGCCATCCAGAACGAGTTTCAGAACTATCAAATCCAGTATCAGCGTCTTCAGCAACAAATGCCCAATCAAATGCAGCCCGGCTTTTACCAGGGCATGCCCAACGACGATCTCATGGCCCAGGCCCAAGCCCAAACCCAAGCTCCTCCCCCCCCTCCGCCTCCTCAATCTCATCCGCAAATGATGGGTCATTTCCGTCACAATGCCAAGTTGACATCGTCGTCACAGTCCACCAATGAGGCCCACTGGTCGCATGACGAACATAAAGAGAGCGATACTTCCATCTCGTCCACCGAGTCGCAACTCAACAAGCGACACGATGGCGATGATGACACGTATGCTTCTGAGCTTCTCAAGTTCTTCAGCGATGATAAGGCTCCCATTCCCGCCTTCATTCATAACCCTCCTTATGACTTCAACATAAACGAAGCCATTGATGACGAGGGTCACACCCCCTTGCACTGGGCTGCCTCCATTGGTAACTATAACATGATTCACATTTTGATTGCTAAGGGTGCCAACCCGCTTGTTGTTAACAACTTTGGATTGAATCCTCTTTCCAAACTCATCAGTTTCAACAACTGTTATGAACTCAAAAACTTTTCCCCGGTGTTGGACGATCTTGAATTGTGTCTCATCAATACTGACATCAACGGACGCACGCCTTTACATTATCTTGGACAATTCTCCAAGGTCAAGTCGAAGTTTGGTAGTTTATTCTACTATTTCCAGATCATCATCGCCAAGTTGAAGACTTTGAGCGATCTGAATAACAATGGCTCTGTCAATCTTCTCAAAAATGTCCTTGATCATCAGGATGTTAATGGTGATACATGCTTGCATCTTGCGGCCCGAGCCGGATGTGCTGACCTCGTGAGAGCATTACTAGGCCACGGCACGCGTGATGACCTCGTCAATGTTAACCAAGAGAGTGCCAAAGACATCATCAACAACTTTAATCTTTTGGGCGGGTATATGCTAGAAACACATCAACTGCAGCAACCACAACAAGAGCAAACAAATACATCGAAGAAGGCTCCGGAAGTCTCGACTCCTGTCCAACCCAAGGCTATGGGTGTGGAAACCCCTGACACCCAAAGAACCACGGTTCAGCAGGACGAATTGGATGACGATGTCACCCATGACCGCGTCAATAAGGATCATCTTGACAGTCTCATCAAAGATGAAACCATGGAGGATAACAAGGAGAACATCTTTATCCATGACTCTTTCAAGTCATACGACTCTGTGTCTACTCCCAAATATTCAGCTGTCAGCAGCCAAAATGGACACCAGCCATTAGCCATCATCAGCGAGAGAACGGTGGAGAGCACTCCTATCAGGTATGATGAGCGTCACAAACACGATCAGCCTGCTCACAAGCCTCAACCTCCTCAACTTGATGCAAGTGGCAACATTGTTGCCAAGGATAGCCACGAGACTCCTAAGCTAGCTATGGAGGACCTTGCGTCTATGATGAGTAGCATGGTAAAGACATTGGGAACCAGCTATTCTGGGGAGATCCAGAAACTCGATAAGGACATCCTGCGAGTGAAAGCAGCCCTCAACGATAAAAAGCAGCTCAGAAAATCATCGGTGGAGAAAGTCAAGGCACTTTTTGAAAAGTATGGCGTTGGCGAGGTGGAGACCCTCGACGAAGGACAGGAAGCTGTCAGTCAAGAACTTCGATCGTTTGAGGGGACACTTAGCCAAAGGGAGCTCGTTCTCTACGCCACGCTCGAGAAGTCCCAATCTGCGGAACTAACCAGGATCATCAGCATTTCCGCAGACGACGATGGTGAGACTGGATCAACGGTAGATGCCATACAGCTCTCCAAGCTACAACTCGAGCGCCATTCATTGTTGAGTCAAATCGTCAACAAGATCAAAAACTACGGCGTCGACTCCAACATGTATAAGTACCGCAAACTTATAAGTCTCAGCTGTGGACTTCGCGTGGAGGATATCGACGGGTTGATTGACGGCATTGAAGAATCTTTGATGGAGACCTCATGATGTATTTTATGTACCATAGTGCACGATGTTATGGAATCAATGTAGGCATGTCAAAGGCAGTGCATCTTAGCGTGAGAAACTACAGTTAATCATAAATACTTATAGTTCCCAAAATCAGAAGTTTCATCTTTCCACCATCGCTTGCCTTCTTTGTTGGTAGTGGTAAAAGGCTTCCAACCTATCTTTCATTTAGCTCAAGGGCTAGCCGTGCCCACCACGTCATATAATATCACCAACTATCTCTGTCTATGTCGGCAGAACGAATATGGGCACTCCACTAGCTACAGCTTAATCCTCACGGCTACGGATTAGGACGATACCAGCCAAGCCCAAGATTCGAAACTATTGTCGGCTTTTTTTTCATCTTTCGCCAGTCATCTGACAGAACTGCTCTGGGTACTGATTGGCTAGTTGGTAGTGCTTAGGCCAACTGCCTTAATTGGGTAAGAAACCCTTCACTATATGAATAGTAACACACCAAAAGGGCGTAGGGATCACCTCAATCTTTTTCATTCTTTAGTTCTGACATCGTTTGCTTGAAAAGGTAGAGAAGAGTCCTAGCTCAGGGAGTCATTCAATGCAATTGACGTGAAGAACTACATGATCCATACACTTCGCCAGCGTTCTCTATCTTCGATTGATATCCAGCGTGATTGATCACATCCCTGCCTCAAAGCTCGAGCCTACTTCAAGAACAACTCTTTCACTCGTGAAATAGGAAACTCACTTCGCAGCGGGAGGATGTGATATCCCTCACTATACTAAGGTGAACAAGGGGTCTTGAGAGGAGAGACGCCGGAACAATACCACGGGACCCTTTCACCATCAATGGGATTGCTTGGAACAAAGATCAGAAATGTAATCAACAAAGCTCACCTCCTGCTACGGATCAGAACAAGCTCATGGACTGCGTAACCTCTGGTGTACAAACACATTTGTCCCATTGCACAAATGGAATCTGCGGTATAAATATGAGGCAACCACTCGCCGTGTCAGCGATCTCTTTTGTTGCCGGTGTTGCCAACGCTCTCCTCGATTACCATCTTGAGTCAGATGCGACTCCCAGACCACTTGACTTAGAAAATGGGGACTCACCACCAAATGGTGATACACGTTTGGTAAGAGAGGCTCGGGATGATTAGGATTTTAATGGGCCCACGAATCCTGATTAAACTGGTGAAGATTCCAGTTGAATCTTGATGTGGTGGTAAAATGGTTATGTCTTTGTTTTACGGGAGTTTTTATTGCTAATGAAAATGAATTTTGAAGAAGACGGCGTTTTTATTAAGGCGTATGCGCTTTTCAGTGTCGTTGGTATACTGGCGGTGGGTTGGTAACTTCAACAAGAAATCTTTTTTTTTCGCAGCCATTTGGTTCGATACCTCGAAAACATAATCTTCACACATGCAAGGAAACGTGCTTAAATACCAAGAAACGACCTCAATAAACCTTCAGATGACGGCTCGTCATATGGCTCCCCATAATTTCTCATGTACTGCTCCTTTGTTTCTTCTAACTGCTCCTTATCAGTTCCATCTAAGCGAAAACGAACACCCTCACCAAAATAACGCAAGGACTCAACGATAAGATGGTGAGGTGAGAGTCGGTGGGTAAGGGCCATTAGTAGAACATCGCTCACATAACAGAATGGTTTGTTTGATTGTTGAGACAACATTAATACATTTTGGTATCTTCTGGATGCAACGGCTAAATTCTTTAGAAGCCGTTCGTTGTCTATCCATCAGAGGCGATCGAACCGCTTGATCATTGAAGCCTGAATCTTAGCCTGAGTTTCAGTCATACGGTACCAGCTTTCATAGAATGTAAATCTTTTAGGGTTTTTAATAGTGAGAGAAAACACGTTCGATGGTGGGTAGGCAGAAAAGACGGCCGACTTCTGATCATTCTTACGCTGGCAAATTTCGCTTATCACAGCCTTGTAATCTTTATCAGCACATGATGATATCGCCATCGCTTCCGACTTTAAAGCTTTATCAGTTTTGAAGAGATTTACATTATTATTCTTCGGATTTGAGAACTCGGAGTACCATTTCCACAACCCTGGCAACATCTGCTCCTTCGACTGAATATCCGCCTGAAACTGCAGGTTCCATAGATCAACCACAGTTACATGGCGTTTGTATAATCCAACCTCAGCGTCCATCTCGTTAACTAAAGGAAAAGATGTAGACCAGAACAGCTCAAGCGGGCATGCCCCTATCTTGAGATTGGAGACGGGACAATAGACGTCCATCATTATATTCGAGTCAAATTCTTTTTCTGGCCAGTACACAATTGGACTCACGTGGCATCTCATGAGCTTGTTGAACCTTCTGAAATGGTAATTTTTATCTATGGCTTGGTCAACGAGGTGAAGTGGAAATGGGTGAAACAAAATATGGAGCATCGAGTTTCTTCCAAAATGCTCGAGCGCAACCTTGCGGTCCAATAAGATACAATGCCACGTCATCAAGATATCAAGAGGAGGGAGCATATGATTCAAGATTTCAACTCTCATTGGCGCCAGCAGAAGCGTGGGAACTGTGTCCTCAGTATACGGCTCTACCGCGGTTTCAAGTTTCAACGCAGTCATGAACATGATGAACCTTATGAGAGCATTGCCACAAAAAATACACCAGAAGAGATCCTTCGTCATATTTGGTTTCCATTTGTATCTTTTCATTACTTCAGCTTTGAGAACCGAGAAAGCGTGCAGCATCCTAAAATGTGCCCTCGCCTCTGATACTCGAGGGAAGTATCGTTGGTCGCTGGAGTAAGCGCTGCCGTATTCGCAGAGAAATGTTTTCCTTGGCAGATGAACTTTAGGAAAAGGGGCCCCGGGTTTTTCGTAGCTAAAAGCACCAAGTTTCGTCTTTTTTCGGGAGCACTCGTAGGTATAGATGTGGACAAAGAGTTGATGAGTGCCTCTCACGACGTCAGCGAGAAAGGTTGATGCAGACGTCCTTTGTTTCTCGTCTCGCAACAATGAAGAGAAGTGATTCTGATACCTTCTGCATTCAGCAGCCAACATCTCTAAATTTTCAGGGCTAGCCATACTCTCCAACCTTGCAATGAGATTGTTTTGGTATAACAAAAAACGACCCCAGTCTCCACTAAATACAACTCTGTTAGGATGATCGACAGTGAGATACACAAGGTCCATTGTTGTGTAGCGGTTAAATACCAGTGACATCGAGCCATCCTTCCGCTGGCAGAGGTCCGCAACAACATCCTCAAGATCAGTGTAGAAGTTTGAGGCCACTACTTCCAACGCTTCCCTCTTATATGTTTCGTCCATCTTAAAGACCTTCCCACTCTTCATTGCACAGTTAGACGCCATGCAACACTGCTCCCAGATGCCGGGTATAACACTTCTACCGGAGATGTCCCAGTTCAATTGCGTCATCCGTAGACTCTCGTGCGAGATGTAGGGCGACTCCCACTTACCAGGAACGATCTCACAGATATGGTAGCACTTCTTCTCAGCTTTCGCATTAAGATCAGGCCGACTGAACTCTCGAAGTGTGCAATGGGCCCTCTCGGTGTTGCACACAGGGCAGTATATGCTCACCTTCGCATCAGTATCAAAATTCTCCTCCGCCAGATATGCCATCGGAAGCTTGTGTGAGATCATATACTCAACAAACTCCTTGATTAGCAGCGACCCTGGATTGAAGTGGTGTTTTTCATCAATGGCTTCATCCACGAGGTGTAGCGGTAACGGATGCCATAAAATGTGGAGCATGGAATTCCTTCCAAAAACGTCGAGCGCCTCGGCGGTATTCAACAATAGGGAGTGCCAGATCATCAACACATCGAGTGGTGGTAGCAAGCCATTCACGATTTCACAACGTTGGTCGATTTCTTTCGGAAATCGGGGCACTGAGTCGGCGGTATATGCTCTCGTTTCAAATTCAGCCTTCAACGCCGTCATGAATGCGATAAATCTTCTGGTGGCGTAGGCTGTAAATGCCTTCCACTTCTCCACTGCCTTGTCCTTCTCGTCTTCACCTATGACTCTATGCTTGAGCAGCGAGAATGCCCGTATCATCTTTAAGTGAGCTCGGGCCTCGACAGCAGTTGGAAAGTGTGACCTTACAACATCACTGGAGTAGTAGCTGTTGCTGATAAAGTCTCTCTGTACAGTGCTGCTGTAGCCAGGAGGTGGCAAGTTGGTTATTTCACCCATTGATGGTTGATGAAGAATACGAGCGTGCTAATAAAGCAATGACGCCGACAGCATAACATTATGCTAGAGTCAATGACGACTCGTACCAGATCAATCAGTAAGCATTGCACCTGACGGTTTGATGGCGCATCACGTGTATGGCTTTTCTTTCCGCATCTAGTGTTGGTATCACTCACTGATTCGTCTCTTTTCCAATTGTCTGATTCTGTAGATATTCACATTCTTTCTTAAGTGGCATTATTCCAATGTGAGGCTGGGTGCTCCGCGCGGTGCAAATAGCAGCGTTAGGTGCACGGGTTTTTTCTTCTCATCAACAACATGGGTAGACCTCCAAAAAATAGACAGCCAATCATAGCCAAACAACAGGAAGCCCAGGCAATTCCCGTCAGCTTGGTTCCTCACACAGTCTACAAGGAGCCGTTACAGGCACTTAAGTCCAATGCTGGTGCCTCGTCTGTCGTAAATGGTGATACAGAAGAAGGAGGATTAAAGTCACTTACCTACAAGTCTGTGAAAGCGGTTGAATTTGTCAACAATCTCGAGCTTGTGAACGATGTATTGGTCAAGAGCAAACTCAAAGAGATTAGAATCAGCGAGGGTGACTACGTGACCGCCGAGCTAGTGGAGAAGCTAAAACAAGAAGATGAGTTGAAATCATCAGCATCCCACCGCGACGTGGACGTGGATGAACAGGTGGAGTCATTGAATAGCCGTTTGGATCAAGAACTAAGTAACAAGGTTGTTTCCGAGTCATACGGACAGGAGTTGAAGGCATACTATGAGAAGGAGAATCCATCGGTGAGTTTGCATATCTCCAACGACAAGTATAGCATCAAAAGCGTGAGGATGAATATTCCCGTGCAAACCATTGACGACGTGAAGCACCTTGATGCTAGTGCGTATGCTGTTCCCATGGAGTTTTAACATAGCCCGCCGGCGGCGACTGATGTAATGTAATATAAACTCAACTACGACGTGTAGATCCTGGATGCGTCCGGGTTCTTGAGCTACTTCCAAAGTGCGCAAGACGTATTTAATTGACTAGTGAATGTGTTTATAAGCCTCCAAGAACCACCGACTTGATGGTGGTGTAGTCCTCGATACCGTAGCGAGAGCCCTCTCTGCCGAAGCCAGACTCCTTAACCCCACCAAACGGAAGCGGGGCTTCAGAGATGGCACCAGTATTGACACCAATCATGCCCACCTCCAACTGCTCGGCAACCGCGAAAATGTTGTTGATATCCTTCGAGTAGAAGTAGCCTGCCAATCCCACCTCGGTATCGTTTGCTAGTTCAAGCACCTCCTCCGTGGTTGAGAACTTGAAAAGAGGGGCCACGGGCCCAAAAGTCTCCTCGGAGAACACCTTCATGTCCCTGGTGCAGTCTCCAAGCACCGTAAGCTCGTGAAAGTACTCTCCAAGTTCTGGGAGCTTGTTTCCACCGTGGAGAATGCGGGCGCCCAACGCAGTGGCATCCTCGATGTGGCTTCTCACCTTCTCCATGGAGGCGGCGTTGATCACAGGCCCGTGGGTGACTCCGTCATCGAGCCCGTGGCCCATCTTGGTGGAGGCCACCTTGGCCACGAAGCGTTCGACGAACTCGTCGTAGAGCGATTCGTGGATAAACAACCGATTGGCACAGATACACGTCTGGCCGCTGGATCTGAACTTGGACGCCATGGCACCGGCAACAGCACTGTCGAGATCAGCGTCGTCAAACACAATGAAGGGAGCGTTGCCTCCAAGCTCGAACGAAAGCTTCTTAAGCGTAGATGCCGACTGCGCCATGAGGATCTTTCCTAAGCGTGTAGATCCCGTAGAAGACACCTTCTTGATGAGAGGATGCTCACAGAGGATCTTTCCGGCGGCCACCGCGTCTTCCGTGGGAAGCACATTCACCACCCCCGGCGGGATGCCGGCCTCTTCTGCCAACGCTGCCAACGCAAGCGCCGACAACGGGGTGGCGGAGGCTGGCTTGATGACGGTGGTGCATCCCACCGCCAACGCCACCGCGAGCTTTCGGGTGATCATGGCGCTGGGGAAGTTCCAGGGTGTGATGATGGCACACGGGCCAATTGGCTGGCGAAAGGTAAGAATGCGATTATGAGGACTGGTAGAGGGGATGATGTCTCCGCCCATACGAGCGGCTTCCTCGGCAAACCACTGGAAGTAGGACGCAGCGTAGGAGATTTCCCCGTAGGCGTCCGCGTACGGCTTGCCATTCTCCAACACCACCAACTGGGCCAAGTCGTCTTGGTTCTCCTTCATAAGATAGTATAGTTTCATCAAAAGATCCGACCGGTGGCGTGCGGAGGTCTTGCGAAACGTCTTGAACGCCCGATCGGCAGCAGCAATGGCCTGTTCGTAGTGATCAATGGATAGCGACGACACCTGGGCCACGGCGGCCAGCTGGGATGGGATCAACGCGGGGTCATTGACAGAAAACGACGACGACCCCGCCACCCACTTGCCATCGACATAGCCATGGGTGCGAAGAAGAGAGCCATTCTTGAGGTTGATGGTCCGGGAAGCTGCACTCGAAACAAATCTAACGGCTTGGCGGATCATTGGAGTCTGCGCAACTAATTGTGATTCGTATTTCGGGCGCCCTACAATCGCAACTTTTGGGCAACCTACAATCGCAACTTTTGGGCACCTTATAATGGCAACTTTTCCGCACCGGTAATCGCAACGTCCCGATGCCGCTTCTGGCACCGTTAACCACCGTTTCTGTCACTTGGCACCACACAAAACTCCGCCGGCAAACGATGCGTTATCAACGGTCGTCGGGCTGGGCCAATCACATCACGCCAGTCTCCCCCAGTCGCCCGCACCGGGCCCCATCGGGGCCTACAGGAGTCAACGGCTCCTTGCGTACGAGCGGGGCGAGGGAGATACCGCATCCAAGGCATTCGTAAACCCACTACATCGGAATCATGTCCGACATCTTCGTTCGTAATACGCCGATCTCATCGGAAAATCTTAAATTGGTACAGATGTGCCCCAAAGCGGATGGGCATAAAGCGGAACAATTTACCGAAATAGTTCTGATAAGCTTATCTTCGCGCTCATAAAATGCATTGATGTCCCGAGAAAGACCAGAAGCTGAAAAGTTCAAAGTTCAAAAGTTCAAAACCTTCGTCAATGCTTTGGACTTCTCTTCTTTATGTGTCGGCAGTGGCCGGCTTGCAAATCTCCGATAACATCAAAAGATCGGTATCGGAGCAAGCAATTAACAATCAGCTCGTCAATGATACCACTTACATCTACCCACAGACGGAGAGCTCAGAGCTCTTTCCCATGTCTCTATGCAATGGAATCACCCTTGAAGAGGCCACCATAGATCAATTGCAAGATTATATGGCCAAGGGAAAGTTGTCGTCGAAGGACTTGGTTGCGTGCTATTTGGAAAGATATTTGCAGCTTAATCAGTATGTCAATGGTGTATTGGAACTCAATCCCGATGCTTTTGCAATTGCTGCTCAAATGGACGAGGAAAGAAGTGCTGGGTTGGTTCGTGGTCCGTTGCATGGAATCCCGTTTTTGGTGAAGGACAACTATGCCACCAAGGATAAGATGCAAACCACCGCCGGCTCGTGGACATTGTTGGGATCGATTGTTCCTCGGGATGCTCACGTAGTGAAGAAGCTTCGTGACGCAGGTGCTGTTCTCTTTGGCCATTCCACTCTTTCGGAATGGGCCGATATGAGATCTAATATCTACAGTGAAGGCTACTCCGCCAGAGGAGGCCAGGCTCGGTCGCCTTACAACTTGACGCTTAACAGTGGAGGAAGCTCCACGGGCTCGGGGGGTAGTGTGGCTGCTAACATGATCATGTTTGCGTTGGGAACCGAAACTGACGGATCCATCATCTCGCCATCTGACTTGAATTCAATTGTGGGCTTCAAGCCTACTGTGGGATTGACTTCCAGAGCGGGGGTAATTCCTGAATCCGAACATCAGGATACTGCCGGTCCCATGGCCAGAACCGTCCGTGACGCAGTCTATGCTTTCCAGTACATGTATGGTGTGGATGAACGTGATAATTATACCTATGCCCAAGTGGGTAACGTTCCAGAGGACGGTGACTATCTCAAGTTTCTTACTGATAAGACGAGCTTGAAGGGAGCCAGATTTGGATTGCCATGGAAGAAGTTCTGGCTGTACACGGATTCCAGCATCGTTGATGAATTGAGAAAGGTTATCAAGCAACTTGAGGATGCCGGAGCAACCGTTTACAACAACACCAATTTCGGTAACCTTGATGTTGTCTCTGATGACGGTTGGAATTGGGATCTTGGTAGCGTTAATGAGTCTGAGTACACAGTCGTCAAGGTTGACTTCTACAACAATATTGAGCTGTATCTCTCCGAACTTGAAAACACTAATATTAGAACTTTACAGGATATTGTGGACTACAATATTGCCAATGTTGGAACAGAAGGAGGTGAAGAAGGTGTCAATCCTGCTTTTGAGTCTGGACAAGATGGATTTCTTGCGTCTTTGGAGTGGGGTGGGGTCAAGAATGAAACCTACTATCAGGCTGTAGAGTTTGTTCAACGTACATCCAGAGATGAAGGAATTGACTATGCGTTGAACTATACTGATCCCGTCACTGGCGAGAACTTCCAACTTGACTCGCTTTTGGTTCCGTCATCCAAGTCCATCACCTACCAGCAGGCTGCAAAAGCCGGATACCCCATGCTCACGATTCCCGTGGGCACGGGAGAAGGTGGGCTTCCCTTCGGATTGGGACTTATGCAAACTGCATGGGCAGAACCCAAGCTCATCAAATATGGCTCTGCCATTGAGGATTTGATTCAAGGAAGACAAAAGCCCCAGTTCTATGATTACTTGGCCAAAAACATTCCCGTGTTGTAAGTAACACCGAGAACCAGAAGGTCTGGCAACTACATAAAGAATGTAAAGATACCCTATAATCGTAGGCAACACTTCAGCGCCATGTTCTGACTCATTGTACCCCTCTGTAACTCAATTAAGGTCCCCATAGCGAAGAGTCGGTGCTATCGGTCCAGGGCTGCCCGTCTTTTTCATCCTACAGTGATTAGCTGAACATTTATGACCAGGTAGCCTGGAATGCTATATCATGACATCGTAGATAACAGTCAGTCGTCATCACTTGACAAGCTGCCTACATCACTTAATTCATCGTCGTCATCATCATCATTTCCATGGTTCTCGCCCTCGTCGTCGTCGAACAAAATGTTAGTGGCATATTGCTGGACATATTTTTTGACTGTTTCAGTATATTTCTTTTCGTCTTTGGTCATTAAGTTGGAAGCGTCGGTGTTGAGAGGATCACTGGGGTTGGCGTAACGTAATAAATGGGGTAAGAAGTTCTCAAAGATGTTAAGTAAGCCAAACATAGGAGACCAGGTTTGATTGATGACATCAAGACAAACGGATCCGGAAGTTTCGTCAATGTTAGGATGGTATATCCGATTAACAAATCCAATGGAGGGAGATTTAATGGGATATTGGTCGGGAAGCTCTACCCTGACCTTCCATGCACCTCCTTCATAAGGAGTATCGGGGGGACCCCGGAACAACACGTGAAATTGTTGGATGGAATCATCGATGAGACTGACCTTAAGGTCACTCATCATAAGATCCATCACGTCTTTATCCATACGTCTCTTGGAAGAACTCATGGTTAATTGATCAAAGAATAAAAATGATTATCTGATGGTGATAAGGTCACCAGGAGGCGGCTGCGGGTAATCGGGAGGTCGTGTACGCACAATGCCACAATGCTGTGGTTTCTCCAGAGTCTAGCCAGAAGGGCCTGATTATCAAGCAAAAAGAATGAGGGACTTTGGCTAGAGGTTCACGGAAGACCTAATTTGGGAACAAGTGGATTGGTGGTCGTTAAGGTATAGGAGCTGTGAGATTTGCGCTGGCTGGTCTGCGGTGCTTGCATTGTAAAGAAGTGAGAGTGGAGTAGTTATAATGGCGAACGTTCCGGGATGTATGGGTCAGGTTCACTATACGGAAAGTCGTAGCGGACATTCGGACCCAGAAGTGTACTTTGTATGGCCAAATAGGTGCTGAAAAACAAATGAAAGGAGAATCATGAAAGCCATTACAGCAGGTGAGTTACGGGGGGACAATTAGACATTATTGGCTAATCCGGCAATTAGGAAGGTACTTCGGAAAGTCTAATTCACTAGTGGCAATTGGGGATCTTTTTTGCTGTGGAGATTAGGAAAAGTCAATATGGGACATTTTGTTGAATTTTGGTGATTTGATTCCAAGACTGCCAATTTCTGACTTTCGCAACCAGTTTGTAGATTACATTTGGAGCAAAAACCATTCATGCTGAAAATCAGAAAAATTGACATTGAGTCAGCAAACACAACTTGCTTCATCCGCCTAGCATCCTCTTATTCAGGATGAGCTCTTGAAGATGATAAGGGGTCCTATAGAAGACCACGACGCATTTTCGGGCTTTATGGTGGGGAGAATGATGGACCGTTCCTACAAATAACGAGCTTTGGACCCAAATATGGAGATTAATGACTGGACAGACTCATAGTATCTCATAGTATGTGATTTTGGCTAGCCAATAGATTAGGCATGTTCTTCGTTTATGCAAGCATGTCGATGGAGCCGAGGACAAGCTAATTGCGGTGGTGTATACACCATTTAAGTCACCATATCAGTATCTATGTTTTCCTCTTAGTTTGATGGAGCCTTCTCAAGATACTTGCTTCAAGGACTTGCTTCAAAGCGCATGCTAGTATGTTCAGCGTCCGTTGGAAGTATGTGGACTTTTGCAAAGCCAGCGAATTCAAAGTTTTGTCTTTCTGCACACTAAAAGGAGAGTTGGCCGAGTGGTCTAAGGCGGTTGACTTAAGATCAACTGGACGGTTGTCCGCGCGAGTTCGAACCTCGCACTCTTCATTATTTTTGGCCTTTGACTGAGGTTTCATGTCTTCAATCTTCACTACTGGTAGGGCCTACATTCCAATGATATTTTCGTATATCTATCATTATGCAACTCTCTCTGCTCCCGATAATTTGACGGCAGCCCCGTACTTTTGCAATTTGGTCAAAAGATTATCACCTTGCTTAATCAACAAATGGTATTGACTGTTCTTATTATCAGGACGATTAGTTTCAATGATTCCATTCACCTTATCAATGGTACAGTTCAATTTCTTGTTGGGAATGAATTTACACAAATCTTGGTCCAAGAACTCTTCAGAGATGTTGAAACTTTGGGCCATGGATTTGATGGATAACGATTTATAACTCTCCAACAATTGTCCATAAGCCTTGCATCTCATTTCTCTCATGAAGTAATTGGCATGTTGATGTAAATATTTGTTGGTCAAAAGAAGCTTGTCGTATGACTCAAGCAAATATTGGAAAAAGTAATTATACTGACAGGTGTACAATGAGTTAGTCAAGTTAATCAATGGTTCCAAAATCGAAGCAGATGAATAAATGGATAGAATTTCCGGCGAGTCGATGATTTTGGCCTTAACGTCCACTCGGTCAAGTGACAAAACTCCCGCCACAATGGCATAATGGGCCACTTGCTCATAAGAACAGATCTCGGTGGAAGTAAAGGTGGCAAGAGAGTCGAGTAACAACTTGGCAGCCTCGGCAAAGTTTCGGGTGGCTAGCAAGTAAATTCCGTGGTATGTCTTGTAACGATTACGACGTTCCCAGTCTCCTCCTTTATCGATGTTTTGTTTGACCTGATCCAAATATTTCGACACCGAGGGGTAATCACCAAAAAAAAACTCCAATCTGGCCAATGTCAACAAAACGTCAATCTTGGATCCTGTACTTTGAGGCAACTCAAGTGCCTTTTTATATGTTTCAACAGCATTGTCTCTGTCAATGATTTGGGTGTAGAATTCAGCGAGCTTGAGTGTAGAGGGAAGAACTTCATCTTTGGTTTCATCATCTTCTTCGGCATCTTTGATCTTTTGTTTGAATTCAGAAATCTTGATTTCGTTCTCCTTGGCTAATTCTTCATACAACGAGGCGTCATACTTGAAAAGGTGTGGAAGCTCGATGGTGAGGTACTTATAGTAGGGAGCCAACTGGTTAGCTTTGATAGATTCCGTAAGCTCCTTCACAAGCGAGTCACGTTGAGTGCGATCAATGTTGGAGGTGAGAAGGAATTGCTTCTCTGATAACGAGTAATCGGGGATTTTGGGGATGTCTGATTCGAATTCACTCATGTTGTTTGCTGAATATCCGCCACCGCACCAAGGCCAGAAAACGTAGCGGGCGGTTTGCAAATTAAGAGCAGCCAATTCGCAGGTTATACTTTGGCATTTGCAGATTAGAATTTCGCACGTTGGCGCAGCCAACCCGACCGGATTGCGGGGAAGAAGGTATAAAGCGAAGCCACTTAGCACCCTAGCGTCAACATGAGCGTACGAGACGACATTCCTGCTGTCTTTTTAGACAAACTATCCCCAAGAGGATTGGAGTATATCCAGAAAACCAAGGACTTCGTGGAAAGCTATTGCATTCCCGCCGACAAGGTGTACTACGAGCAGATCAGAACCGAACCCGAGTTGAGATGGAAACAGGTTCCTCCAGTGATTGAGCAGCTCAAGGCCAAATCCAAGCTGTTGGGCCTTTGGAACATGTTTCTCTCTAAGCAATACAGCGAAGGACCTGGATTCACAAACTTGGAATATGGTCTTATGGCCCAATACCTTGGAATGTGTCACACCGGGCCTGAGGCCACCAATACCCAGGCTCCTGATACCGGAAACATGGAGATTCTTGCCAAGTTTGGGTCACCGGCACAAAAGCAAAAGTGGTTGAAGCCATTGTTGGAGGGTCAGATCCGGTCGGCGTTCCTCATGACGGAAAAGGGGGTCTCGTCGTCCAACGCGTTAAACATCTCTACCTCTGCAACCAAGAATGGTGCTGGTAACTACGTTTTAAATGGACTTAAGTGGTTTGCTTCCGGCGCAGGAGATCCTCGTACGGCGGTGTGGTTGGTGATGTGCAAGACCGGCAATTATGAGGGCCGAGAAGTGTATAAAAACCATACGGTCTTGGTGATTGACGCTAAGCAAGCGTTGGCATCCGGCAAGGCCCGGTTGATCAGACCGCTTTCTGTGTTTGGATATGATGATGCTCCACATGGCCATTGCGAGATTGAATTCGACAACTATGAGATTCCTGTAGACCACATGCCGCATGCGGTATTGGCCAAGGAAGGACTCGGCTTTGCCATCATCCAATCGCGTCTTGGACCAGGAAGAATCCACCACTGTATGAGACTTATCGGAGCAGGAGAGTTTGCCCTCAAGAAGGCGATTTTTCGGGCCAACTACCGGATCATCTTTGGCAAACCCATGAACCAACGGGAACTGTTTATCAATGCGGTGGCACAACACAAGATAGATATTCAAAAGTGCCGATTGCTTGTGTTGAATGCTGCCCACAACATTGACATTAGTGATGCTAAGAAGGCGCAAGTTGATATTGCTATGGCTAAGATTGAAACCCCTCGGGCGGTGTTGAGAGTGATTGACTGGGCTATTCAGGTGTATGGAGGAGAGGGTGTTTCCCAAGATACCGAGCTTGCACGGATGTATGCTCTTAACCGGACTTTAAGAATTGCAGATGGACCTGATGAGGCCCATCTCAATCAGCTTGGACGGAACTACGCCAAGAAGTATAAGGACGTGGACCTGGTGATTGCGAAATACTCTCTGCGGCCCAAGTTCTAGGTGGCTGACTGATTTGCTGTTGAACTGGATGTGTCTACTGAGATAAATGAGCCTGCAAAACTAGAGGTTTGATTTGTTGAACAAATGATGTTATATTGTTGAATGTAGTACATGTAAGTTCGTGCTGTGCTCGTGATGTATCTCTTTTCTGTTAATCACCATTTCATTTCGGGCCGTATATGCCCTTCTTGTGACCCGGACCCTAGCTAATTACATTCGCTCATGATTCGTTATATTACTGTGGCCAGCCTAATATACAGAGCATTAATATCTATTGAATTCATGAACAAGTCCTCTCGACAACAACTTTTTCGCCTTTACTTTTTCTTCCACCAAGTTTTGTTTTTGGAGCTGCTTTAACTCGTGCTCTGCTTGCTCAAAAGGAATGGGCTTTAGTTGATCGAGATGTTCATCTTCAGTATCAATATCCAATTCTCCAAACATTACAACATTTTCACCTCTGATTAAATACACTCCTCGGTAAATCAGTCCAAACCGTTGGGGAGTGGATTGTTGAGGAAGCCCTTGGTCTTCGTTATAAAGATAAATGATTTCTTGAGCGTCTTGCAAGACAAGATTGGCAAACTGATCAAATGTCCGTAATATACCAAAAAGATTACGGCCGTCTCTTAAGGTGACACATACTTTTCTGTCAACAGAACCAACAATGGCAGCGGAGGTGGTGAAGGCATAAGACTCGAGATATAAGTCTTCTGCATTTGACTGCAGGTTGGAGGGATGGTCCGGAGAATTAGACATGGACGGTGGATGCAATATAAAGGGTTGTTGGTGGATGTCGATTTTTTCTGTGCGCACACTACCTGGAGGACGGAGGAGCAGCAGGAGGGTGTAGACTAGAGAATAGTGGAGGAGGCGGAGAGAGACGGCAACGGGACGACAGTGAAGAAAAGGGCTTTTTTGAAGGAGGTACAAAAAGTTTCACCATAAACAGACGAGGGGTAGAGGCGGGTGGAATCTTCGACAAGTGACTGGCCCACCACTAGAGCCGAAGTCGCTGGTGGCCGCCAGGGACCGCAGGTTGGTCACGGCTCGCTAGTTAGCGGGTTCTCACTCATTGGTAAGCAGGAGGTCTTAGGGTGAGTCACCAACAGTTCCGCCAGCAGACCGACGTGGCCTAGCAGGCGGCGCATTGATTCATGGCGGGCCCACGCTGTTATGTGCACTCCTTTGATGAGGTGAAAAACCATGTCTTTCTACCACTACAAAGACACCATCGAGGAAGGCGACCTCGTGTTGGCGTTTGTCAGCCGATCTCTCATCAAGCCCATAAGAGTCAAGAAGGGAGAAAAACTCAACACCCGATACGGAAACTTCGAGCATGATAAAATGGTGGGCGCCAAGTATGGAGACCAGATGGCAGGCTCCAAAGGGTATGGATTCATTCATCTTCTCCACCCGACTCCTGAACTATGGACGCTATCACTTCCCCACCGTACTCAGATTGTCTATACGCATGATGCATCCTACATCATGCAACGGTTGAACGTGGGCGAGGGCAGCCGAGTCCTTGAAGCAGGAACAGGATCTGCGTCTTTCACCCATTCATTTGCCCGGACAGTGGGGTTGACGGGACGATTATTCACCTACGAATTCCACGGGCCTCGGTACCTCGAGGCCAAGGCTGAACTCGCAGACCATGAACTACAGAATACTCTCATTACTCATCGCGACGTGTGCACCGATGGCTTTGTCATCGATGACATCCCAGCCGACTTCCAGTTGGACGGCAACATTAATGGAGACACCGTGTTCCTTGATCTTCCTTCTCCGTGGACTGCTATTCCCAACCTCAAGAAGGTGATGTCTTCCTCCCGAAGAGTAGGCATCTGCTGTTTCTCTCCCTGCATAGAACAAGTTGATAAGACGGTCAAGGCTCTCATGGATGATGGATGGGTGGATATCGAAATGGTGGAGGTGGCCGGCCGCCGATGGGAGGCTCGCAAGGAAATGCGCCGTACCGTGGACGACACCATCAAACGCCTAAAGAGTATACAACAGAGACGAGAAGAGGGCAAAGAGAATTTCAAGCGCATCAAGCTCTCCACTCCCGAGGGAGAAGCCTCCGCCAAAACCCCAGAACCGCAAACTGCCGAGTACAATCCCTTTGGCCGCGGTCTCCGCATCAGGGAGGGCGATGAGCAATTTCAATGGGCGAATGTCACTAAGGTGGAAGCCGACATCAAAACCCACACCTCGTACTTGACGTTCGCATACTTGGTTCCCGGGCGATCCAGCTAGAAACCCGTACATAATACTCATACGTAAACCCGTACATCCGCACCCGCCACGTAAAAAACAATCTCCCCATGAGTGACCAGCCTATTGGTATGTAACCCCAGCTACAGGCATTGAGCGCCGTACTAACCGCAGTTCTTGACCAGGGTACTGGATTTGTGAAAATCGGCCGGGCCGGAACCAACTTCCCCGATTACACGTTCCCTTCTCTTGTGGGAAGACCCATTCTTAGAGCAGAAGAAAGAAGTTCATTTCTCACCAATGACATTCAAATCAAAGACATAATGTGTGGAGAAGAGGCCAGCGAGGTCAGGTCGCTTCTCCAGATTTCATATCCCATGGAAAATGGTATCATCAAGAATTGGGAAGATATGGAACATCTCTGGGATTATGCCTTTTACCAAAAAATGAATCTAGACACCCGGGGCCAAAAGATCTTGTTGACGGAGCCTCCCATGAATCCATTGAAGAACCGAGAAACCATGTGTCAGGTGATGTTCGAGAAATATCAGTTTGGGGGAGTTTACGTGGCCATCCAAGCAGTGTTGGCATTATATGCCCAAGGTTTGAGTTCAGGGGTGGTTGTTGATTCCGGAGATGGTGTCACTCACATTGTCCCCGTGTACGAATCGGTGGTTCTCAACCATTTGACCCGCAGATTGGATGTGGCAGGGCGAGACGTGACCCGTAACTTGATCAATCTTCTCTTACGTCGAGGTTATGCATTCAACCGGACCGCCGACTTTGAGACTGTTCGTCAAATAAAAGAAAAACTCTGCTATGTTTCATATGACTTAGCACTTGACGCCAAGCTTGCCAATGAAACCACCACCTTGGTGGAATCCTACGAATTACCGGATGGCCGTGTCATCAAGGTGGGCTCCGAGCGGTTCGAAGCCCCCGAGTGTTTGTTCCAACCCAATCTTGTTGATGTCGAACAACCAGGTGTGGGTGAAACCTTGTTCAACACCATCCAGTCTGCCGACGTGGACGTGAGAAGTTCTCTTTTCAAGGCCATTGTGTTGTCTGGAGGTTCGTCCATGTATCCTGGCCTTCCATCTCGGTTGGAGAAGGAATTAAAGCAATTATGGCTCAGCAGAGTGTTACATGGAGATGCCACTAGATTAGATAAGTTCAAGGTCAGAATCGAGGATCCCCCCAGAAGAAGACATATGGTGTTTATCGGAGGCGCGGTGTTGGCCAACATCATGGCTGATAAGGATCACATGTGGGTATCCAAACAAGAATGGGAAGAACTGGGCTCTCGCGCACTTGAGAAGCTTGGTCCTCGCTAGTTGATATTGTCTATGTTATGACATGCTATGTACACCATGTAATGTAGGCTAAAGGTTTAACTTTTCCAATTGCCGGGTGGCAGCCTCCACGAGCTTATCGTAAATGTCATCCGGAAGCGACGATCCATCATGCTTGAGGCCGTAGTTGACGGCAGAATGAATGAGATCCCGAATGAACGGCTTGCTGATTACCTTGGGACTCAAAAAGTCACTCTCCAAGCATTCATGTACCGTCCACCGGTCGTTGGGGTTTCTCTCGAAGCATTTCTGCATGAGCCGAATAACGCTTTGCGGGACTTCACATCCACCAAGGCCCTGGCTAGGGTACTGGATTTTGATCTGCGGATTCATGATGGCCATTATTCTTTGCTGGGCTGAGTAACTGGCGTATGGAGGCCGCCCGTAAATCATCTGGTAAATTATACACCCACATGACCACACGTCAGAGGGTTTACCCACCTTCCAAGTCTGGGTACGGGAGTTGGGAAGAATGGCTTGCTCGGTAAGAGTCTCGGGAGCCATGTAGTTGGGAGTTCCAATCTGACTCTCCCGATAAATGTTGGCGGTATGATCGGGAACAGCGTTGGCGATTCCAAAATCAATAATTTTTAGAACTCCCTTGACAAAGAGAAAGTTGGCGGGCTTGAGATCACTATGCACGATGCCGGCCTCGTGGACAGCGTCCACACACCGGAGCATCTCAATGGCATGGTACCGTACGAAGTTGATATCAAGTGTGGCATTGGGGCCTACCCGTGCCTGTAACACATGGGCAAGATCGATATCTCCACACTCCATTACCAAACATACGGAGCTTTCTCCCACCGCATGATCCACCAATTTCACCACACGGTCAGCGTCTTTGAGCTTGAGTAAAATATCAATCTCGCCTTTGAAGCCTTGAATGCACGATTCTTCAAACTGGTCAAATGCCACCTTTTTAATGGCATACAACCGGTTGTTGAACAACGCCTTTACCTTGTAGACCTTGGAAGTCCCACCACGCCCGAGAAGCTCGAGTTTCTCGTACTGGTTGCCGTTGATGGTGATGACCTTTCTCTTTTTGGCGTCATCGCCTCCTCCCCCACTAACCTTGGCGTCCACCCGTGGTTTTTTGAATTCCTCCATGATATTAAATGCATTGGACACGTCGTGAAGCGGCACCCGCACCGCACTGACCGGCTTATCGAGGCCATCGTTGTCGGTATAAACGGCAAAGTTTTTGGACGGCTTCCTCGCCGGGGCCTCATTCGCCCTCTTGGCAGGAGTGTCCAAGTCGAGTCTCTTACCTAAAGAGTCACGCTCCGGTTTGCCGGCACCAGAAGCCTTGACAAACACATTGTCCAGGGGCCGGTGTGTGAGGTTATGTAGGTCATTCTCCAACAATTGCACCAGGCGGTTCTTGGAAAGTTGTGACTCAAGCTCGTCCAACCGATTATGGTCGTCAGCTCGCTGGTGTGTCTCGACATTATGCAATAGGGCGTCCAGACTCGAAGGAGATTTCGTCTTTAGCTTTTCCAAAGCCTGGAAGAACTTGGACTCGTGGGGCGAGACCAGCTTGATTTGCGGTGAGAACTTGGCGGAGGACGGTGTAGTGATGGCATCCTCTTCCTTCTTCTCTTCTTCCACCTGAGACGCCCGTTTAGGAGGCCCTATGGGCCCGAACCGACGCGAGAGCCGCGACCGGGTGATGCTGAGTTGTCCTGATGCGCTGGATGTAGGACGGATGTTGGAAAAAGAGGTGCCGGGTGTGTGTGTTTTTGACAACTCTGAGGCGTCACCGTAGTCACCCTCGGATGTATGATGGGAATTAAATGAGTTATGAGTGGAATTATCAAGCAACGTGTGACTCGTACTTTTGTCTGCCCGTTCTCCTTCTCGAAAGTGTACCGATAGTTTGTTTTTTAATGTTTTGTATTGATTGGGGAAGTCAATGTCGTAGATCCCAGTAACTTCTCCACTGGATGTTTTGCGATGCTTGTGGAATGGACTGGCATCTTCTCGTGGCAGAGTTCCTGTCTTCGCCCGGTTAAACGGGCTTTCCTTGGACATGCTGGGACTCAGTCGTCCTAGAAGCGCTAGACTGTAAGCGCTCAATGCGGGCGGTACAAACGTATTATCGTCATCCATGATATGTCGTTTCCGGCCGAGATGCCAGCTCTCAGGCGTTTGGTTAAGGGACATGACAAATGACCCCAGGATGCTATAACGAATGCAGTGACGGTGCTAGGAGATGTTCCTGTTGATGGAGTTGTTTATATCGACCGCGTTCTTGTAAACATGCTATATACAGGACATTGAAAATGGGTTGCCTACTAGGCATGGAGAACGGCCTCTACATAGGGGTGCCGTTGGCCAAGGGTATTTGGGTGGCGTCAATGGTGGTGGCTTAGGGAGGTTCAAGGGACAGAAGTCAAAAAAGTGGCTCGTAAAGAGCAAAAAAGAAATGCTCCACGGCAGGTTCGAACTGTCGACCTTCAGATTGCACAAGAAATTCCTATGAGACTGACGCTCTGCCAACTGAGCTAGTGAAGCATTTTCTGGGGACAAAAAAAACATGAGACACCAAGGGCCGGATGTCTCCTTCAGCCGCATGTATGGATGTCGAGCACGGGCCCCAGGGGAGTTGGTTTCGACTTCTACTGGAGATACGATATGCGTTGATTGGATATAAAGAGCTAAAAACCACCCGTCATGTCGCGGATTTTGTCCACCTCCTCCTGTAGGGCTTTTAGATCGTCTAGGATGTTGGCCGTGCTGTCATTGGAGGCAGGATATGGGTTAGCGGAATCGGCTGCGTATGGGTTGTTGGAGCCACTGGAGGCACCGGCAAATAGGTTGCTGGAAGCACTGAAGGTGTCGTTTGCATAGGCAGGTGCCATGGAATGATCTGCCGACACTTTAGGAGGAAGTGGCGGCGCCGTGTTAGAGCCGCCTCGTCTGCGAGATGGAGGGGGCGGCGGCGGACTCTTTATGGGGCTGGCGATGTGTTCTGTCCGATTGGGAATGGAAAGCGTGAAATTGGAGAGCGGCGACGAGATGCGAGGGGTTGGCGAGCTCACTGAGCGTGATCTTCTGGTAGATGGAACCGGGGGAGGAGGCAACGGGCGGTTGAGATCGGACGGAATACCAGGAGACCCCGAGGGTGATCCATGTTCAGATACTTTGGAGTTCTGCAAGGTGTTTAAGTGAGTGTTGCCGGTCATTTGGTCGGAAAACGAAGAGAGCGAAAATCCAGGAGGCGGCTGCGTATTATCAGGAGTGGTGGGTGCAAAGAGCCTGGCCATATCTGCGGGACCTGTTGCATTTGGTCGGAGAGGTGTCAAGGTTTCCGCCTCTTGTGGATTGGATGCAAAGTACTGGTTCATCTGGGCCGGGCCTGTCATGTTGGGCTTAAGAATCTGCTGCTCAGGTTCTGGCGACGGCGAAAACAACTGAGCCATTTGCGCCGGGCCCGTCATGTTGGGTTGAAGCATGGAGTGTGAGTGACCAAAGTGTATGTTTGCCGGGACTCCATCAATGGAGGCGGTATCGACTGAATGAAGATTTTGGAAATGATTGATTTGCGGTTCCATCTCTCGAAGGATTGCCTTTTCTTCCTCATCGGGAGACGCCACCCGAGCAATGCTTTGTTGAGGTACCCTCAAGTTATTACTGTTTTGCAGGAGCCGGTCCAACAATTGGTCCATGGGAAGATTATAATCAATCTCACTGGCATTGGCGGTATCCGGAGACGGGGTGAAATTGGTCAGATGAACATCGGTGACGACCTGGTCGGAGAACTTGACGCTCTTGAGCTTCTTCAGCTTCTTGCGATCACCCGGTCGCTGCCCTGTAAGCATGAACTCAGTGAAGCTGTCGATATCAAGTGGCTTGCCATTAGACGACGGCTCCTCGTTAGCATCGTCTTCGACGTCTTCATCAACCTGTCTTTTCTTAGATAAGATGGACGGTGGGGTGGGAATGGGCCCGGGTACCTTGATGAGGCCTCGCGACGGCTCTTTGCCTTGAAGCGTATGACTAACCAATCTGAGCAACGCAAAGAACTCGCCGATATTGATGGAGTGTAAGATTTTGTTAAAGATTTTGTTAAGCTTATCCTTAGTATCTTGGGTAATCTTGAAATTGTTGAGAAATTGATACACATCATTCATAGACACCGTTCGGGAGTTGGTCCGTGCTAGAATGTCGCTGTACCACCGCATATAGGTCTTGCTTTCCTGTAAGGTGAGCTCCTGAGCCGTTAAACTCAAGGGGATGCTGGAATCATCAACACCTTGCGAAGATCTCGACGCCGGGGCAGACGGCAAGTGGTCAGCTGACGTGTTGGCAAAGTGATAGCTCTGATCAGGTGTTCGAAGATCCGAATTCGACTGAAACCCAAATGACACCAGAGGTGGGGCTGGCGTGGTGGATCCACTATCGGGAGCCGTCCCCGAAGGGGGGATGGAAAGCCAGTCAAAGCCGTTCATGCAAAAAAAGAGGAGGAGTAATAGACGGAACGTGAGGAAGGTCCAAACAGAGGCGGGATCACTCCAATGATATCTATAAAGGTGGAACGCCGGACTAGGGAAGTGACTTATGGGAATGTGCAAAAACGCGTAAACTGTAGATCCGTACACCGCCGCTCACTTCCAGAACGGCAACATGGGATTCTCCATCGGGCTCAAGAAAAAGCCCCAGCCTCCGCCGGCACGAGCCAAGAAGAAAGCACCGACTTTCGATGACAGTGACTCAGACTCCGAGGATGATTTCCAGAGATCCATTGTCGCCAAGCGCCAAAAGGTGGCAGAGAAGATGGCGGCCGTGGATGGTGGGGAAATGGAGGCATTGGCAGCCCAGTTTGACGAGCCAAAGCCGCCACCTCCCAAGCGTTCAGACACCAGTCAGTACATTGACAAAATTCTTGAAGCCAAGAAGCAACGGGACCAGGATGCACGGGATTCCCAGATAGTGGCGGACGCCACTGTTGACGTTGATCACGACAATGTGTTTGAGACGGAGGAATATCGCCTACAAAAAGACGCTGCTACGGAGAGGAACAGAAAGGAACAAGAGCAAGTGGATGACGGTCTGTTTTACGAGAACCTTCTCAATCGACGGGACCATGGGGCAGTGATGCCATCAACGCAAGGATCGACCCAGGGATTAACACAGGGATCAACACAGATGTCAATCCGTGAAACAACCGGGCTGAAGTCATTTCGTGACGATCTGGACACTCACATGAACCCGCTGCCGCATACATCACCTGGATCCGTTCAGACACCGGCAGCCGCCAGAGCAGGGGTAGTTTCAAAGTCCACCGCTGCCCTAGATCAGGCGCTTATCAAACTGTCAGCGAATCCCACCCTCCCACATGCCACTGCCAAGACGCATACGGCTGAGGGGAAATTACAATCGTTCTTTCGAAGCAAAATATCCATCGACCAACTCGAGAATTACCGAAAGCGGTACTGGGTTCGTCGCAAATCGCAGCCCGCAGCATATCAGTGAGCCCGCGCACGTGATATTCTCGGTTCCTGATTTAATCAGATGTTGCTATAGATTTTTTTTTCTTCACTCTCTGATCAATTGACTTCCATGGGGCTCTTCATTCCTCACAACAAGCTTGCTAACCTCAAGCTCTATAAGTATTCGTCCGAGGACCATTCCCTCATATCAAAGTATATTCTCAAGAGATGGTGGAATTCGTTTGTCAAAATTTTCCCACTCTGGATGGCTCCTAATGTTATCACCCTTCTTGGGTTGTTTTTCATCTTGTTCAACTTGGCGGTGGTGTTTTACTATGATCCCTATCTCAATCAGCCGTCCCCATCGTGGTGTTACTTCTTCCATGCATTTGGACTCTTCATGTATCAGACTTTTGATGGTTGTGACGGTTGTCATGCTAGACGTACCGGACAATCTGGTCCGTTGGGCGAATTGTTCGATCACTCCATCGATGCTATCAACACCACTTTGGGCACGTTGGTGTTCGGCTCGGTCTTTCAACTTGGGTACAGTGGCCTTCTCTTTATTGCTCAGTTTGCATCGGTTTGCAACTTCTACACTTCCACGTGGGAAGAGTACCATACCCATACTCTCTTCCTCTCCCAGTTCAGTGGCCCCGTGGAAGGAATTCTCATGATCGTCTTCTTGTACGTGCTTACCGGTATCACGGGTCCTCAGATTTGGCACGCCAAGCTTTTTGATTTGGACTTAACCAGTGTTGGGTTGGGTGAATATGAAGTCAACACCTCCATTTTTTACGTGGTGGTGGGATTGAGTTTTCTTTACTTCAACATTATCAGTGCTATGGGAAATGTCAACAAGAAGTTCGAGCAGCTCGAGAAATCTGATCACAAGGGTGACGCCAAGGCCAATGCTGATAGAGCTTACAAGGGACTTCTCCCCTTTTTCAGCTACTATGCATTTATCATCTTATACGTGTACTTTTACCCCGAAGTGATATCAACCTATGGCTTCCCGCTCATCATTTCCATTGGATGTACGGTGGCCTTCTCGGTTGGCAGAATCATCCTCGCTCATTTGACATTGCAGAAGTTCCCCTTCTTCCAACCTCCGATGATTCTTCCTTTGTTACAATTGGTCATTTCCAAGTTCTTGATCTCGGTTTACGGCTATGATCACGACACCGTGCTTATGGCCATCAGTTGGCTTGGAGTTGGTGTTGCTCTTGGTATCCACGCCACCTTTGTGGCCGACATCATCACCGAAATCACCACCTTCCTTGATATCTACGCCCTCTCCATTAAGCACAAGAAGGCATAATCTATATTACAATATCAAACTTACTACACAGATTTTATACCCTTCTGTAACTATTCGATGTGGTCTCTTCATTTAATATTTCATTCAGCTATATACACAAGACTTAGTTCTTCTTTTCAGCAAATGCAGCCTCGGAACCAGGGGCCAACACATCTTGAGCCGACTGTTGCAAAGTTAACTCCTTTTCCATCTCCTTAATTTGACTCTCGGCCATGATGGCAACGGCAGCAGGAACGCCCAACAACAAAGCAGATGAGGTAACGATCCAAGCAAAGTTTCCAGACTTGGTCAAAAAGGTCTTGACTCCCAGCTGAATGGATTCAGAGACAGTAAGGATGGAGCTTCTTTGATTTGGAGGAATGATGTCCTTCAAGGCAACAATACGGTCGAAGAGACTTTCGTTCTCCAAGTCGAAGTCATCTTCAATTTCAGAGTCAGATTCACTTTCACTTTCGGAAAAGGTCTCTTTGCCAACAGCAGCAGGCTGATTGAAGGTCTGGGCGCTTTCGTCGTCGATCTGGGTTAATTTCACCATGGTGTAAAGTGTTGATAATTTTCATGGCCTTCGCACGACTCTTAAGTTGCAGTGCTGCCATCTCACAGGCTCGTTGGTTGCTACACTTACAATAGTCAACCATGGTAGAGCGAATACGATTTTGCCCCAGTGCTGAACATGGCTGAAACGAAGAAAATGACAATTTTTGATTAGGTCGACTAAGAGGGTAGAGGTGAGCGGGAGCGGTGGCCCCGGAGCGTCGAACGCCACGGTGTGGGCGCTGTTACGAGCGCTGACAGATCAGTACCACTCCTCTTGGTTGAGGTCGAGGATGGGAATGTCGTCGGTGGAGATCTGGTACCCGAGAAGCTTCATCTGGGACGGATACCGCCGGATGTTGTAGAATTGGAGAAGCGATCGAAGAGCGATTTCCTGGTCGAATGAATTATTGAAATCGCTCTCGAGGTCCTTCCCACTCAACCAATTATCCTTGAGCGACAACTTTAGATTAAGGTAGATGAGGGAAATCAAGTCCATGTTGACGGATTTCCACTTACGGCCCTGGTACGGTATGAGTTTCTTGAGGATCTTGAGAACGGGCGTTTGCATGTCGGGGTTGATGTAATTAAGGAGGATGATCTTGAAGAGCTCTGACGGTTTGTTTTCATTGAGAACGAAGATTCGCTGTGTGACATTCTTGACAAGGATCTTGTTGGTAACATGAAGGAGGTTGGTAAGAATGAAGGCGAAATCGTGGTTGAAAATTTTAATGGAGACGTGATTGATATTATTTTCGTCGGTTTCACTGGGAAGCTGACTGAGCGGAGTTTTGTTGATGAGTACCGGTACCGTGTCATCCTCGATTTGAAGACAATAATTGAAGAAGTTAAACTTAGGAAGCTCAATGGCCGGGTTCATGAGCTTATTTTGACTGGTTAGAAGCTCATACTCTGTCAACAGTGACTCCTTGGCCTGGAGATTGGTGTTATTAATGCTGCGGCCAAGAAAATCCACGAACACCGTGAAAAAGTGCTGATCAAAGAGAAGAGAGCTGAGATAGTACGCTTTGATGACATGGCTGACCTTGAACCACCGCATGAGAAGATTCAAGATGCTTGAACTGGCCTTGAGTGTGATTTCCTTGACTCGCTGCACTTCAAGCTGCTGCATGACTATAAACCGAAACCGATCACTGGTGCTGTCGGGAGAAGCACCAGTCATTTGCTTTAGACACGAGGTTTCCGGATTAAGTTCAAGCTCCGAGAAGAATAGGGAGTGTTCGAATTTGTTAGAGCGAATGGTCTCAAGGAGCACCAGCACCACCGAAGAAAGCCGGCTAAGGTTTTCACTGTAGAACGCCTCCACTCGAAGAATCGAAAGAACTTCCTCCTTGTTGTCCGGGTACTTGTCGTACATGTCGTCGCCATAGTCGAACTCATCCAGCGCCGACTCGTATTGGGTCTTGTGGCCCCGTTCTTGCACCATAAATTTCTGACGCTCATTCCAAAGCCTCTTTATAGAATAGCTCTCGTAAACCGACGCCTTGAGAATTTCGTCTGCCTCGCGAATAGCATACGGAACCTGCGGCGTGTCACCGGTAGGGTATATAAGCGGCATGCTCTGGTTCACATGGTACAGCTTCCGCACCTTTTCACCGCCCGTCATGAAGTCCGACGGCGTTGTAGGAGGTGATGGTACTGGTGTGGCAATGTGAATGGTTTGGGCGGGCAACTGACTCAACACAGTGTGTGACTTGTTCGGGCGGGGGGTCTCAAGAAGGTTCGTGAGTGAGTTGGAGTGCTCGGTAAAGGCCATGAACTGCTGATAAGACGATGTAAAGCTGGGGGTGGACGAGGAGGACTCCAAAGAACCATCGGGAAGCGACAGCTTCACGTCACTCATATCGAAGGTGCATAGTGGGTATTTGTCCATGAGATCTTCGCGGAAAGTAAAGTAATCCAACGGAGAGCACGTAAGCTTACTGGAGTTCTTGGTATCCTTGGAGATGCCGTGGATAGCTGAGAGAAACTGGTCGGTACGATGAAGTAGGGATGAATCGCCAAACTCCACGAGAATGAGTTTCCACATCAAGAGTATCAAGTAGCGAATGCGGTAGTTGGGGTGGGGATTGAACTTCCAGTGCTCAATGAACTTGACAATACACGAGAGAATGTTGGAGTCCACAACCACTTGGCGAAGCTCGTCAAGGCTTTCTTCAAAGTGAACATTTAATGCAAAGTAAACAAGCGTGAGGAGCTTGAAGAAGTAGCTGGGCACTGAAGGAGGATCGTCAGACTCTTCCGAGTCGCTGGCCACTTGGGTGTCGAGGAACTGACCTAGGTGACAGAGAGCCGTCTCGACCACGCCATGCTCGAAGAGGTATCGCACGTTGGCGACAATGCTGGAAAGTTGGTGTTGTTTGGAGGTTGCCTGTTCGTACCGGCCTAATGCAAAGTATATGATGGTATCGACTCCCGTCAGCGGCGACTGCTTAAAGCAATTGATGGAATCAATGATATCTCCATCGTAGGTGCTAAGGTCACGTAATCCGAGAGTCTGGAAGTCATTGTAGGTGAACCATTCACTCAACTCTTTGTCCAAGGGCCCATATTCTTCGTAGTGGTAGTGTAGATGGGACTTGGTCACAAGAAATTGCATGCCCATGGCACCATCGCCACTTCCAGCTTCACTGGAGAACTGTTCGGCCCGCTCGTTGAGGCGTTTTTGGAACGTTTCATCAAGATTGGTATCAAGTTCACGCTGGGTGGTGGCGTCGGGGTTGTCGATGATCTGATCCTCTAGTCGATCAATCAGGTTGGACTCATCCTGCATTGTAAACAGCAATTGTACCGGCAAGATCAAGGAGGAAAAGAAAAGGTTTCACAATCGGTAATGAAATTGTTGCTGGAAGCAAGGTGAAGTGCAGGTCAAAAGATGATGTTTGTAGTGTGTATGTTCGCGGTCGATCTACTCCATGAATACCCTCCAGGTGACCATCATCACTCGTCTAGACCAGACAGTAACCGGTAACCTCTACGGGATGCTGGAAAACGGCAAGGTCATTGCAATTGAATACTGTCGACCCCATCATGACCCCACCCGTAGGATGTTCAATTCCATCCACATCAAAAAGATGGTGGTGCACATCAATCAGGAAAAGATCCCCATTGCCGGCCCCAATTTCCAGCATGAGTTGGCTCGATTACTGGAAAAGACCAAACCGGGAACTGCCACTGGCAGGAAGCTATTTGCCAATCTTAAACTGCGGTTTGGGGATGTGGTATGGCACGGATCAGATATCGTGGTGTGCGGAGAGATCAAATCTACCAAGCCGTACACGCTTGCCAACCTCACCAAGATCAAGAGTACAGGCCGCTACGACGAGGTCAAGCAGGTTGTCAAAGAAGTGTGGCTCAATCGCCAGGGGCCAGGGAGAGGCGGGTGACCTGGAGTCGCCATTCTAGCACTTCATTAAATTCATAACATTTCAGCATCATCCAGTCCCATAGTCTCAACTGTAGCGCCCCGTCAGCCATTGCCAGCGACAGTCTCGTCACCCGAACGAACGCCGTCGAAGGGATTGTCGTCGGCGGTGGGATTACGGTGGCAGTCGACCTCGATCCAGTCAAAGCGCCTGGATCCAAGATGGCCTGACCCCCGGATGCCGTCGAAGTCGTCCCACGCCACCCGATAAGGTGCAGCCACAAAGTTGGCGTTGAACCAGTGGTATATCCCGTTGATGTAGAGCCTGATGTCGGCAGTCGGCGCCCGGACTGGACCCATGGTATGGGTAGACAGCCCACCATCCACCCACGTCAGATCCACGTCGCGTAGAGAAGCCACTTCGTCACATACTTCGTAAGTCTGGATCAATATGGGAAAGCGGGAGTTGGGGCCCAACACTCGCAAGACAACAGTGTATCCACCCGTCAACGCCATATCAGCCGCGTGGAGATACTGGTACCAGTAGTGGAGGTATCTGATTTGCGACTTGATGGAAACTCCAGAACCTGCCATGGGTCTCATTCGTTTCTCTGTATAGAGCTCATTGGCAGCCTCTGAGGTTATTCTCATCTGACTCATCACAACAGCACAGCAAATTACCCCTGACCGCCCCTTCCCTGCCTTACAATGGAGGACGGCCGTTTTTTGCGGCGATTGCGATACAAACGAAATGATATCTTCAACACATTCCGCCATCATCACAAATGGTGGAGGTTGATGATCAGGCCAGCCAAACGTTCGAACGAGACCCTTGACATCCTGTGGGCGATAATGCAGAGGTTCAGCCCTGAAGTTCCACACATACCAGTGGTGGCCGTGGTTTGCGTCAAGAAAGCGGACAACATCCTGGACCCGATATCGAAACCAGCTTCTAAATCCACCGTTAACAGGACCAGACATTACAATGAGGTGACTGGTGACATAGGCCAAGTCTAATTCGAGGTCTAAGGCCTGATCGTAGTAGCCTAACTTGGGGGCGGCCACCAAAGCACGAAGAAACCGCATGTTGTAGATATCCGCAAAAACACGATACATTTCTTTATATACAGATGGATGTAGTCAGCACACTCAAGCCAAAGATTGCTTCATCATAATCTCCTCAATCTTCTTGGTCAAAACAGGGTCATTCTTGATTCTCTTTTGCATCTTGGTGGCTTCGGCAAATGAAGTGGCTTGCACCTTCTCATCAAAAGTTCTGGCCAATTGAGAGCTTTCTTCGAAAAGTTGAATGGCATCGTCAACTTGCTCCTTCTGTAACTTGATTTGAGCCAACGAGATACGAGCTAACTCGGACTTTGGATCTAATTCACACGCCTTGATCAACAACTCTTCGGCCTCATCCATCTTCTCAATACTTTCTCTAGAAATGAGAGTGGCCTTATTAACTAATGGCAAAGCACCCACCGAGAATACTGGGAGAGCAGCCTGTAATCTGGCAGCAGTGTCAAACTGCTTACAAGCACCTTCGATGTCACCACGGTCAGCCAAGATTTCACCGTAGTAGTTGGGAACCTCGGGACTGGTGGAAAACTTCAACTTGGCCTCTCTGAATTTATTTTCAGCGTCTTCCTTATCGCCCAACTTGTAAGCAATACATGCCAACTGAATGTAGGCGTAGACATTATCAGGATTGTAGGCCTTAGCCTTTTCAAAGTTCTCGGAGGCCTTTTGTAAATCGTTAGAAAGGTAGTACAATTGACCCAAGTGGTAGAAAGAATCAGAACAGTGAGGATCTCTATTTTGAGCCTCCTGGAAGTCAGCGAGCGCTTCGGTAAACGAAGCCTTGTCGGCGTTGATCAAAGCACGGTAAACAAAAGTTCTTGGACGAGGCTTCAAGTTGATGGCCTTTTCGATGTCTTCAGCAGCGGAAGTAGGATCATTCTTGAGGAACTTGAACGCAGCCGAGTACTCAAGGGCAATGGATGCCTTAGAAGCATCATCACTATTAGCAATCAACGAGGAAACATTGTACGCCTCCACAGCTTGGTTAATGAGCGAGTTGGCATTGTCGTAGCCTTCAGGGGTATTCAAGTTCAAGTTGTTAAGCGCATCGTAAAGGAATTTATCAGCACCGGTGCTTTCTTCGCCAAGGCCTTCGGGGGTCGTTTCACGCACAAAGGCACCGAAGAATGAACTGATGGTAGAGGCGGAAGGAAGGTCAAACGTTCTGGTTTGCATGTTCTTCTCCACAATCTTCATGGAGTGCTTCTTCAAGACACGCTCCAAGATATTTTCCACTGACTTGTTGCTGAAACCACCGTAGATGGTCAATGCCGTCAAATCAAACATGGCGTCGGGGTATTGCTCCAAGGTCTCATACGAGGTGGCACGACGGAGAACACACTTGGTGTAGTCTGGCTTGATCTTGATGGCCGCAGTGGTATCCTCAATGACCTTCTCATGGTTATTCAAGGCAGCGTAACAAGCAGATCTGTTGGAGTAGAACACAGGGTCAATCTTCAATTTCAAAGCCGCGTTGTAGTAGGCAATGGCTTCTTCATACTTTTGCGACTTGAACACAACATTACCATCTTCCTTCAAGGCACTAGCCCACTCGCCCTTTTCCTTCTCACTCAACTTAGCCACGTCGTCGTCGGTAACGTTGGGGAGTCCCTTGGCGTCCACGGGATAGATCTTGACGCCACTGTCAGCCACCGCGGTGGTATCCGATGTGGTACTGGCAGTGTCATCATCAGTTGACTTCTTTTTCTTCTTGTTTTTCTTTTTCTTCTTACTGGGGTTGGCTGCACCTTCACTGGCACCTACTTCACCTTGTTGTTGCTGGTGATAGTAGTACGCACCTCCAACTGCACCCACCGAGGCCACAGCGGCAATGGCAATGAAAACCTTGTTTCTGGCGAAGAATGAAGTCTGGTTCGACATGATTCTTCGATGTTCAATGAGGTTTGATGAATAAAAAAAGGGTAGGAAAAAAAGTGGTGAAAGTTTTTAGTTGCCGTTATGTTTTCCGAAAATTCAGTTGAGAAAATTGTCAGTGGTCACAAAATCACCGGCACACTACAAGGTGCAAAAGCCCCGCGCTAAACTGTAATAATCATTAGGGTCTACTTGATATGGCATCCTCGTACGAGGGAAGCTGCTCGGAGCCGGAGGCATTGGGGACTCGTGACGGAAGCGGCGGCGGCGACGGCGATGACGAGCTGGAAGTGTGTACCGATTGTGCGGGCGGGGCGGTGTAGGATGCCTTTTCTGGGATCCGAGGAGGTACCCCGGGCGAAGACACGGCCATCTTGGTGGGTTTCGATTGAATGGTGATGGGACACGAGATATCCGCGAAGATGGGCTGAGGGTGGTCGTTTGTGGAGAAACCAGCTGTGAAGATGAGACTGTACTCTCGAGCCAAATTACATATTTGAAAAGATGCGATGGTAGATGAAGGGATGACACAGTTGGCCAACACCTCGGCCGGAATTTCCAACTCTCCGTGGGCAGAGGCATGGCTGGAGTACATGTCATAGTCAAGTGTCTCGTCCATCAACTTGATGGCGTTTTCGTGCTTGGCCTGGTGGGTCCTGGTTTCCACCGACTCTTCCACGACCGAAATCACAGTGACCTCGTGTAGAGTTACAGTAAGATGTTTGAGGTGAATCACCTTGGGCGCCTGGGCGAGCGTCACCCCGAGCAACATGCGGGCCGAGATGGGCCGTCCACTAACCATCACCAGCGGATGCGGGAGCCTGGCTTCAAAGTGAAAGCTGGTGCGGCCAAACGTGAGTTGCTTTTTGAAAAACGTCTCTCGCCCTGTGGCCAGGAGCGGCTCTGGAAGCGGTGTGAACGTAAACGGCTGCGTGTATCGAATATTGGGGTGGATCTGTGAGGCCCGCTTGCACGTCACCTTGACAAAGTACTTGACGTAGCCGTATTGATTTCCTTGATAAGACGGGGGGAGCGACGACTGGATGTGGTGTGTGGTTTGCACCTGGGGAGTTGAGGCATCCTTCCCAAAGAGAAGACCCTTACCCATATTGGCCAATTTCCGACTGTCAAAATTGCCTCCATTGACAACTAAATTGAGCGATTTCTTATTGAAAGCCACTTTGTTGGTAATTCCACTAACATCAACACAAGACGTCCGGTACGGGAGGCGAAACAGAAACGGATACTCGTAGGAGGCGGGGGTCAACGTGAAGCGATCACTCGTGCGGACGCCCCGGACGTTAGCGGGAGGGAACACTACCTTGGTGTCGTAGAGGAATTTGTGGAGAGAACGAAACTCCTTTTCACTTCTCCGATTTCGTCTATCGTAGATCGGAACAAATGCCGACGACTGGGCCTCCCCCTCTAGCTTCACCACAATCTCCGAGAATGTCTCTTGGGTCGCCACGTTTACCACCACTTTTCCTTCAACGGTATCTCCGGCGGTGTAGTCCTGTTGGTTGAAATGAAGCCTGATTGAAGTCATGAAGGAAATGAACCCGGGGTAGACGATGGCATTATATTTCTCGGTTTGGCCCCTTGGGGGGAAGCGCGCGGTTCGCCCGCCCAGAGAGCAACCCGCTGACGGCCTGGCCGCAGCCTAAGCGGCCAGTCACGCGCGGCAGGTGCTCGTCACGCGGCCCGGCCTCAAGCTTCCGCCGGTCGAACGTGAGCCACCGCACAGCCTGCCATGCCATTGTACCGTATTGACCCGCCCATTCCTGTAGAATCAGACAGCTGGTCGATCCCCCGGGACACCATGGGAACCGGGGATGCAGAAACGACCCGTGGCGAGGATAGTCCCCTACCAATGGGCCGGCGGTGACCTGGCGAATGGGCCCGTGGCAGTGTGAGCTTATGGGGTCCCATCGCGGTGTGTGTCCTGCACAGTTATATTCATCCAAACCATGTTTGCCATCCGTACTCAACAATTGTTCAGACCAATCAATCGATTGACTCCATTAACGTATAGAACATTTGCATCCAGTCTCAGAATGTCTGCTCCAGCCACTACTCAAATTGATTTGCTCCAAGAAGGAAACGGAACCACTCCTAAGGTGGGAGACTTGGTCACCATCCACTATGTTGGTACTCTCGAAAACGGTAAGAAGTTCGACTCTTCCCGTGACAGAGGTAAGCCATTCCAATGTCAAATTGGTGTCGGCCAAGTGATTACCGGATGGGACATTGCTATTCCTAAGTTGTCAATTGGCTCCAAGGCCCGCTTGACTATCCCTGGCCACGAGGCATACAAGGAAAGAGGATTCCCCGGATTGATTCCTCCAAATGCTACTTTGATTTTCGAAGTCGAGTTGTTGGGCATTAACTAGGAATGTACGCTTCATGCTGTAACGTGTAGGATCTGTGTAGTAGTAGGTGGAGGGAAGGGGTCAATATGGAAGGGAAAGGGTGAAGGGTGAAAATGGGTGAAATGAGTAACCGGGAGAGGCAGTTGCTAATGGAGAGGCAGTTGCTATGAAGAGGTAGTTGTCGATGAAGAGGCAGTTGTCAAGAGGAAGTAGTTCCTAAAAAGAGGTGTTTGATGGATAGGCAGTTGTTGATGTAAAGGCAGTAGTTATACAGAAGCTTGGAGCGTGGTTCGGAGTTGTGATCAGGTCGGATGTCTCACGCAAGGACATCGTTGCTAGGCAAATTCACATAGAGAAGATTGTCCTGGGCAACCACCAGCTCGCTGATGGAGAGCGTGGGAAGTGCAATCCGATATTGCACGTCAAACACCTTGAGCTGGGGCAACTGCACTCTACCCGACAGTTGGGTAGAGCCGTAGAACTCCATAATGTGCCTGGTAAACGGAAGCACAGGAAATGCCGCCTGCTTTAACGGCACTGAGTTGCGGCCACTATCGAAGGTCCAATCCTCTTCCACGAGATGAGTGGTGAAGGTAAAGATTCGAGGAGTGGGGTTCTCGAGAATATACTTGAAGTGGCCTACTTCTTCTTCCTGGGTATATTCGAGAAGCACCCGAGGGTCCGTGAGCGGTAAAACCACCTCCCAATCAGGACTGATCCAACTATTGGTGGCCTTCCCCTTGCGGTTCCACTTAACGGTGGCACTGGCTACTATGGTGACATTGCGATGGGTAAGCCCATGCTTGCTTCTTGAAGTGAAGAGCTGGCTTATGACGTCTCCCTGTCGTTCTGGGTCATCGAGCACCTCAAGTTGAATATCAGGGTTCTTGGTCTTAAGATTCAATTCGTACCCCGTGATTTCAACCGTATCGGGGATGGAGGCAGTGAGCTTGGCCCGCCAGACTCGAGTGGCAATGGGCATGGTTCGTGATTCGTGTTCATCAGCCACCACGAACGGGTTTGGCATGTCAATCGAGTCGGCACGATACGTGGGACTGATGACAAACCGGGTATTGAACGGTGCTCCCATCACCTGAAGAGTATAATATCCGCCATCATACACCGATAATTCGTCATCTTCCTGAACCTCAATCTTCAACTCTATCTTCACCAATTGTCCATCAACAGCATTGCGGAAACTCAAATGAAGATGATTGGTCTCTGAAGTGTCGGCGACAAGGGCAAGCGGCTCATCGTCCTTAAGGTCGTTCCAGTGGTAGCGAGTGGTGATATCATCGCCGCCAGATACCTTCACAGACAATGCCACCGAGCTGTACTCAATGGTATGCTTCGGCTTGGCAAAGTCAACCCGATAAGGAATGGATAGATTCTCTCCCACCACAATCGACTCGATTTTATTCTCCATGGAAATGGTGATGTCAGGTTTGAGTGGAAGCACCCGAACCTGGTGGGCGAACGGCGTCAAACGCACAAACCGCTTGGTAACTGCATTCACGTAGAGACACTTGTGATTTACGGTAGCCTTAGGCGTGTCCACCGTCTGCGTACAGCTGATGGTCACGTTGCCAATGATGGATGCCTTCAACACTACTTGTGTGATCAGGTAAACGCCGGGTTTCTGCACTTGTTTGGTGATCTGGATTACCTTCTTTTCGTCCATGACAAGGTTGGCAGCAGTCACGTCCTTGTAGAAAGTGGAGGGGTCGACGTCGGCATGACGAATTTGTATAGAGTCGTCGTGGTTGGTCTTGATGCATATTTCCTCAATCACCACTCGGGCGTCGGAACCCATCATGGCCTGAAGCGCCAATAGCTTGATCCGTGGCTCTACCACCACCTGAGCGATAAGATTGTTGAAGACACGGGGATCGTTGTTCTCATCGGTAAGCAAGATATCCACGTCAAAGAGAACAGCTTCTCCCACGTCTCCACCTTTATCAAGTGCCACATTAGCATGCGATCCTAGGAGTCCAAGCTGCACCACTGCCTTTAACCTTTTGTTATTGTCGCTATAGCATTTAAATAGCCGCTGGTAGATGGCCCGTGCCAATGCACTAGGTTCACCGGGAAGCGCTTGCTCGTAGTATCCACACGCATCGTCTCGCTTGCTAATAGAGTACAACTCTTCGGCTATCAACCAGCAGATATAGTGGGCGTGGTGGGACTCCTGGCCCAATAAGTCCCTTGCTCGCTTGAGGAGATTGATCTTGGTGGTGGGAATGTCTGAGATCGAAACATGCGAGAGCTCAGGAGTGGAGGCTTTCAAAAGTTCCACCGCCTTGAGGTAAAGAAGACCAGGGTGGGTGATGACATCGTGGATTAGGTCATCAAAGTACACCCCCCCAAAGAAGCGCTGGCCAGGAACGCGCTTGCGCTGAAGCTCGGCCCGGATAGACTCCGGCACCAACGTCATCAACTCCGCCAACCACTGGTACTGGATGGACGTCCATACAGCGGCCTTTGTGCCCACAGCGTCTTGCACATTAGCGATGTGGGCAGCGTGTTTCCTAAGTGCCGCCAACGGTTCTTCAAGAGAGAGATAGCCACGCACAATGTGGAAGGCCACCATGTCAATCAAGCCTCTTATCTGGTTGTGCAAGCCCACATCAACAGCTGGATTCATCACCGGAAGGATGCCCCGCAATATATCCACAAGCTGCTCGTAGGCGTGCTCGAGGAGCTTTAGCGCCGAATCGAGGGCGGAGGGGTAAATGAACTCGGTGATGAGGGCCCGCTTGACAAGATTGCGGGTTTCCAAGAACTCGGGCGTGAGCTCGATGGTGGTGGGTGACGTGTGTTGCGATACCGAGTAGTACTTTTTGTGGCGCTGTTTGATCTGGTATTCAATGCTGTAATAGAAGTTGGCCGCTGCTGACTTGAGGTTTGATAAAAGCGACGTCACAAGGATCTCTGCATCCCGCTCCAAATGATTTCCATCAAGCGCAAGGTGGAAGAGTCCGGTGAGCCGAGGGAGATTGGTCATGACCCTGATTCGAGTAATGCGATCATCAACGCCACTGTTCGCCTCACCAGACACCACAAGACACACGTAGTTCACATTGAACCCGTTGTACTTGGCCTTCTGGTCTGATAGCCGCGCAATGAAGTCGTCATCGTCACTCTTGCTAGCAGGAAGATTCACAATCTCCACCACCGCAAATGGGATATCCTTGATGTACTTGATTAGCCACTTGTCCAGAAGAATACCATTGGGGAACAAGTCACTTTGGGGATTGAAAGGAGACAACATCGAATGGCCGTTCCCTTTTGTCTTATGAGACAAGAGCGTCTGGTATGGATCGGTGCCGGCAAACTCCACAAGGTATTTGGTGGTGGAGATGCGCTTTTTGATGATAGAGTTGTCCCAAGCCAAATCGTTGATGCTAAAAACATTGAAGTTGTTTTTGATGGCTCCAACCACCAGGCTGTCGACATCGTCAGACGCGTGAACCACTACTAAGGGCGCCAATTGCTGGTAGTAAAAAGGGTTGAGGTGGTCCATGTCGCACATTTTCTTTTTTACTAATCTTTACTACTTCTCTGCTGAGTCAGCTAAACATCAAGTGCCATTTGTCGATATTCATACCGCCAGGTACTCACAGAACTAATCAGAACGACTCACGAATAAAGCGAAGTATCAGCTAAACATATACTGAAGAGCCAGTCCGCAGATCTTACAGCAGAAGCACCGCCAAAAAGTACAACGTACGAGAAAAGAATCACCATACATCAACACTACAATGTCAGAGCCCATTAACGCCAACCCGACCATCATCGACGTGTCGGCATTGCCCACCCGGCTTGGAGAAAAGAAGCAAGACAAGTATGGCGAACTTGTGGAAAAGATCATGTCTCTTCAGCTTCCTAAGGTCAGTGGCACCACCAGCGATCAGGTGCCAGATCTTGTTTCGGATGTGGATATGTCGTCGGAAGAAGAACTTGAAGAAGAAGACGAAGACACTATTGATGCGCAGGAGGTGTTTGACTTGATCGCATCCATCCTGGACCCCGAACATCCGCTTACGCTAGCTCAGCTTGCGGTGGTTAACTTAAGCGACATCACCGTAACCAACGGCGCCACCAAAAAGGATATTTCCGAAGTCCTTATTAAGATCACTCCCACCATTACGCACTGTTCGTTGGCCACGCTTATTGGACTCGGCATCCGAGTCCGGCTAGAGCGGTGTCTTCCCCCCCGGTTTCGGATTCGTATCTTCATCAAGGAAGGGACCCATCAGTCAGAAAACCAGGTCAATAAGCAGTTAAACGACAAGGAGAGAGTTGCTGCCGCATGTGAGAATGACCAACTTCTTAGCGTAATTTCCCAAATGCTAAGTACATGCAAATAGACAGCTGAGGTGTGGTTAACCTCGCAACCACCCTCCCCAACCGCAGGCGAGGCTGCGGCTGACGAGCTAACCACATATATCTTCATATAAAGATGATACCTGGAGGCCTAATTGAAAACTTCAATTCATCAACAATGAGGGTGGTAGTATCGTGCACCATACGAGTTATCCAGGTAATGATCGGAGGAGTGAGTCTTGGGTTTGCATGCCGATTGTTGGCGGATGATGGTTTTGACTGGCGGCTACTTTTAGTGGCGGTGATGAGTGCCATTTCCATCAATTACACCATCTTGGTGCTAACCTCCTTTCGGCATCAGTTGACGCCAATGATAGTGGGTTTTTGCGAGCTTGGGCTAATCGGCTTCGCCTCCCTATGTTTTGTGTTGTTCATTGCCCATTTCGCAGCCGTAAGAGGCGATATCTTGTTTGTGCGAGGAATTGTTGTGCTGCTTGCGGCCAGCATCTTGGGAAATGCGGTCAGTTTGATGATGTTGATGTTGTGGGGAGTTCGACCCCGACTTCAGAATTCCATACGGTTGAGACAACAAGGGCTTTGCGCAGGGTGCTTAGTCACTGAAATCCCTCAGAAGGTGTGGAGAATCTCGGCACCCATTCCGCTAGACCTCGCCAAGGTTTAGGCGGTATGCGATGCACTTTACTAGGTGGCTGGAGACATCTACAAGAAAGAACAACAAGTGCTGTGTGACTCGATAGGATGCACTAATGTTATATCTGGAGACTGCGAGAGAAAAGGAAAGCTTTCAACCAGTCAGGCACGTACGCGACACGGTGACAGCACTTACCAGGCTACGACGCGGTTGCAAGCTCAGCCAGTGTATGCTACCACAGCTTGTACCTACCCATGTCATATCATACACTCATTATAGTACATACTATACAATTAGGCTTTGGATAAATCAGTGGCCTTTTGGTGGCCGTAGTCAATAATCATCTGACTTATGTCAATAATAACAAACTTGAACACATAGTTTTTAATAAAATCAAGCACTTTGATCAAATCCTGATTTTGAGTCATATTAAGCACCTCCAAACAAGCCGTGGTAGAAGTTAACAATCTTCGAAGTTCAAGATAGTAGTCAATCTTTAGCTTTTGATTTTCATGTCGCTGACCCGCCAGTAACGAAGGCCACAGGGGAACTTTGACTGGTTGCATCAACATGCGGTCGGTGAAATCTGGGGTTGTCAAATTAGAGCTGGCCCGACGGCGCGAGTTGGTGGAATTGGATGTATTGGTGGTGCTGATACTGTTGCGGTTGCTGTAGGAGAGTGACGAGCTCAGAGTATTAGAATTGAGAGAACTGGAAGATTCTCGGTGCTTTTTGATCTTATTGTAGATCTTGGACTTGGCCAACAATGAATTGAGTGCCTGCTGGCGCTTACTATCCTCTTCGGACTCATCACCATGGCCCAAGAGAGTGGAGAACCGTTTCTTCTGCGAAAACGCACTCACCCTCTTGGTGGACAGAGTAGCATTGGTAGGGGATTGAAAGAGGGAGTTGTTAAAGGTACTATGTTCATCAAACACACCATCCTCTTCATCTTCTTCACGTACTGAGTGAGCGGAGCTAGCCAACGAGTCGCGCTTGGGAATTTCCAAGAAGCGATAGGCGCCAAGGAGTTTTTCGTAGTAGCTGAGAGTAGTGTCATCAAACACTTGGTCGGCAAGTTGTTTTTCCAACATGGTGTTTATTTCAAGGAGCATGGAGGTTTTGATCTTGATGTCCTTGATCATAACTTCATCCACCACCCACAAGTCAGCGGGAATGGCGATTCCGGGAAGAATCTCCACCGGTCTGCGTTTCTGCGGTATGTCACCCTTGTTGCGGATCTTCTGTTCATCCTTGAGGTTCAACACTCTCAGTAGAAACATGCGAATAAACGAGTACTTTGTGGTTTCAACAGGTATAGAAAGTGCCAACGACTGGAATGCTTCCGCCTCGTCATTGGTCTCTAAAGAATCGATTTCTGCCGACATCGATGAGTAAGATGGAGGGTATCAGGCAATGAAAATAAGCACAACAAAAAAACAATTCAAAATGTTTCAATTTCCTCACACGCTGAGGAGGAATTTATGAGTTTCAGATCCTCCGTTGTCACGTATACACACACGCCTGGGTATTATATTAGGTATCAGGAATCGACTATGATACGAAATATGGGACGGTTATTTTTTTTCTTTCCTTCTTCTCCCCTTCCTTTATCGTTTAAAAAAATGTAAACAGCTGCACGACTTCGTTAGCCGAGACACCGCATAATTGATGTGGCATGCTTTTGTTACTGCCATGTTTTTAAGCGTGCGATATGTTTGCTTCCAAGAAACCCAAATTTAGCCTCGACCTAACCATCAACGAATTAAGTAATATTCCACAAATCAATGGGTATTGTTTTATTGAGCTTTGCATCAAGGATAGCCGCAAGTTCCGGCCGGCGTTCTCGCTGTTAAAGACACATTCACCGGCGTCGGAATCCAAGGAGCATAAGCCCAAGTCCATGGATGTGTCACAACTGAGCTCGAGTGCCGGGAACGTTACGGTCACTACCAGTAAGAAGAGAATCTATAACTTCAAGTGTGGGTTCCACTATAATCTCACCTGTAACCTCAAGTTCCCGTTCCAGCGGCGAGAAAACCTCATTGCTGACAAGTTCCTTTCCATCAAGGTGTTTTATGTCAGCGAAGGTAAACATAGCCATACCAGTCAGTTGGGAACCTTGGAAATCAATCTATCAGAGTACCTCAATTTTGAAGAAACCAAAACCTCCAAGTATCTTCTCAAAGATTCTAAGGTCAACTCGATCCTCAGTCTTAGCATATTATTAAAAGAGATGCCATCCAACTGTGATTTCCATACCCAGCTTCAAATCAATGACACTCAAACCAGCGAACTGGATCGGCTGGCCCGGGCATCCACCAAGTTTAATGTACCTCAGTTTGAACGGAGTAAGGTGTTTGGGGGGCTAAACGATGTGATACATTCGCCCACGGAATCGGGGAGTTTTAGCGCCCCTCCGCATTCTCCAACTTCCTCCACGTTTTCGAGTGACGAAATTGAAGAACGAAACACCACCGGGGCGAATGCACGCCATGATTCATTACAGGATGTCATTATGGACCCCATTGTTAATAACTTGTACAAGAAGATCCTTGAATCTACATGGGACCCTGATCTTCACAAACTACTTGCGTACCCGCCGGAAAAGTGTATTAGTGATATATTTGAGGTGGAAGACATGAATGAGTACCATCGGATGTTGTCGAGCAAGTTTGGCTGGACCGACGTTGACTCCGACGAGGGTGATATCCAGGATGTCAATGGACTCATTAACGAGGTGAAGTACCGTGAGGACTTGCGCAGCTGGGCGCTTTAGTGAAGCTGGCTTCCACCATTGCTTATGGACGAGACATGAAGGGAGCAAGTTGATGATTCGAGCTAGTGGAAGATAAGTGGATAAAGGAGTAAGTGGATGAAGGAGTAAGTGGATGAAGGAGCAAGTAGATGATGAGAGCAAGTGGACGAAAAAATGGTGGAGTAAGTGGATGGTGCCCTTACTCTAGGCATTCCACGTCTTTGCCCCCCCATGTTGCCCTTCATTCTCGTCGTTCTTTGCCACAAGCAACTCACTCATGAGTTGATCCAAGTAATTATCCTTGTGTCTCTTTATACACACACTCGCGAGCTTTGAGGAATAATACGGCATATACCGACAGTTGCAACAGACTACACCTGTGGTGTGGAGCCACCGTGTAGGACACTTTAGGAACCTTACATCCCGAAATCCCTTGAATGATCCTCGAATTATAGCATTCGTACTTTCTTTTTCCATCGGCAGCGAAGCAAAAGTTGTATTTGCGTGCACTTGCGTTTGTGATTACCATAAGATATGTTATTCTTTCCTTCTCCTTTCGTCTCCCTTGCACACCCTCCTCTCTCCCTTATACACTTTTCTTTCTCTTACACACCCCCCCTCTCCCTGGCACACTCTCTACACTTGGTAAACATTCGTACATCTATAATACATGTCGTTACTGTTCCAGACGATTGAACCGACGTGGACGGTCTCCACGCTCGCCTCTGTCTCCACGCTCGCCTCTGTCTCGATCATTACGATGATTGAAGTTTCTTCTGGGGTTGTTATCTCTGTTGTTGTAGCCACCTCTTCTCTTTTGGTTTCTGTGTCTTTGCTCTTGGTTCAATGCGTTTTGTTCCTTGGCCTTGTCCATGATTTCATCAGGCATCCTGAGATACTTGATGTGGATTCCCTTGATGTAGATTTCTTTTAAAGCACTGACTTCGGTTCCATTATTGTATCTTTGAATAACATCCTTGAGAGTGAGATTCATCCACGAATCACAGTTCACGAGATATCCGTTAATCATTTCTCCATTTTTCAACTCAACAAGAATCTCCTGATTCTTGGCACTGGTCAAGAGATATAAGGGGAGCTATTGTTAGTACGAACAATCTGGGGTCTTAAGAACATACCATTTGTGGTGAAGAAATTTGTGCGCGGCACATCAATAAATGGGCAAAGTGAGGAAGGAGAGTCACCGAAAAGAGACATGAAAAAAAGACACTAGAGAAGAAAGTGACAGGTACTACAAGACAACACCTCATGTAAGAATCAATTTATTTTACAAAAAGACCCACTGGGACGCTCTGAGGGCGCTTACATGAGAAACTAGGCACCAGCCAAGTGAGACAGCAGCTGAAAGAGGCAGAGTGAGGCAGCAGCTAAGTGAGGCACCAATTTAATGACACCAGCAATGAGGCGCCAGCGACATGGACACCATCCAAATGGACGCCAGCTAAATGGACACCAGTCAGATGGACACCAGCTTAGTGGACACCAGCTTAGCGAGATCAGCTAAGCGAGATCAGTAAATGACATCTATCCGTGCAGTTCTATTTTTCCTCCTCTGGAGGCACCGACGATCCGCGGAGTGTCAAAGGATAATGGGCGTCGTCGTCCTCGCCATCGTTGCCAAGTGAAAAACCCCCGTAATCGTCAGTATTGAGGGCCTGGTTGGCCTCCTGTAATGAACCAAGATCTCCCGGTGTCATAATCCCCATTCTTCCACGAGGGGATCCGGGAACAGATAATGGTCTTGTGAGTTTAAGGTTGGAAGTATTGTTGAATGGATTGGCACCATTCTTGAACTTATCAGGATATGCTCTCTTTAGCGCAAGCTGTCTAGCTTTGATGTACTCCAAGCCCATACGCTTCCAATCAAGAAGATCCGATAATCTCTCAGTTCTGTTTCTCTGGTTGATCCGTTGACGACGAGTCTTTTGTGTGAAATCAAACATTTGGTCGGTAAGCTGGTTGATGGAATCATCAACCGACTTCAGGCGACGGTCCACAATGTAGATACCGTAGTCACTGGTGTTTTCAATCAAATCTTCCATGTAGCATCCGAACCCCGATAAGTTGGTGGTGATGGAAGGCACTCCCATCACCGTACACTCGGCTGGGGTGTAGCCCCAAGGCTCGTAGTAGGAGGGAAACACTCCAAGGTGGCACCCTCTAACGAACTCCTCGTAGTCTAGCGAAAGAATGGGGTTGTTGGCATTGAGGAACTCGGGATGGAAGATGATCTTGACGCGATCTTCTGGCTTGTTGAAGAGTTGCACGCGGCGAATTTGGTTAAGCACCGGATCCGTGGCATCGTCTGCCATGTTATGAGTAACAATGGGAGGCAATCCGTCCCGCTTAAGCGCATAGATACGCCGTTTTAACAACACGCGGTCGGCGGGCTTGATCAACTCATCAATGGACGGAACCTCACTGCCGTTGGTGGCGGTGGTTCCATGGGAGTTGGGAAATCGAGCACAATGTTCAAACAACCGCTGGCCGACCTTTTTTTGCACCTCTTCGATGGTGTTTTCCAACTGTTTAATGACAGCCTGGCCCTTTAATGTTTCAACAGTATACGAGTTGATTCGACCGGGCATGATAATGAATGCCACCACCGTCATCTTGGAGCCCGTTTCCTTCAACCGGTGGTTGAGCCGCGCAAGCGCCTCGATAAAGAAGTCACACCCCTTGTTTCTAAACTCGTATCTTCCGGCAATGAAGAAGTAAAGAGTGTTTTCGAGGTCGAAGTCATAGTGGCCGTAAAAGTGTCCCTTGATGAACTCGTTGATACGCTCCTTCTTCTGCGCGTGCAAGTTCTGGAACTCGTGCACCGCCTGGAATTTCACCACGTTCAACCCGTTGGGCAACACGCCGTCCGGTTTTCGCTTTAAGAGATGCTCAGACTCGTAGGCGGTAATGTGTGACACCGTGGTGAATACGTCGGCCGAGTGGGTGGCGGCCCGCTCGATACAGTACCGATGGTAGATGCCTCGCTTGCCAGCTTCCGCATCCACATCAAAGTTGGCCAAGTTATTATAGAAGTCGGTCGATCCCGCACACAAGTAGCGGCCGAGAAGAGTGGCGTGGGTGGTGAATATGGTGGTGACATCAATACGACGCTTGCGACACAACGGGAGAGCAATGCCTGCCAACCACTCGTGGCAATGGCAGATCACCGCACGTTCTCGGTCGTGATACACCAATTCTCCCAAGAACCACGCCACCAAGTACCCCAACAAAATGGCGTCATTGGACTCCTGGTCGTGATCTGGCGTGGGGATGCCGGCAATGTTCCACAAGTCGGATTTCCACTCATTTAAGTTGTGACTGGCGGAATTGACATCAAAAAGAAGCACTCGCGGCGCTCCTTCAATCAACCATCGCCCATACAACCAACGGATGCCGCGGTTACTCATACTTTCCAACGTCTCCCGAATGAAAGGGTCCTTCACGGGGAGCTCCTCCACCTCAATCTGCGCCAGCTCGTAGTTTAGTGGTCCGACTAAGGTGTAGCGTTCTCGATACTCGGCCACCGTAATAGGGGCCTTACTCTTGAGGACCGAGTAGATACCTCCCACCTTATGAGCGACCTCGGTGGCAACTTCGAAGAGAAGATGGTTCTTGATGTCTCGAGTCATAATTGCCTGCAGTCAAAATGTGGGACGAGGGAGTTTTAGAAAAAAATTTGGTTGGGGGCTGGCTGGTTATATAAGGGGCTAAAAAAATATGGGGGTTAATTGTCGGGGAACCGCAGATGCAGCAATCGCGGAGTGACCAATTTTTCATCATCACCTGTTTGAATGATTAATTGAGCACCGGTTGCATTTCGGCGGCCCCGTTGAAGATCAGACGACTTGGTCGATGTCAGCCCATTGAGTCCATGCCACGATTGCGGTGCCGAGGGCGAGTGACAGCGAACCAGAAGGGGCCAGAAGGGACGAGAAGATTCGATGGAGTCGTGGAGGCCCGAGTCGCATTGTGGAGTGGGGTTTTCACTGGGGAATGTTGTACGTCACAGAGAGGGGACCCTGCCACGGGCCGGCGGTGGATGCCTCTCTCATCTGCTACGCCATTTCGGGTGGCCGTCTGTGGCCATCTCGCGTGTATTGTCTGTGTGGTACTACTCCATCTCGTCGTCCGAGTCCGCAAACGCATCGCCGGCCGCCTTGGGCCCAAACCACCCGTCCCTGGACCCGTCTTCGTCGTCTTCGTCGTCCTGGTCATTTTGGTCGCTCTCTTCGTCGTCGTCCTCTTCAAACACAATGTCTCCGCCCACCTCCATCAAGTCTTCGCCCTCCTGGTCTGCCTCGCGCTCAGGCGCCTCGGAGAGGAACGACTGGAGGTACCCGTTTCGCTTAGAGATCAACACCACGTCCTTGGCGATTCTCTGTAGAAATCTCTGTATGAGTCTCATGCAACTGGAAAACTCAAACTTGTGCCCGTTGATGTACTGCCCATGGCTGGTGACGAGCGCCTTGATCCACATGAGGTTAAACTCAAAATGGGCCGACGTGCCCGCCACCTTTCCAATGAAATTGAGCATTCTCTCTAAGTACACCACAGGAAGATCCTCGCTCACCAACGCGATGTCCTTCGCAGGAACTGCCTCGTACACCTTCTGGAGGAGCCACTCCTCATTAAGACGGAATGCCATCACGAGCGCGTTGAGGTATTCCTTCTCCTCGAGCACTTCCTGGGTAGTTTCGGGGGTGATATCCACGTCAAGGTCAAACGGGTCGAAAATGATGGTGGTGTCGACCGAGAAAATAAGAATTCCCTCGGTGGAGGCGGCTGCAAAAGCCGCCGACGTGGGCGAGAACTCCACCGACGTCACTCTGATCTCAGGCCGCACCGACCGGGCACTAGGGTCTCCACGGTGCGAGCCAGGAAGCGTCCCGTCGAGTCTGTCTTCAAGGTCCAGGTTTTCCCCGGCCCGATCAATAAGATCAATGGACATTCCGGCGTCGGTGATTTTGCTGCTATTCAAAATGGCAACCGTACCGTTGAGCTGCATATTCTGCGACACTGTGAATCGCTTTAGAAGCACCTCGTTTCGTAAGTCATAAAGACATATGCTATTGTTGTTACCTCCAGCCACAATGCACATTCCGTCGAATGAGTATGCAATGGTGGTGAAGTACTTGGCCCGCGCCGAGTTCTGGGCGCTGAAGCGGTCCTCCACAAATCTTCCCTTGAGGATGTGACGTTTCACGTCAATCATGTGCGATTGTTTGGCGTCTTCAATCTCGTAGGTGCTAATGTGCCCATCGAGCGTGCTGACTGCAAGTTCTTGCGAGTCAGGTCTCATGGCCAAACTCAACACATCACTGGTTACTTCGATGGGCTCCACCAGCTGGGTGCGGCCAAAGATATTCCATACCCGGACTGTTCTGTCCCACGACGCCGACGCAAGCACTGAGTTCTCGCTTCCAAACGCAAGGCACGAAACTGGCCCTTCGTGACCAGCAAGCGAGTCAAGAAGCTGGGCGGTTTGTACCGACCACACGTAAATCTCAAAATTATCTTGCGATCCAGCACATACAACCTCGCCACTGGGATCAACAGCCAATGAATTGAACTGGATCCGCTCAGTTGCAGTGAAGGTTCGGAAGTTCCGGAAGCGAATGAGGTCGAACGCCCGAACCGTACCATCGAGCGATGCAGAAAAGAGAACCTGGCCCCGCTTGGCAAATTGCACCGCCGTGACCGCCGCCGTGTGCTCGGTGAAAGTCATGAGACAGAAGCCCGAATTGACGTCCCAAACCTTGATCTTGCCCTCGTCGGCGGCCGTCACCACCCGCGACCCATCGGGCGAGTAGCACAATGCGTTGGTGGAATCAAAGTGTCCCTGCTGCTTGAGTATGTACGACTCTGACTGCCATTCGTAAACAAGGAGCTGGCCCGCCTTGGCGGATCCAAACGCCAACCACTCACCGGTGCTGTTGATACTGACGGTGTTGACGGCATTCTGGCCCATACTGAGCAGTTGGATGAGGTTAAAGTCCGGCATCTCGTAAAGCCGGAATTCTCCCTGATTGAACCCAACAACAAGAACGTTGCTCTTAGGATGGTAGCTCACACACTTGACTTTTCCGTCCACGTGGAAGAAGTTCTTGCTGGTGATTCTCCACTTCTCTTGGTTGTCGTCTCCTTCGTCTTCGCCTTCTAAGTATTGCCACTGGAATACCGCTCCGTCCTTGCTGACAGTGTAGATGATTTCCTGGGTGTCGTTGAAGAATGCCTTCATCACGTAGTCCTTGTGGCCCGCAAGCGTGACCGCCGCCTCCTTGTCGTCGGTTTGAAGCGAGAAAATGCGGGCTGTCATGTCTTTGGAGGTGGAGATGAAAAACCTCAGATCACTGGACCACGTAATCGACAATACGTCGTTGTAGTGGCCAGCGTGGATCCGGTGTCTGACAAACGGAGCGAACTGGCGGTCGGAGAGGTCCGGCGTCTTCCACACCTGGATGAACCGGGAACATGCTATGGCGAAGTGATGGCCATCGGGAGAAAACTGCATATCACGGACCCGATCCTTGAAGTTGAAGTGATGCATAACCACGCGTGAAACGAAGTTCACAAGGATAGCTCGTCCGTCTTCGTCCACACTCAACATCAAGGTGTTTTGTTTATTGAGCGCCACTGCTGCAATGTTCTTTCTGTGCTCATAGTCAAATGTGAATGATTTATTATTGATGAGGTCGAAACAACTCACACGATTCCCAACGGGACTGAGGAGCTTGGTGCCGTCACTCGTGAACACCAAGTTACCCTGGCGATATACCGTTCCAAGAAGGTTGGAAAACCGGAAGTCACTTTTCATGGTTGAGAAATGGTGGTGATGAGATGAGGTTTAAAAATGTGCGCGGTATAATTTTTCTCATCTCTATCATCATGAGTGGATTGTCGAGCAGAGTCATGAACATGAAGTTCATGAAGCCGGCATCGGCCTCCAAAGTCGACGAAGAGAAGAAGAAGAAGGTGTACGAAGTCTCTGAGTGGTCGTTGACGAACTCGTCGCTGTTGAAACGGCTGGCCGTGCCAACGGTACAAAGTGTGGGCTATGGTAGTATCATGGAAACCTTCGAAGAGGCCAGTTCTGCCGAACAGACCCCTGCCCCGTTGCCGGTGAGAAGGAAGTACGGAGGCGAGGAAGAGGCGGCGCCCAAGAAAGCGGCCCCGAAAGAATCATTGAACTTTGGTAAGCTTTCCGACTCCAAGCCCAAGGCTCCGTTTACCAGTGCCCGCAAACTCCAAACCACGACCGCCAAGGAAGTGGAGCCCGAGCTTGGTACCAAGGAGTTTTTGGAGTCGCTCATGGGCAAGAAACCCGAGAAGCGTCCGGCTGACGATCTACAAATCTCCCGCAAGAGAAAGCGGACCTTGGGTTGACTGCAGCCTGTATTGACGTAAACACCCACGGGGGCACCATCACGTACGATCCTTGGAACGATGTACAGCCAGGAAGACGTCTACTTACCTGAAAATCCGCCCTTGACGACGGCATCACGGGTGGCGGAGTTTATATGCTTGAACCTATCAGGCCCGATGTGGGTTCCTCCAAACCACCGACTCACCACTACAATCACATTCCATGCATCCATCATCTGTTGGTTAGTAACATAACGAGTAATGAAACAATTTATACGCACCGTTAGCAAATGTAGCATGCGGCCACCGGCTGCCGTTTCTCCATCATCGTCGCAGTCCTGGTACTGTACTCCGTTTTCCTTTCTGATTCGCCACGCCGTCATGTTGTGTGATGAGCGGGCAACCCTCTTATCGGTCACAAGAATATCCAAGTACTTCTGGGCTTCCTCTACCGAATGCACTTCTCGGGCATATGCAATGAACGTGGATCCGCGATCCACTATGGGTTCCGATTGCACCCATCCCTCTAGCGGGTTGTCGTACTCCTTCGCTAGATCAAGGTCCCGTACCATGCTTTCAAGACTCTTCATCTTGAGCGCTGACTCCGCGTACTTTTGAATGCGTTGCTGTTGCTTCTGTTGTTCTCGCTGCTGCTCCATCTGGTCTTCCTCATCTTTCCTCTTGCTGACATACTCCTCGAGGAATTGTTCGATTTCGGTCACCATTTCAAACATCACTACCTCACCCTCATTAAACACCTGGTCTAGGATGCTTTGAAACTGCCGTTCGAGGTACGTGGTGTCGGTGAAGGTGGCCGGATCACTGCTTATCACCTGGATGATGTTGGGCTTCTCATCTGGATATTCCTGTGGAAAACTGATTTGCATTTTCACGTTTGTTTGATTGGGCATGCTAAATTCATACACCTGGTCCGCTAGTTTCCGTAGCGAACCCGGGTATATAGCATCTATGGCATCTACCTCATCATGCAATTCCTCCACAGTCATGAGCGCGAGTGAAGAAATTCTTTGTCACCATCCATTTATTTCGCATCCCCCATGGTTTCCGCTGACGAGCTCAAGGATCTTGGAAACACTGCATTCTCCAACAGGGAGTACAAGAAGGCGGCCAAAATATACCGTGATGCCATTGCCATTGCCCCGACCCCAGTGCTCTTTTCCAACAGAGCCCAATGTTTCATAAACCTTCATGATTGGTCTCGCGCCCTTCGTGACACCACCCAAGGGTTGTCCATGAATCCACAGCCCAAGATAAAGGTCAAGCTTCTCTATCGTCAGGCACTTATTCTTTCCAACACAGATGACCGAGAAGCCGCGATAAGGGCGTTAAACGAAGCCAGCGCCATCGATGCTCATAACATTCAGGTTCAATCGCTTCTTCGCGACTTGTCTCACAAGAAGGTGAAGGTATCTGAGCCTTCTGTTGTTAGCATACCTATTGAATCGGTCAGCACACTTCCCGAGTCATACCGTCAATTGATCAGCTCCACACCGGAGTTATCTTCGGCTTCTCTTCCTCCACCGGTCTCGACGGACATAGACTCCGAGTTTGAGAGTATCATGGCCGACCGCCCCAAATCAACCAAACCTGTTACCTCATCACCAACGCAATTTCCTCCTACCAGTCCTCTAGCTTACCTTGGTGCACTACTGACTCTTCCTATCGATCAAAAAGTACAGGGATATAAATATGTTATGAGTCTTGCACCGAGTACTTATGATGAAGTATTTGCTGCTACCGGCATAGACACTGAGTTTATGGTCTTCTTCGTTGATGCCGCCGCATATGCTGCTACCCATGCCTTAATTGACGACTGGCAGCAGACGACGCTTGGATACTTGACTAAGTTTTCCTCGTATCGCCGGTATCTGATGTCGCTAGAATTCTGTTCCCGAGAGAGCATTGCAGTCATCCTCTCCAACTCCAGCCCTCACCTAGTATCTCAATTTAGATCTCTTCTCAATGCGTCTTGAACAATTCGGAGTGAATCCCCTTTCTACTGCTAGACTGGTAAACCGGTTGTATAAGATCTGGAAGCATAAATGGCTCGAGGTCTTCAATATCAACATTGAGGACGTGCACCACAACCACCGGAACAATAAACACACTGCATGTGAGAATAATTGAGACCATGAAAAGTAACATGTATGAATTGACCAAAATTCTTCTCTTCCGCCTTCTTTTCTTAGAAATAAGACGTGGTCTAAGTTGGCTGCTGGGATTAAGCCAGAAGAGCATCATTGTGTGCCATATGTTTATATATGGAACAAATAACAATGGTATCTGGAGGAATAGAATAAGATGGCTGATGAAGAGATCGGCAGCAAAATAACTGAGTTCGGTAATCTTGCACACATATTCCCGAAACGGTTGGGTGAACATCCTCCAACCGAGTCCCGACATGGCCCATCTCCCCAGCCACCAAGCCTTGTTGGAACGACTGTGTTTGTTTTCTTTGGTGAGAAGTCCAACAATCACTAATTCAAATAGCACATTCTGTATCATGCAAGCTATAGTAAAGCCAAGCACTGTACGAGCAAAATCCCATCTCTGTAATACCCAAAGGAGCTCGAACGCTACCACATGTGTTGATACTCCGATTGTGTGCACAATTGTGGATATAAGTGCCGGGTATGTCTTGAAGAAGAGAGAAATGAGGGGCCCAGTGAGTAGCAGAACAAAGAAGAAGACAAGAAGCACTGCTGCATTGACGATAACTGGCCCTAATGCCACCAAAAGAATCCGAGCTAGTGAATTTGTAGGACTGGTATCGGTGGCTTCATTCTGTGAGTTAGAAAAGAGGAAAGCCACAAGGACGATTGCAGTTTCCAATACTTGAACGAGCACCTGAGAAAATATGAGCTGGATAGCCGATGGCTTGATGTCGTTGACTAGGCGGATCTCTTCTTCGAGGTCGCGGCTTGTCTTGGCCTGTACTCCAGTGATCCGACTTCGAATCAACTTGGTATACCCAATCCATGACATGTTTCGTAAGTGGCTATTACCTCGGTATAGCCATTTGATGTGAGCTCGGTAATCAAGAAAGAACTCCGTCCACGAAAATTGGCTTGGGTTAAATAAATAAGGACAAATCAATAATCCAAACACGGTGATCCAAAAGTAGCCAAATAGAAGCCTTGGCATTGAAATGGAGCAGTAAAGAACCATCAACCCACACACGACAGCATACTTCGAGCTTTCGTGAGCAAACCGTGAGTATAGAGTGCTGACGGGAACGCGAACAGTTGCAAATCCACGTCCAGTTGCAATATAGCGAGCACCACCGATAGCAATATCACTTACCAACGAGTGTGCATATATTCGGCACACGAAGGTTTCAAACAAAGGAGAGAATGAAGCAAATTGCTTCCCAAGTCTTGTCATAGCCTTGTATAAACCACGCTCTGTCAGCTCTTGAACCCAAAGGGGAATGAATGAGATTGCAAATACAGCTAGGATAGAGAAAATACACCGTTCAAGCCACTTTACTACTGGAATAAGGTTATAGCACCCTTCTGGTTCTCTGGGGTCAGTAATCGGACGGTGGATATCATATTGGCATAGGGTGGAATCGTGTGTCAAGGCGGCGATATTGATGCTCACAAGGAGAAAGAGCTTGAAGGAGAGAATGATGAGAAAGTTATTCAAATGAAAGCCGGGATGAGCATAGTAGAAAGATAAGAATCTATCTAGGGGAAGATGGCTCCCGAGGTAAAAATATTCCCTTGACAAGATCTGTTCACTCATACCAGCACCAATTTTTGTGGTGAAGTTAAGAATGGACCCGAATCCAAGATCACGACCTTTACCGCATTGCATATATTCACAGTGCTTAATGCGACCACCTCTCATGGTAGCAGTAATTCCCGCATAGATATCTTCATTGAGATGTAGCCCTTTTTGAGCTTTTGAAACTCCTCCTCTTGTTGTCATGAATATTCCATTCAAGAAATCCGGATGACCATAATGGAGTTTACCACCTATATGGGCTAATGTTCTAGCGAACAATGTCCCAAAGGTTTGTTCCTTTCCAGCGGCAACATCTCCAAGAATGCCAATATTTTCTGAAAAGACATATTCACGGGTGCCAATGATGGCCACTGGATGCGAAATTGTGCTTTTGGTAGGGTGTAATTCGTATGGGTCGGTAGGTAATGACATTTCTTCAAACTCGGCTAAAATGCTTCTAATCTTAAGACACTCTTCGATGTAGTTGTCTTGATTAGCGTCAACGAGCTGGATATATTCGCCCCGAGAGAAGATCAACGAATGGTTCTGATTATCAGATTTTCCATCTCCTAGAATAGGGTTACCTGAGAGCCGAACTTTATACTTTGGAGAACGATTCCCGTTTTCTAGAATTGCACATGAGCCATCGATAAGACATGAGTAATAATGTGTCTCGCCAGTTTTTTCGTCAACTTCTTCATCGAGATAAGCTATTTGCAACTCGGGATATGCTTGGATAAGGAATTCGGTGGAATCCATTTCCTCTGGGGTAAATTGTTTAAGCCTTTGCATGGAGGTAATTATGGTGAACTTGCGAAGCGCCATAAAGGCGGCTGCTTCTAACTTATCATATTCGTCGTCATAATCTTCGCTTGGTAATTGTTCCACGTCAAATAGAAGTTTAATTGCTCTTGAGTAATTCATGAATCCCGAAATGGTACGGTATAGCGTCTGGGAACGTAATGATGCCCAGATGCGGGTACGAAGAATGTACTCGGGTCGAGCGATTTTAAAGCCAATGGAGTTGTATGTTAAGTCGTCTATTTTCTCCTTCCTGGGGATGTCAGAAACCAGTGATGAATCGCTGTCGTACTCCTCGGTGAGTTGCTTGGTATCTTTAACAAAATTCCTCCATTCAATGGGGTAAAGCAGCTTTAAGTATTCAAGCATGGTGACGTGGGCATATTGGTCCTCTTCCTTGATGATTTCCCTCAACGATAAGGTGATCTTTTCGCTGTAGTGAGGAATGAGAACGGTAAAGGACGGCATGGAGCTGATACTGCAGATGTCAGGCATTGGTGTGGACAATGATTGAGCGAAGAAGGTTATTCTACGCAGGGCTTCAGAAGGACCGTAGAAGAGGGTGGATTTCATTGACTGGTCTTCCTGAGACACAAAAAAGGGTGGTTCCTTCAACACCGTCTCTCCATCGGAAATAATTTGCTTATATAAAAGCTTTTGGAGGTGTTCTAACGAAAGAAGATGATCCCGGTACATTGATATAATGATGGAGTTCCAGACTTGCGATACCAATGGTTTAGAGCCGATGTTCGCGTCATTGGGTGCAAAAAGGATCTTGGAGAAGATGCGCTTAGGGAGCCGAGAGAAGATGTTGCGCCATGGCGTCCATATGGAGACGCCAATATAGAACGAACGGCTGACAGAGAAGACGGTATTCCACACAATGTACCAAAGGTATGTATCAAGAAGGAAGAGAGCAGCATCAAGAATGATGATAAGCCCGATAAGAATCTTGGCCTGGTGCTGGCATAGTTGCGCACCAAACCATACCTCGCCCACGCATTGAGACATACGCATTACTCTGAGCTCCCGGATAGAGTCTCTCAAGGAAACGGTAAGGAAGAAGTATGACTCAACAAACTTGGAGGTAAATATGGCTGTCCACAATCCATAAGATGCAATTTTTTCGGTTCCCCGGAGACTGTAGAAGGCGGAGGTGAAGGTACGCGACGGAAGCAAGATGCGGTTATTGGGGGGGCAATAACCCCTGAACATGGTGGCCAGTGGAACGATTGATAGATATATCACTGTGACTAGCGAAATGCAAAATTGGAATATTGCCACCCATGTACACGTTCCCAGGGACTCGCTGCATGCATCGGAGAAGATGTAAAGACTGGGGCCAGCATTTGCAACCAATATCAAAAGAAGGAATACAATTTGCTTGAATACTGGCTGAGCTCCGGCCCACTTCCGAGGGATAAATGTAAGCTCAAGTAATTTTGACCATATGGCAAGAATGCAGGCGAACGATCCTGCCCACGACATTACTGACATTTGTACCGCAGTCAGGGGGGTGCTATCTTCTGATACGGAGTAGTCTTGGGTATAGAGAGAGGGAGCATTGAAGGAAGTATAATACCAAAATACCGATAAGTGGATGATCCAGATTCGGTTGAAGTTGATCAACAAATGGGACCAGTCACGGCGCTCTTTGAAGGTCTTGTAAAACACCTTATTCCAGTTGACTTCGTTCAAAAGCTGATAACGATCTCGAGGTGGTACAGCCATGATTTTGGACTTATTGGTAAGAACAATCCTCTCCAATCCCTTGGCGTACCAGAAGAGCTGATTGATGTCGTCATACCCAATGATACTCTTGTGGTCCTTATTCACGTGAACATACTTGCCGTCCATAATCTTGTAGGACTGGTTGCGATAAAACACGTAAAGGGGGGTTATGACGTGATCAAGGAAGCTGGGAGTTATGTTAGAAGGCTCCGGGTTTCCACTCACAGCGTAGTAGTAATCATTGCAGCACTTGAAGATAAAACACAAGCATTCGGGCATAAACCGAACATTGTTTGCTTCGCCCCAACAAAGGAGATAGAGTGATAGCTGCTCCACGCACCCCAACGATGATTTAGCTACCATCTCTGAGCTCCAATGAATTTCCGACTCCTCCAAGGAAGGTTTCTTGCCGTCGCCCGTTTGGAAGCTCAAGTCGTCGACGTCTAGCTGGGCAGCGAAGTACCATTTGCGGTAGTTGGCGTTTGTACCACCAATATAGTCGGCATGCAACGACCGAAGTGCCTGTGTGGGGCTCATCCGTGATGCTCGCAGGTCGAATAGCTTCATCAAGTAACAGTACATATTTCTGGTGTTGTCAAACTGAAAACCAAATATGGTGGTCATGCGAAGGAAAACCGCTTCAATATCCTCCCGTAGAATCGGCACGGAGTCTCGCCAAGATGGATATGGGTCAAAGTGCTTTGCAAAGTTCTCGAACACCGCCGTGTCATGAAGACCATTTGGGGGTGTGGGACTTACATCGCCACCGCCAAACGCCAGCTTCATTTCCGTCCAGCGGCTCGAATTGACGAAAGGCGTACGTATTCCTGTGGACAGAAGAGGTTGCCGATATCCACGCTCATTCACTGGAGACTCGCTATCCTCTTCTTCCTTCATCTTTCCTTGTGGGTTGCTTTTTATTGGCATCATGAGAAAAAAGAAGTGGTTGTTTTTTTTTGCAACTATTTAGTGACTCGTAACACGCCCTACTCGTCGTCAGAGTCCAGCTCGTAGTTCATTCCCGTATTTGCTATCCGGTTGGGTGTTCTTCTCCGTAGAATGAGTGAGGTCCTGGGGATTCTTCCTTTAGCAGCATTACTGATTAGGTGCAGCTTCATGTCTGACGCCACTACTCCATCGCTAAGATAGCTGGCTACCACTCCTGCAACAATGGGGGCTGACATCGACGTTCCTGAGAGCACTCTAGGGCTGTATTCGTCTTTGGTATTGGCACTCTTCACGTTCACTCCAGATGCAAAGATGTCGACACACGGGCCCCAGTTGGAAAACAGAGCAAGATGGTCGTTGGAATCATCAATCGCGCCCACGGTGATAGCTGACTTAGAAGAAGCCGGACTGGTATTGCAAGCATTGGCGTCCGAATTTCCAGCCGCAACTACCACTACAAGCCCCGTGTCAGCGGCTGCCTGTACTGCCCGGTTGAGAACCCCATTGTGGCTGGCACCCAAGGAGAGGTTGAGAACGCCCGCTTTACCGGACTGTTGTCGATGGTTGACACTGAATTCGATGGCAGAGATGATAGTGCTTAGCCTACCGGCACCTGAGTGACTGAGGGCTTTGACCTCAACTAGAGTCACTGCCTTGGCAACACCATACGTCTTGGACCCCACGAGCCCAGCAACATGGGTACCATGGCCATTAAAGTCACCAGACCCCTCGCCAGTGAAGTCATGTCCCGCAATGGCTCTTCCTTCAAACTGGGGGTGGCTAACATCGATCCCTGAGTCCACAATGTATGCATTGACGCCATTGCCGGTAGAATCCTCGTCATAATAGTAGGAGTAGTCGGGCCCTTTAAGTCGGTCCTTCTGGGAGACTCTGGCCAAGTGTCGAGGGCAATGGCGTTGGACCTCCACAAATGCCTTGATTTCAATGTCGGGGGTCAAGTCTGCCACAAGAGGGCATTTTCTTAGCTTCTTGATGGTGTTGGCGGAGAAATCGCCCGTCATCACCGTGAAGTCGCCAATGGTGTGTGAGTTGCTAAGGGCATTCTTGATTCTGCTAGTTACCGGATTCTTCAATTCGTGTCTGACAAAGGACTCCACGGTTTCCTTTGGCTTTAGTAACACCAAGTACGGAAGCGCTGTTACTAAGGGGAATAGCAAAAAGAGCTTCATGGGTGCAAATACAAATGCGCAAAATCACCAAGTTTACAAAAAATCCTGGAATACATCCCCAAAGTTACGAAATCCAGACTCATACAAATTAATTTGTGACAGTACAATTGGAATAAGTCAGAAGCACAGTCGGGATAAATCGGAGTAATAAATTCAATTCAAACAAAATAATTAGATAAATCTATTTGTTAACAGTTCAACAGATCAACTGAGAGACTTGAGGAACTTGGCACGCTCCTCCTTGGAGAGAGTGTCGAGGAAGTCCTTGATGGCACCAGCGGCAGCAACCTTTTCCTTCTTGAAGAGTCCATAGAGGGTCCTCTTGTCAGCTTCTGCCTTCAACTCTTCAATCTTCTTTTGCAACTTAGCATGGTTTGCCTCAATAAAAGAGCTTACCGCTTCATCGTCTTCGTAGTCAATGGTTGGCATCCAACTCTTCAATACAGCCACCTTTTGCAACTTGTCCGACGTCTTGAGAGTTTCGCCAATAATTTTGAGGAGGTACTCTTCGTTCAAACGACGACGCAATCTCCAGAAGAAAAATCTTCTTGCGTTGACCCATTCAATTTCACGTCTAATGACTCCCTTGGCCACCATACGTCCGGCTCTATCGTGCAAGTCGGCGAATTGAACCGAGATTTGAGCGTAAATTGGCATCAAAATTCTTTCACGAGCAACCAACTTGGCGGAAATCTGCGAGTGTTCCTCTGGCGACAAAGAAGTGTCGGCCAATTTGGCCTTCAACTCACCGTAAGTAGGATCCAATCTTTCCATGGTTGCAAGTAACTTGTCACGTCTGTACTTAATACCAACCATTCCCGATGGTTCCATCACACCACCTCTGGATTCAGTGTCGGCGTACATTTCCATCATGTCGGCATTGATGGTAGGATCAACAACAACCCAAGAACCACCTCTCAATTCCCCATTTGGAGGAATGTAAGTGAAAATTGGTTGCTTAAAATCAACTAAAGCATCCACAATGAAAGCACCATACTTAAGCACCTCGTTGTACATGTCACGTTGACCACCAGAGAAACCTCTCCAGTTAGCAAGAATCATCAATGGAAGTTGTTCACCATTGTTGAAGTCATTGATAGCTTGAGCTGTCTTAAAAGCAGAGTTGGGGTACCAAACTTGACCAGCTTCTTGAATCATGATTTCAGTAGATTCAGGGTTGGCAGGGTCAGCAGGTATCAAGTTTTCAACCATGCGGTTTTCGACTCCAATAACACCCATGGGGATACCACCAAGACGAGCACGTCCAACAACGACTCCCTTGGCCCAACCAGAAAGAGTCTCTTGGAAAGAACCCTTATCAAAAAGACCACTCTCAAACTCATCTCCCTCGTGGCGACCTTCAATCATCCACCGGACGTCATAAGGTTCATCCTTTGGAGGAGAGTATTGAATATCTCTATCCCAAGAGTCTTCAGACTCGAGAATTGGCACTGGCATTCCACGAACGGCAGGTACATAAGCAATCCACTCCATAATCTTGACCACACCAGCCAAATCATCGCTAGCAGTCAAGTGAGAAATACCATTACGGTACATAATTTGAGTACCACCTAATTGCAAGTTCGAGGAATAAACCTCACGTCCAAGTAATTTGTTAATGGCAGGAGCACCAGTCAAGATGATTGGTTGACCTTCAATTTGAATTGCTCTTTGACCAAGTCTGACCAAGTAAGCACCAATACCAACGGAACGACAAGTAACTAAAGTGACAGTAAAGATATCCTTGTAGGCACGAGAAGTGGCACCGGCGATTAAACCGGATCCTTTAAGACACTCGACACCAAGGCCATCTTCAGAACCAACGACAGTTTTGATGACATGACGTTCATCTCCATTCTCAACAATTCTCTCAGTGATGATGGTGTGAGCCTTTCCACTCTCGTCGATAGTCTTCTTGTCCTTGGGGGTCAAATACAAGTACTTGAAACCCTTCTCTGGGTTGGTGTCATCATTCCAAGCAACTTGGAACAACGACACAAACTCGTCAGCAATACCAATTCTGGCACCAGAGTTGGCAGAAAGGTAGACACGAGGAATACCAAGTTCTCTAGCCAACTCAGTACATTTGTGGAAAAAGAGATCTTCTTCAGGACCGAACGAACCAATCTTGTGAGTAATATCGTTGGCAACGATGATGAAGTCACGACCACGAGGATATTCAGGGGTCTTGGCAGTTACTTTGAAACCAACCATTCCAACCTTGTTTGCACCAGGTTCACGTTCCACAGGAGTCAAGTCGCCCGACTCATCTGGAATCAACTCTAACGACGTGAAGACGTCCTTAGGGACCTTGGCATTAGGAAGACTCTTCTTCCACTGAGAAATGGTAGCTTGACGGAACAACTCAGGGAAATCATACACGTAGGTAGTTCCCATGTTGTGAGCCTTGTATCTCTTTGGTTGAAGGGATTCCTTGGCTGGGTAAGGAGTGTTAATGGGGCGCAAGTGCATTGGACCTGGAATTCCAATAGACTTGAAGACCCATTCACCGCTTGTGTTCTTGACTTCCATGTACAAGTCAGACTTGACAACATAACCAGAGACGTTGTTAATGATGGCACGCAATGGGAACGAGTTTCCAGAAGCGTCCACACAAACAATACGAATCTCGGCTCCAGTAACTCTCAAACGCCACAATCTGCGACCAAAGCGCTCCAAGAATGATCCAAAAGCAGCCTCAACTTCTTCAGGAGACACATTGAACATAGCCGAGAAGTTGATAAAAATGTGATTGAGATCAGAATTAGAGGTTTCGATTATTTCGAGAGCATCAAGAATGTCAGACATCAAACGGTTAGCCTCAGCGATAAGGTACTCAGAGATACTGATGCTGTCACTGATGACACCGGTTCTAACAATACCCCTGGTAAAGAAACGCTTATCACTTGGAGAATTCTTACCAACAGCTTCGTAGACGTGAATGTTTCTGTTGTCGGTGAAGATTGGCTTGATGTCAAAATTTGACAAACGTCCCAATTCCAATTGGAAAGCTAAAGCAGGCTCAATGTGACGGATCACCTTGTTCTCCGTGAACTCGGGAGCAGTGAAGGTGTAATACTTAGGGTAAGAACCGGTCTCGTGAGCAAGCACAAAGGTAACACGGCGGATGGCAGCAACCTTCAAGTCATCTTTGAACTCGTCAAGAATGTCATGTATTTTAGAAAGAACCTCCTCTTCATTGAGGTAACCATCAATTTGAGTAACAACCACGTTGAGGACATTGAGATACTCGAGTGGTTTTGACTCAGCACCAGCCTTGAAAGAAATGGCGGGCTCAATCAACTCCAAAGCAGCAGACAAGAGTTCATCCACATCGTCTAAGTGCTTGGCAGGAACAAGAATACCAGTACGAGTTGGTTGAGAACTTTTCTGGTCGACCACGAACGAGAGATCCGAGATGGAGGCAGCTCTGTTCATCTTTTGAGGACGTTCAGAGGAGGATTGGCTTGTGGTAGAGGCGAATGGAGAAGTGGAGATGTCAGGAAGCTTGAATTGCCAGTGAATGATTGGCAAGCGGTCATGGAAATGGTAAGAGATAGGACCAAGAGAGTAGGCACGGTAAGAACGACGCACATAAACTTCAGCGGCAGCAATCGCCACCCATTCATCGGGGTTGACCAAGAATTGAGGCAACACATCAAACACAATGTGTTTGGAGTCAACCACTTCTTGGATCACTTCAACCTTTGGAGAACGGTGGATGGCATAAATTTCGCCATATGAGGTTTGGAGAACAGAGGAACGCAAAATATGCTCCAATTGGTCAGAACGCTCTTGAATAGAAGGAAGAGAACATTGAATAAGAATTTCCTTGGCCTTCAAAGTCACCTTGGCGGTGTTTCTAGTCTCCAACAACACGAGCTTCTTCAATGACTCTCTGAGGTTGGCAGCAACCGACGATGATGATTGCAACAAGGGTTGGTACTCGTTCAAAATGGCAATAATGAGATTGTTTTTGGAAGAGACTCTAGAGTGAGAAAGAGCCGTTCCAATCACCTTGTTAAGGTCAGACTTGTTCTCATCACGAAGGCGAAGAATGACATCATCCTCGCGCACATTAGAACCGGAGAAAAGAGACTCCACGTCGTAGTACTCGTTGAGAAGTCCTGCAAAGAAATCGTACTCATGCTCAGCAAGACCATTGGAATACTTCTTGGCAATCTCCACCAATGGAGCCACAGTGTCATTGAAAGTGGGGTCGGCTTCACTGGCTGCCTTTTGAATATGCTTTAAGATCTGCTTGGCGGGGAAGTCGGCACCTCTAGACTGAGTTCTTTCAATGAGAGCGGTCAACAACTCGTCCAACTTGGGAGGTAATCTGGAGTGAAGGGCGGAGATATTGATGGACCATTCCGAGTATGGCAATTCGCGGTCCTTCAAAACCTCAGTGACAGTCTTTATAGTGGGAGACAAAATCATCTGGTTGTCGTAACCAGCAAGGATACTCCGGAGAATGGAGTTGGCGTATTGAAACTTGTGAACCACCTTGGTACCTTGGACAATGGGGTCGCCAAGATCGGGCAAAGTGCCTTCGTAAGGGAGGGCGTGCTTAACCTTGGAGGGATCATCCAAGGCCAAGATGGCGAGAATGTCACCGGCGTTGACGGTAGAACCAGGCTGCTTAATCAATTGAACCACACCGTTTTCTTGAGCAATAAGAGGCATACACATCTTCATCACTTCAACTTCGGCGAAGGCTTGGCCAGTAACAACATGTTCACCACTTTCGACGAGGAACTTCACCAACTTACCAGGAGATGGGGTTCTGAGTTGAGTTGGGTCATTTTCAGCTTCCAACAAACATGTCTTACCATCCACGGAAAGTCTGGTAGCAGCGGTTTCCTCCTTCCAGTAGACAGAGTGGGACTTTCCGTTCAAAGCAATCAACAAACCACCATCAGACAAAGGACGAACTCCGACAACGACGCGGGATCCATTGAGGAATAAGGTATAAGAGTCACTGGAAGACTTGGTGGCAGTGAACTTGTAACGATGACTTTCGTAAATGAAGTCCACCGGAAAGATGGTCTTAAGCAACGACTTATTAGGGACTTGACCCTTTTCAAGTGAAGCAATGTAGTCCTTCCTCTCTTCTTCGGATTGAATGTGGGCTTTGGTGATGGCACCACACACAACGGCAATGATGGGGTCGGGTCTTTCGGCAGTTAACTTCTTGGTAATCAACTCATCCAACCAACCGGTAGTAATGGTGTTACCTTCAAAGTCAGGAGTTTCGAGCAACTTGATCAAGTATTCGACAGTAGTACGAAAATCACCTCTGATAGATAACTCCTTCAATGCCACAACCATGTGCTTTCTAGAAGCTTGACGGTTTTCACCAAAGGCAAAAATGTGACCGAATTGAGAGTCGGAGAAGGAGTGGATGGAAGATTGGTTACCCACAGAGAAGTAACCCCACACATTGGAGGAAGATCGAAAGTTCAACTCATGTAAAGAACCACCCGAGGGCTTGAAACCTTCACCTGGATCTTCCGAAGTGATACGACAAGCGGTGGTGTGACCCTTTGGCACCGGGCGACGTTGGCTGACCAAGGAAGACTCGGTACTGAACTTAAAGTCGATTTCGGTGGAAGTGTGAGGATCGACTCCATACATAGTACGGATGTCTCTGATTCTGTGCATGGGAATACCCATGGCAATTTGCAATTGGGCAGCAGGCAAGTTAACACCAGTCACCATTTCGGTGGTGGGATGTTCGACTTGAAGTCTGGGATTCAATTCCAAGAAGTAGAAGTTATCATCGGAATGGGAGTATAAATATTCCACGGTACCGGCGGAAACGTAACCCACCAACTTACCCAATCTAACGGCGGCGTTTTCCATGGCGTGGAAAGTTTCCTTCTTAGCGATGGTGACGGGAGCTTCTTCGATAATTTTTTGATGTCTTCTTTGCACTGAACAATCACGACCAAAAAGCGAAATGTTTGTACCGTATTGATCAGCCAAAAGTTGGACTTCCAAGTGACGAGCGTCACCAGCCAACTTCATAATGAAAATGGGGGAACCGGGAATTTCGTTGGCGGCTTGTTGATAAAGAGTGGCAAAGTTCTTTTCATCATCCACCTTTCTGATACCCTTACCACCACCACCTTCAGATGCTTTGATCATCACCGGGAATCCGATTTCCTTGGCCTTGCGAAGACCATCTTCAGCATCTATGCAACAACCTTTAGCGTAGACTTCATCGGAAACAGAAACGAGAGAAGTTTCTTTGTCAATGACAACCTCATCGACCCCAGTTCCCGACCAGGGAATACAGGGAACCTTGGCGTGTTGGGCCACAATAGTGGAAGAGATTTTATCACCGAGCGAACGCATGGCCGATCCTGGCGGACCAATGAACATGATTCTTTTGGGGGACGCAGCCAACATCTCGGGAAGTAGGGGGTTTTCCGAAGCATGTCCCCAACCGGCCCACACAGCATGGACATTTGTACGTTCGGCAATTTCGACAATTAGATCGACATTGGCATAGTTATTATTATTAGTACCGCCGGGAACTTCAACGAATTGATCAGCCATTCGAATATAATCGGCATTGGCGGCAAGATCTTCGGGGGTGGCCATGACGGTGAATTGGATGGCCCGCTCATCACCAAAAGTTTCATAGGCCCATTTTCTCACCGACCGGATTTCTTTAACGGCAGCAATACCATTATTGGCAATGAGCACCTTGGAAATGACGGTGTGACCTTGGTGGGCTTTGACGAAGTCCGTCACCTTACCAGCTTCGGCGGTGGAAACGGTATTGAGCCCTATATAATGTGGGGGCAATGATGTGTGTAATTGAGAATAATCAGACATGTATGGAGGAATAATGTGGAATTGACGACAATGTTGCAAATATCGACAGGAGGTGGATAACGAGAATCTTAACGGGTTAGTAAATGGTATTAGTTTGCCAATAGCATTCATATGATAGCGCAAGACGGCAGCCTTTTATAATTGGGAGCAGCCACCAACCAAAAGGACGGGAGAAAAAATAAAATTAGGGAGGGTGATTTCAGACGGGGAAACAAACCCTGTATCAGACAGATAAAAATAAATTCCACCGGTAGTTTAGGTTAACAATCAACTGCTTAATCACAAGGATGGCATCAACTACGTCAAAACACCACCAATAATTTTTTTTTTTGGGAACGTTTTGCCTTTGTGCAGGTGCCCAGGAATCAGAGGCTCTACACCAAGGCAAAGGGGTGCATAATAACGCCCACGGCGCCAACGCTAATTGCCGAGGACAGCTGGAGATTGGACGACCATGAATGGGGGTAGCACAATTGACAAAGGATTAATGGGGGATCATGGTGATGACGGATAGAATTTGAGAGTTTTTTTTCGGCAATTGAATCAACACAAATTGACATCAAAGAATTGAAGGAGGAAGGTCGAATTCAGCATCAATTAGCGATCAATGAATGGCGTTTTTCAAATATACATACCTGAGACGTATTTACACGGATACCATCAAATGACAAGTGGCGAAAAAGAAGTGGAATGTAGCTCCATTAAAAAGGAGCTCCAACAGTTCTGAGGCCTAATTGGAGCCTCAACACAAAATCAGCCCCAAGGGCCCGGGCGGTGCGCAGAATGGGCCCAACGCTGCTGGGCCATGAACCAACGGCGGCCCAACGCGGGAGATTTGGGGTCCAACACCCGCACGCGCGGGCGCCCATCGCAATCCCCCAACAATTGGGGGTGTTGGGCCAAAATCCAAAATCTGCGACTAGGCTGACGTAATGATTACGTAAGTGGTGGTACAAGGTCGCAGGCCGGCGGAAGTGGCCTGGTGACTACAAGAAGGAAGGTGGGAGGCCGCAAGTTCTGGCGTGGAACAGGACGGGAGAATGTAAAGGCGGATTATGTAGACAGGGATGAATCAACGGAGGGATGCCATGCACGGCATGGGACTGTCAAGGATGTCAAAGTGGGCCCGTGTGCAGGATTTAGCCCCCTGATGCATATCCGTTAGCCAATCTGGGGCGAGTGCTTTGTTCGCTAGCGGTGGTTTAGACAAATACGAAGCATTCTAGAGCATAGAACCGGTTCTCGTAATACAGATTGGGAACGACGTTTTTCACTTTCAGCCCATTGTGCATTGGCACATGGGATGGCCCAGCTGGCACCCGCCCCTTTGCTTGTGAAAGGCCGAATCATGAATAAGCCATTGAAATTTACCATGGGAGATACAGGAGACAAAAATCTTGGCTCAGCCTAAGCCAGGAATGATAAGAGCCGTACTGTTATCTCCAGAGGATGAACGCAGATTCCGTTGACTTGGGAGTGGAATCACATGGTATGACATAAACGAGTGCTGCATTGCAGCCAGGGGGCACATGGGCCAGCCGCGAGACGGCAGAGCTGCTGGGGGTCTGATGCTGGGGGTCTGCTGTAGTTACAGACGGGTAGGACGTGCTATTGGGTGGTGGGACGTGCCTCTGGGGAGGCGATGAAATTAGCTGGCACGGCCTTCATTCTCACAAGACAGCTCCTTGCCGGTTCAGGCGTAGATACTGCTGGTCGATGAAAAACTGCTGGTACTACAGGTGATGGAATGGCACCAGGCATGGCACAGTGCATCGCCTACTGCGGCAGTGCCGTGCATGAATTATTGCTGTGCATTTCTAAACGCTATCATGATCCACCAGCTTCTCCAAGAACTCAACGTGCTCGGTGATTCCTTCGTACTTAAGATGAGCATCAGCACTATCAGCAGCGTGCATGTAAGGTAATTCATTGGCAATGCGAACAGATTTCCACGGCTTCCAGATTGGCGTTTGGTGGAAGATGATGTCCATCTCCTCCAATGACCTTGCCTTGGTTTCAGGATAAAGAAAGTAAAATACCGGAATCATGCACAAGTTGATTCCCGCAAACACAAGATAGGTGTATTCTTTGATTCCTTCAAACATCGGCTGACAGCACATCACCACAAGAAAGTTCGAGATCCAGTTGAGAGCAGTACTTATGGCGGCGGTGGCGGTTCTACACTCCAAAGACGAGACCTCAGGCGGGTATAGCCAAGTGAGTGAAAGTAACGACCACGCAAAGAAGGTGTTGAAGGCAAAAAGCAAGAATGCTGCCCCGATACCTGCTCCTTTGTTGTCGTGGACTCTGGCAAGGTAATTGGTGACAAACAAGAAGAACATGCTGAAGAACTGGCCCACGGTGCCCCAAATGAATAAGGGACGACGGCCTACACGTTCAATGATGAAGATCGTTACCAACGAAGCAAGAAAGTACTCTGTACCATTGCAAGCAGCAAGCACTCTGGAGATGAAGGGAGACATACCAATGCGGGACTCGAAGATAGTTCCTGCGTAATAGGTGATCAAATTGATACCACAGATCTGTTGCAACACCTGGGACCAGCCAGCAATACAAAGACGTTGGAAGTTTCTCTTTTCACCCTGGGTAAAGAGTAGTTTGAGCTTGGATTTGGAGCCGGCGCTGGTTTCCATGGCCAATGCTTGACGAATCTCCTCGATTTGTTCTTCAATGACGTTATGGGTGATGGGCAACTCATACAACGATGCAAACACCCGTTTTGCTTCGACTTCGCGGCCTTTTCTCATCAACCACCTAGGAGATTCTGGGAAGCGAAGAATAAACGGGAACATGACCAAGGGGAAGATACATTGGAAAGCCACCGGGAATCTCCAGGAAATGGGACCGCTGGTGAAGTAGAAGCCAAAGTCGACCCAGTACGAAATGCAAATACCTGCCGTGATCAAGGAACCCTGAACACAAAGAAGCTTACCTCTTGAGGCGGACTTTGCAGTTTCACTCTGGTAGACTGGCACCGTGGAGGTGTTGAAGCCATTTCCCAACCCGGTGATGATTCTGGCCGCAATCAAAAAACCCACGTTGGTGGAGCTGGCCTGAAGGGCCCCGCCCACAAACATAATCACCACTCCAATTAGCATGGTGCGCAACCGTCCTAGTCTGTCCCCGATAAAGATGGTTAGAAGTGCCGACGCCATGCATCCCAACTCGTACACTGCGATTGTAAAACCCTGCCACGACGCCTTGGACGGATCAGACTGCACGTCGATGGACGGGAAGTCCTTACGGAACTGCTTTAACGTTAAAAGGGACCCCATGACCCCCTGGTCGTAACCAAAGAGAAGAAAGCCCACTCCACATAAAATGCTGATAGCCATGTTTAGCTTGCGGCCCTTGAGCCCGAGATAGGTGGGAATGTCGTCCCCCTTGGAGCTGCCAAAAGATGATGTTGACATTTAGAACGAGATAGTTGGCTAGTGAACAGCTAACAGGCGAATATGTTGGTTTATGAACAGCTTACCAGTGAGCAAGAAAGGAGTCAGCAAAGGATGAAGGAATGGGTGCCAGCCACGGCACTTGGTGCTTTTATATCGTCCCGGGGTTGGTTGCTTGGCAAATGACTGCTGGGCGTCAATACTTGGCATGATTGCCGAAGGTTTTGCCGTCCCCCACCATTCGGCATTGTTGTAGCCCCATAACTGGGGAAGTCTGTGGGGTTGTTATGAGCACTGGCTGGAGATTGGAATCTTGGCTTTGTTAATGGAAGCGATCTGGAACCTAGATGGGGGCGTTCATCCAATAGCTCGCAATGTTGCTCGGTAATATCACTGTGCGGCTGCTTCAAGGGGTGGACAATTGGTGCTTGTTTCATGGTAGGTTCATTTCCTGTTCATCTCGAATATGCCAAGATGCAGCCGTGTTGCATGAAAGGGTGCACTCGCACAAAAGGTGGTTTAGCGCCGTGACGTCATGCTTTGAATCGCCGGGCTTGCAAGGTGATCGCCGTGGTGGCGACGTAGCTGTAGTTGGTAGTCAGATCAGTAGTGACGACAAGGTGGGTTTGTAAGGAGGTGAAACTGTAATGAGAAGGTGAATGTGGAGTAGTTCAAAAGGGCTAATTCAATATTATCTCGCGGTGGGGTTCTGGCTTGTGGGGTCCATCCTGTCTAGACGCAGGTGTGCACGTCAGCTCGAGAAGGGCAAGAGAGGCTCCAAGACAATTCCATGAGCGCTATTGTTGAGCGATCCATCTGAGGGGGCCGGTAATCACATCCTTGATCCGAGGAGGAGAAGAACGCCATTGGACGAGGGGATGGAGGGGGGTAGTGGAGGGGTCCAGGATGATGGCGTGGCCAGTGGCGGAATTGTGGGCGCATTTCCGCCGGCTCATGGGTTTCGTTCCTGGGAGGTTCAAATATAGTCTGCTTTGTCTGGACGTTAGGCTTTGTATGGATCTTCTCTGGGCGTTTTGGGTCTTGTTTAAAGTGTATCTGGAGCTTCTGCCTGGCTTCTGAGACTAGACCCGCCCCTGGTCCTCCTAGTCCCCCGCTGTGCTCTATTCCGGCGCCCCACCGCCATTGACGATCTCGAAAAGCTCACGCCTTACTACCATTGGCGATCCTGGCCAGTCCCCCGCTGAAATATTTTTGCTGAGCCGGTCCCCAGCCGCATGTAAACTCATTTCCCTTTGAGACTCTTACCCTGGCACAACTGCCTCCCGGTGAGCCCTCGCACAACCTCGCTGCAGCTGCCCACAAAAACATCCGTGCATCCGCGCTGCAACGCGTTCACAACAACCATGGAACCCAGCTCTCGAATCCTATCGGTGTCGTCTCGCATCAACTCCATCAAAAGGAGCATCGAGTCGTCGCCACAAGTTTCCAAGAAGCCCCAACTCACCCCTCCCATGCGCTCTGTGTCTGCGCGTGACTCGGATAGAATGGATCGCTCCATCGTCCTCAAGCAAGATGATAAGGCTTCTCTTTTGACGCAAATCACTACCCTCAAGACCCGCAACGCCACCCAGGAGTTCGCCAACTACAAACTCGATGATAAACTCCTCCAGCTATCTAATCAGCTAGCGCTCATCAACGACCAGCTCCAGGAACTAGACTCCCATCAGCAAGAAAGCTTGATTTCCATCAACGACAAGTACCACCTCAGCGTCAAGCAGATGAAGCTTGACTTCAATGAGAAGCTCATGGCGCTCAAGGAGTCGGTTTCGTCGCAGGTGGACAAGATCATGGCCGACCATCTTCGTAAGCTCGAGAGCGATAAACAGCACATCACAGACCAGATATCGTCGCTCCACGACGACATTGCCCACCAGAAGACTGACACCAACCGCAGTCTCATCAAGTTGAATGAGGACTACAACCGCAAGAAGCTCTGTATGTACGACCAGATGGACGAGTCTATTGCCGGTCTCCGTCGTGATATCGGAGTGCTAGAGGAATCCATACGCCAAAACAGCGACGCCTGCAAGGCGTTGGAGCAGGATCTCTCCCAGAACCTTGACGTTGTTCACCAGCGCCTAGTCGACCGTCTTGCTGCTCTCAAGCACAGCTTTAATGACAAGCAAGATGAAATCGCCACTCTTTCCAACAACATAAACAGTGCCCGTTCAGAGACGTTGGCTGTGCGTGACGCGTGTGGCCAGAAGCAGCACCAAATCAGCGACCTCAAGGCCAGCGTGGTGGAAATTAACCGTGTGCTAGCATCCAGCGAGCATCGTCGACGCACCCTTCACAATCAGCTCCAGGAGCTCAAGGGGAACATCCGGGTGTTTTGTAGGGTTCGCCCCGTGGACTCGGGCGACGTTGCATGCATCGAGTGTCCCGATAATGAGCTCAACGACGATGCCAGCCAGGACATTGTGATCTCCAAGCAATCGGCATCTTCGATCTCCGCCTCTAATACCTCCTACAGGTTCCTGTTCGACAAGGTGTTCTCATCGAGTGCCGCCAACGCCGATGTGTTCGAGGAGCTCTCGCAGCTTATCCAGTGCTCATTGGATGGTTTTAATGTTTGTGTGTTTGCTTATGGACAGACTGGGTCGGGAAAGACGTGGACAATGTCTCATGCCAAAACAGGCATGATCCCGCTTTCCATCGATAAGATCTTCGCTGACATCGACGATCTTGCCACCAAGGGCTGGCATTACACCCTCCAGGGCCAGTTTCTCGAGATATACAACGATACCATCGTCGATTTGCTAGCCTCAAACAAGCAAGACCTCAAGCTCGAAATCAAGCACGACGACATCAATGGCAAGACCACGGTCACCAACGCCTCCTCGGTGGCCATCATCTCCAAGGCCCAGGCCACCGAACTTCTTCTCACCGCCCTGCGAAATCGCTCCACGGCCTCCACGCTAGCCAACGAGCGGTCGTCTCGGTCACACTCCATTTTTATTCTCACCATCGCCGGCTCCAACGCCGCCACCGGCGACCACTGCGAAGGGACGCTCAATCTCATTGACTTGGCGGGGTCCGAGCGCCTCTCTAGCTCTCAGGCCAAGGGCGACCGCCTCAAAGAAACCCAGGCCATCAACAAATCACTCTCGTGCCTTGGAGATGTCATCTATTCGTTAAACCACAACCAACACTCGCACATACCGTACCGGAACTCCAAGCTCACCTATCTTCTCAAACACAGTCTTGGTGGCGACTCCAAGACTTTGATGTTTGTCAACATCTCGCCATTGGCCAAAAACTTCAATGAGACCGTCAACTCCTTGCGGTTTGCCACCAAGGTCAACCACACGCAAATGAAACGGAGCTAACGCTCGAGCGCGTGGGTGACGGACTCTATTGGGCAAGTAAAGGACACCATTTGGCGGATATATAATGAATGCATGAATATATACAGGCTAATTAATGTGGCCCACTATGGGGGCTTCGGGCATGTAGCTGTCGGCAGCCTTGAGAAGACCCAGCGCTTGGACCTGGGCCCAATGGCGAGGATGGGTTGATTGTGCCCACTCGGCAATGACTTTTTGGTGCAGGGGCTCCAAGCAGTAGTTATGGAGCGCAAGGAGAGTATCGGGGGAAACATCAAGACCATAGTCGGCCATTTCATCGGTTATGGCTACGGCATCTTCCGGCTTTCCATGATAGACATGGGCAATGAGATACTGGCGAAATATGGGGCTGTTGGGCACAATGCCAAAAGACGAGAGGTTATTCCAGAACTCTTTTACGTAGACCAACCCAGCATATGTGTAAGTCTTGAGCATGATCTGGATAGTGTCCTCGTTGACACCACCAGCGATCTTGGGATTGGTTGACATGCTCAAAAAGAGGTCCCGGGCCTTGGCCACGTCCTGGAGGTTGGAGTAGGCGTTTAAAAGCCCGTTCTGGATGCCAATGTCCTGGTTGGGGAGCGCCACGTCCATCTTGATGTACTCGTGGAGCTCGATGATACCTTCTTCGTAGAGTTTGTCTCCGTACACCTGAAACAAGTACATATACATGTCGCGAGACGGGGGAGGGAAGCTGTGTTCTCCGTGTAACTCGTGGAGGCGCTTGATCTGGCGAAAGATCATAAGCGAGGCGTGGAGACGGTCGTGGTCGCAGAAGAACTTCATGGCCGGGAGGTATGAGTCGAAGGGAACGTGGAAATACTTGTGGAGTTCTCCGTAGAGCACCCAGTTGGTCTCGTGGGTTTCCTCGTTGTTGTATGATACCACAAAGTGGTGTAGCATGTTGAAAAAGTCTAGGTACGCCTGGTGGTATGGCAACGAAAGATCGATCTTCACGAGGTCCTCCTTGCTGATGGCGGGGAGCTCGCGCTTCATCATTTCAATCAAGTCTCCCACGTACTCAGCTTCAAGCATGTGCTTTCCGAGTACGGTGAGCGAGTGGACGTTTGCCGGGGCAGCCATGTGCAGCTTGATCTTGGAAAAGATGGGGAACAAGGCGGAAATGTCGCTCATGTGCCGTCCAAGAACCACAATGAGGTTGTTGAGAGAGCCGTGGACGGTGGGATCGACACTGGCCCGCCACTCCACATGCTCCAAGCTGTCGTCGAAGATGTGGATGGCACTGACGTGGTCGTTGTCATCGATGGCACGGTCTAAGCGACTCTTGTATGAATATAGCGACACATCAATGGCGTGTTCCTTGACAAAGTAGGCTGTGATTGTCCGAGAGAACACGCCGTTCGGTGATACCAGGCCCGCCATGGCGGCGTGGATGATCTTGGAGTAGGCGTCGCTCATGTCGATGTTGTCGGCGGCCACGTGTGCCACGGCGGCCGTGACCGCCTCCGCCAACTGGGCCTCCAGCATAGGAGGCGACCCCGGCGTGTTGCTTACCATGCCATATACCTGGCCCTGGAGGCGGAGGAGTGCATCTGCAGCGTCCAGGAACTCGAGTAACTGGTGCAAGAAGCGATGGCCGTGGTGCTTGCACGAGAGGTGGAGCATTGGCTCGACGAGGTCGGGGTCCACGTAGTCGGGCGGGGCGTTGTCGAGGATTGCGATGGCAGACTCCACCATGCGGCTCACTTGGGGGTCGGCGTTGACGGCGTTGATGTCATGGGCAAACCGAGCTAACTGCATCAAGGCGGCGGGCGAGAGCGATTCCACCACCGGTGGCAACCGGTTGAGGAGGGCCTGAATCCGGAACACGCTGCGATTGGGGTCCTTGTACTCGTGGGGAGCGGGGGGCAGGCTGGCGAACACCGACTCCACGTAGCCGATGAGATGGGTGACGAAGGCGTCGCTGATGACGCTCGAATGACTGCACACCGCAAGAATGTCCTCAAACACACCAAGACTCAAGCATCCCTTCACTTCGTAGTGGGTTAGCAAGTACGACACCAACTCCGGCGTCACCGGCCGGGCCTGGGCCACCATCTGGAGCACGTTGCGGAGCGGGCTGGCCACGCATGCCAAGTCCGTCACATGGACAAGCACCAGGAGGTCTCCTTCCAGCATGTAGTGTTTGGCCAAAATCGATACGTACTCGGGAATGTAGCGGGAAGACCGGTCTGGCTCCGTCAACACCTTGGCAGACTGCTTGAAGAGCTTGGCCAAGAGCGATGGGTCGAGAAAGTCAAAGGTGTTGTGGGAGCGGTAGAGTTCCATGAACACCAGGTTGATGGTGGGAAGCATGGAAGCATCTACCGACTGCTTCACAGCGTCGGCTAGCTTGGTTTTGAGGATGCTTCTTCGTAGTTTGACGGGGATCTCTGTGGTCTTGGAATAATGTTTTAAATCGGCGAGTAGCTGGTGGGAAGACCTTGGCGACAGCGATATCGGCGACGACGCGTCGGGCTCCTCGATGATGACGTTTTGCTGGCGGTGGGAGAATCGTTTGACCACCGTGGACGTGAGCCGGGGCCATGCTCGGGCCACTGGGCGGGCACCCCTTGTAAGCATAGGTCTCATGAGGATGAAAAAATGAGTGCGGGAGTTGAGATGGAGTCGAGTACAACGCCAGGCTACTATTCTATTAGTTTTACATTACCATAACAATGACTATTTACTCGGGGGACTCATATTCAGGCAAGTGTTTCTGCAAACGGCGGATGGCCCAGTTCTGGCCGATGAAATGAATGTCGGGATCGCTCATTCCCTCAGTGGTGGTGTACTCCTTCCAGAAGGCCGGGCTTCTGAAGCGAGGGTCCTCGGGCTTGAAGATGCCCAAGGACGACCTGACGCCAAGAACAGCATCTCTGAGGTCGGCCGCCACTTGCGAGCGGAGCAGCTGGGCCTCCTTTCCATTCCTGAGGCGTTCGCTCAAGTCATGGGGGTTCTTGACATCGATGTACTTCTTGACCAAACTCCTCCACTTCTGGCGGTAGCCCTCTAGCTTAGCATCATCGATGGCATCTCCAATTGCAACGTGGATCTCCGCGCCAATGTTGCTGGGTAGCCATCTGTTGATGCCCTTGTCTGCGGAGTCTTCTGGAGCAATCTTCTCGAAGCCGAACGAAAAGATCGGCACCACCACCGGCGCCCGCGTGGCTTCCAAGATCAACCGGGCCACCCCCCACTTGAAGTATCTCATGGAGTTGTTGTGAGGCTCTTGGAGCTGTAGCACGAAGCCCTCGGGAAACACGTGGAACCACGAGGTTTTGTTTCTGATGAACGGAAGGGGCCGCATCAACACATTCTGGCCCTCGGCGGACGGCTTGATTTTCTTCACCAACTCGGACGACGGCGTTTCTGGCCATAATCTGGCCAATATTCCTGACGCCGGCTCGGGCGCCTTGAGGGCGTTGATCTCCTGGATAAGCAACGGCTTGTGCTCTTCCTTGACGCCCGGAGTGAACTCAAGATCAAGAGTATCGTCAGGACTAAGAATACGAATTGCAGCATCGATGGAGCCCTGGAACGGGCCTGCACCAAACCGCTTGGTTCCCAAGATCTTGCCCAAGTTGAAGAACCACGATAATGCAGCGGTGGAGAAACAGATATTATGAGCACCAAACCCCCACCTGATGGTGTCGACGTCGGTATGGAATCTCCATGGTAATGCAGCGTAGAATGACGGATCGTCCACCACCGACATATGATTCATCACCGTCACAAGCGACCTGTTTTCCGATCTTGCCTTCGCAAGTGCCGCATCTAATTTTTCGATGTCGTGGAGTTGAGGTTTATAAAGGAGGTTTAGAAGGAACTTTGACAGCCCAATCATCCCGAGACACGTAGCATGTGATGCATAGTTCCACCACACAGATTGTCGAGGGTAAGCGAGGAGGAAATCCTCGCCTCGAGTCAACACATCTTGGAAAGACATAGTTGGGTTCCAGAAATTTTTTTTTGGCCGCGGCCTCTTGTGAAATGATCCCGGGCACATGGGCCCCCGAAATCACGAGAATGCTGGGGCCACCGGCCTCCCACCACTAGTATTGATGATTGAGCTCGTCCTGTGTTTGTAGAACGGTGTCACCAGCAATTCCCCGGCCGTCCCAGGTCCGCTGCCGTGCGCAAGTGGACGAGGATGCTGGGCCGAGGGAGCGGTGACAGCCTGAGGTGTGCCCCTCAGTGCGTTCCCTCAGCCGTGTCTCTTGTCTATCTTTGTTTTCAACGGTTTGTTTGTTTGTTTGTAGTGGCCCGTTGTCGCCGCTGGTTGTCGCTGGCTGTCTTTGCTGCTTGCTGTCGCTTGTTGTTGCTGCTTAACCCTCGTTGGGTTGCCCTTCTGCCCCGTTCGTACGTATTACGCATCTCCATGTAAACTTGTCGCCCTCTGCCTTAAGCTCACATTTGCTACCCCCGGCCGTGATTCCATGCCCCTGGGCGATCTTGCCTCGCCCGGGCGTAGTTTCGGCTCGTGCCCCGGTCCACGCCTGCTCAACTGGCCGGCTGCAAAGAGATGAGGTCCTGCACACAAAAATGGGCACCACACAACTCTTCTCATCGAAAATTATTCTCATCACCTCTTCATCATGGCTAAGATCATCAGAAAGGGCCAAAGAGGTAACGCCAAGAACTTCATCACCCGTACTCAGGCGGTCAGAAAGTTACAGGTGTCACTTGCTGACTTCCGTCGGTTGTGTATCTTCAAGGGGATCTATCCTCGAGAACCAAGAAACAAGAAAAAGGCTAACAAAGGCTCTACTGCCGCCGTAACTTTTTACTATGCCAAAGATATTCAGTATCTTCTTCATGAACCAGTCTTAGAAAAGTTCAGAGAACACAAGACTTTTGCCAGAAAATTGCAAAGAGCTTTGGGAAGAGGAGAAGTTGGTGACGCTCAAAGATTGGAAGATAATCGTCCCAAGTATACTTTGGAGCATGTCATTAAAGAGAGATATCCCACATTTCACGATGCATTAAGAGATCTTGACGATCCTTTAAATATGCTTTTCCTTTTTGCCAATATGCCTGCTACCGATAAGGTCAGTCATCGTGTTACCAAGGAAGCTGAACGGTTGTCCAACCAATGGCTTGCATATGTGGCCAAGGAAAGACTGTTGAAAAAGGTTTTTGTTTCCATCAAGGGAGTATATTACCAGGCCAATGTCAAGGGACAAGACATTCGGTGGTTGGTGCCATTCAAGTTCCCCACCAACATTCCTTCGGATGTTGATTTCCGGATCATGTTGACGTTCCTTGAATTCTATTCCACCTTGTTGCATTTCATCTTGTTTAGATTATACACCGACTCGGGATTAATCTACCCTCCTCAAATTGACATTGAAAAATTAAAGGGTATTGGGGGATTGTCTTCTTATGTGTTACAAACTAAGGAAGATGCTCTTTTACCTCAAAAACTGTTGGCAGTCGACAACACCAAGGGCCAACAATTATCGTCGGAGGAAATCTCCAAGGCCGTTGAAGCTGACAACCAACAACACGACGAAGACGAAGACGATGTCGAAGAGAACGTGGAATCGGTCGAATTGGACGTGTTTACCGCCAACAACCAATCTGCCGATGTGTTGAGTCAACCAAGCAAGTATGCTTCGCCCACTTCGGAACTTTTCTCTAAATTCATCTTTTACGTGGGTCGTGAAGTTCCATTGGACATTCTTGAGTTCTGTATTTTGAGTGCCGGAGGCCAAATTGTGTCAGAGGTTGCACTTGATGATCTCAAGATCAACCATCCAGAATCTTACAAGGCATTGGATCTTTCCAACATTACCCATCAAATTGTGGATCGTCCGAAGATTGCTTCCAAGGTTGCAGGCAGGACTTACGTCCAGCCGCAATGGGTGTTTGATTCGCTTAACAAGAGTGAGCTCTTGCCGGTTAGTCAGTATGCCCCTGGGGAACTTCTTCCTCCCCACTTGTCACCATGGGGTGACGGAGGATCTTACGATCCTGAATCTAAGTTGCCGGAAGACAATGAGTCGTCTGAAGACGAGGAGGCAGAGGAAGAGGTGGACGAGGAGGACGAGGAGGAAGATGAGGACCTCAAGGCTCAAAAGGAGTTGGAGTTGGAGGCTGCTGGTGTCAAGTATACCGAGGCCAACGGCGACAAGAAGAAGTCCAAGAAGCGTGTTCGTAGTGAAGAAGACGAGGAGAAGGAATTGAAGAAAATCATGATGACCAACAAGCAAAAGAAGTTGTACAACATTATGCAACACGGAATCGAGAAGAAGGAGACCCGTCACGAAGAGTTGACCAAGAAGAGAAAGAAGATTGAGAAGACCAAGGCGCAGCTTGCCAAGTTGAATAAGTAGTAATGCAAGTAGCAAAAACGAGTCAGCGACTAGCGCTAGTAGCAAATGTGGATCCCACAAGTAGGATGGACATTGCGATCTATCTCTCGACCCTCTCTCACCCGTACATCCTCACTTTCCTTCCACCCTCCACATCTCCTTCCACCCTTCACATTCTCCACATCTACCACATCCACCATGACGCCCCTCCGGCACTTAAGTGCCGCCCGCCGCCTCAGCACCTCCCGCTTGGGCCGTCCTCTCACGGCGGCCAGCGTGGACTCCTTCCTCGACCGTCCCAGCTGGAGCATCCACGACCTTCCCAAATCCAACACGCCCATCTCGTCTTCCACCATCACCAAAATGGCCCGGCTTTCAGGTCTTGACGAAGCCATGAACCAGCACCAGCTCAACATGTTCACGCAAGCGCTCCGCCAGCAAATGCATCTCATTGGACAGTTGTACGAGGAGGACTATGCGTCTGAAACCACCGACGAGGTGTTTCGGCTTGTGGCCAATGACCACTATCCCAAGCCGCTTACGTTTGCCGAGCTCCAGCGCCAGGTAGACGAAGTAGATGGTGCCGTCGACGCTTCCAAGGGAGAGACGGGCTTCGACATCCGCAGCTTGGGGCACACCACTTACTTTACGGTTGGCACCAAGTGATGCCCGATATGAGCTCAGCGCTGAGAGTGCAGTTATATGAAGCTTTACGCTATGATAGTGCTGTTAGATGAAACTTTATGCAGTGCTTTTAGATGAAGCTTCACGCTATGAGAGTACTGTTAGATGAAGCTTTACGCTATGAGAGTGCTCAGCTCAGCTCTACCTCGATGAATGTACGAAATCTAATTAGCTATGTAGTCACGTCCGCTTGATACGAGAGTCCATGAACATTCGGTCAGGCACCTCGAGCTCGAAGAGGTTCTTGAAGAAGTCCTGTAGCTTCAATAGCTTCTTGGTGCCCAGGTTGATGTGCTCAACGTCAGTCAGCTTGGGGCAATTGATGTAGGCCTTTATCTGGAAGGTATTAGACTCGTCGAGTAGTCTGAGTCTTAATTTGTCGGTATTTGAAGTGGGTGTGTCGTCTCTTACAAACACCTTAAATATTTCAATGACGATATCTTGGTGGAAGAAACGAATTCCCTTGACCCAATACTGATTGATCAAGTCATAGCCTAAATCTTCGAGAAACTGAAGAAAACTATCTTTCTTTTTGGATACCTCCACCTCCATGGCATCATCTCCTTCGTTCTTGACATTTTCAATCACCAGTTCGTTCACCTTGGTGTGATGGTGGACAAGCGTACTCTCATGGATGTTCTGGGCACACACAGCATTCTTACCGGCGTTGGGGATATCGGCAATCTGAAGCGTCCATTCTTTCTGCGATGCTTCTTCGGTAAAGAGCTTGCCCACGAGGATTTCAGTGTCTTTTAGCACCGACTGCGAGATGTCTATGCTGTCATTCCAGACGGTGGTACATTTCATATGATATTGTTCAATTTGATTAACCTTTCCTGGTTCAAATTGAGGCTTGAATACATCGTGAGGACGTGTCAAAAGAGTGTAGGTGGCGATTTCCTGGGGCTGTGATAGTCCCGTGAGCGCCTGGAGCGAGCTGACGGTTTGAATGTAGCTGCTGTGGGGGATATTGGCCACAAGACTCAATTGGTGAACCATGTGCGGTACAGTACAAAAACATCGCCGATATATTACGCAGCCAACAGATAAATTACGTAGCACTAAACTGGTGCAAGCCTGGACCGGTAGGCGGGACAGGCTTACGGGAATGTTTTGCCATAGGTATAGGCGTGGCGTGTGGATAATGCTGGATAATGCTGGGTTGTGCTGTGTGGAGAGTGCTGTGTGGGAGTGATGTGTGGTAGTGATATGTAGCATGTGACGTGTAACGTGTGCTGTGAGGCCAGGCTAGTCGCCAGCGTCGGGCCCACATGGAAGTCAGCACTTGGCGGCATATCCATGCTACTCGTCCATCGTAAACTGTCACTAAGTCTCGATCACCAACCGCACCACGGTACCAGCGTTCGCCACTCCTTCTTTTCACCGTGGTGCCAGCGGCGTCCGCTTTGGTCACCCCCTAGTCCGTCTTCTTCTGTTCGTCCACGTATGACGTGTCCTCCGTGAAGGCAGCCACAATGTATCCGATCAACACAATATTGGCCACCAACGCCGCAAGACCTCCCGACACGATGGCATTATTGGAAAATAACCATTGACAGACAAAAAATGTCAACAACGGAAGAATCACCATGGCTCCTGTAAAGAACACGAGCTTTTGAATCACCGATCTATGGTTAGTACTGTTTAGCTCAAATGCTATGGTAGATACATACTTGGGGATATCAACTGCCATTTTTATAAGTGAAGGATTATCCGACAAAAAAGTGCGATAATAAAATTATCATTCCCTCTCACCATGAAGTTTGGCTTGAGTCTTGTTTTAGTTCCATTGGTGGCGGCTTTTTCCGATACCGGGGCCTTCCAGGCATCTGAAGCATTGGAAAAACATCTCCCTTATATCGTTCACGTGGATTCGTTGTTGCCTCGGTTGAGTGAATATACCCAAACCCTTTGTCAAAAGAACCAACAGATTGTGGTTTTTAGAACCGATGCCAAGCCACAAGACGTGACCATCAAACATGTGTTTTATCCAAACGTTGAATCGTTGGACTTGAAGTTTGACGATGGATGTACCATCGAATACACTGGTGACTATCAGAAATCCAACGCCAACGTGGTGGTTGCTGATGTCAGTGAGATTCCCGAGATTCTTCCCAAGCACTACATCATCCAACAGCTTCCTACCTTTAACAACAAGCGAGATGACTACGATGAGCTCGTGGCGGAAGTGGAGGCGGATTTCGAAGCTGCCAAGGAGCTTGCGGCTGCTGAAGATGGAGTGGTGACAATCATGAAGTCCGGAGGTAATGTATTCACCCACTACCAGTTCTTTACCCCTGGTATCTGGATGACGTTTATCGTGTCTGCATTCTTGATTTTCGTGTTCACCACTGCGTTGAGCTGGGTGTCCAGTCTCGAGATTTCCTACAAGGCTTTTGATAAGCAGGTTGACTACGAGAAGAAGAACGAGTGATTTACTCAGTCTATAGTTGTAATCCGATAGTATATTACGATAGATGCCAGTACATTGCTTTGCTGTAGTTCTTGCTATTACGATAGATGCCAGGCCATTACTTCGCAGTAAGTTCTGGTCATCACCATGGATGCCAATTCATTGCTTTGCTGTAGGCTTTTGCAAGCACTTCTTGCTTTAGGGCTATTTTCAGTCATGCCATTTCCAGCTAGTACACGTAGGGAATAATCTTCATGGATGAAGAAACGCTTTGTTTTCTAAGAAGAAGAAAAAGGGCAAATCCAGAATTGTTAATAAATCCACATTCGTTTCCTCCTAGAATGACTATTGCTGTAACACTACCTTCAGTGAGGCTATTTCCCACTAGTACACGTAGGGAATAATCTTGTACGGCACCTGCTGGGTGTACTTGACCCACGCTTCTCCGTACTTGGCAGAGCATTTATGCTCGTCTCTCATTTGGCGGTGGACAAGAAGCGAGCCAAAGTAAATCACAAAGAAGTACGTGAGTGGGGTTTTGAAACCGGTGGGAAGACACCACGACCATCCCACCAACCAGTCTCCAAAGTAGTTGATGTGCTGAGACATCTTCCACCACCCGTCACAAAGAAGCTTGGAGCCAGTCTTTGTCTCAATCAGCTTGAGATGAGTGAGCTGGCCGTTCTTGAAGTCACTTTTCTGTTGATTGGAGGCCCGGAAGATGTAGAAGCCAAGCACGTTGAGTACCACGATGGCAAGCGTGGTGGACTCACCAAGGTCCAAGGTATTCTCTTCAAGCGCAAGGTATCTCGCCTGGAGAGAATAGCTCCAAGGAAGCCAAGCAAGATCTCCAAACGCCAACATGAATCCAAAACCATCGGTTACAACATCAATCATGGAAAGACACCCCGCCTCGTTCATGACCCCGTCAAATATGTACAATGCCTGGAGGACATTTACGAGCACAAGCGAGTCGGTAACGCGGTGCAAAGTTTGGTACTGATGATGGAGGCACGAGAGGTTGATCAAGAACCAAAGAAGAAGTCCTGGCTTCAACTCACAGTAGAGCTTAATGTCCCAGGCGCCGATGCGGGGATTGAGTTCCCGGCCAATGAACCAGTTGTATAGTCCAATGTCGGCGTTTCCATTGGGGGATAGTATGCGCTCGTGCGTCCCCAAGCCATTGGGCTTGGATAACGGGATGAAGGAACAGACGTACACAAACACACTCAAGAGAAACGAGAAAATGATGGTGACAAACGTGAGTTTCAACTGATTCTGATAGAGAAACTCAAGCTCGGGAAGATAGAAGTTATCTGACTTCCAGGCACGGGCTGCCAATATGGTAAGCAACACCGAAAGCGTGAACGGACCATTGATCTTATAGTCCAAGAAGGTTCCGTCCACCAACTTAGTTCCTTTCAAGTTTTTTCCAGGGGCATACACATCCATCAACGCCAAAACCGTGAACCACGAGACGTAAGCTGCCCAGCACTTGAGATCAAACACCAAGTCAACCAATTGGGCGGCGTTGGCAGGCAACTGTTGAAAGATACGATCGAAATCAATGGAGATACCTTGAATCAGGTACGTGTCATTGGCCACAAGTCCAAAGAAAACAATAACAGCGGGAAGGCCCACGGTGATTCCAAACACACCGGGGAGCCCCGAGAACTCCATCTGGGTAGTTTTGGCATTAACAACAGCCATGGCGATAGTGGAGCAACTCTGAGCTATACGAGCACCGATGGACGTCACGTGCTCACGGCCGGTCGCGGCTGCGACTAGCTGGTCATGTACAAGTCACGTGATCAGATCACCGTGTCCGAAAGGAGCAGCCAGCAGCCGGCGCTGGCTGCTACGAGATGGCGCGGAGCCCTTGCCGGCTGCAGAGGTGGGTGGTGGTGTGCTACTGTGAAAAACGGGTGGTGGTGAGCTAATGTTTTAGCTTTGCTAGTGCCGGCTTGCTTGCCGGTTTTGCAAGTGTCTGCTCCGGTTGCATTGGCCCTTCAGCCGGTAATTTTGCTTCAGTGTGATCTGGGCCCCTCTGCGTTCATGTAGTGACTCCTGTTAGTCAGAACTCTACTGGGTCCGTGAACAGTGCCGCATGCAAGTGAACTTTAATCAGCGAATGGTCTACAGAACCACGAAGAAGGTCGGGTAAAATTACAACTCTGAAACAATGCCTCCCCCGTCTGAGTTCGCTTTGTAAAGGAAAAATACCCTCGGCACTTTTGTAACCCGTTAATTTTATATGAGGAGACCACCAAGTCAGTCGCCGGGAATCTTCGGCGTGCGTCTATCCCTCGACGCCTATTGTGTCCAAATATTGGCCTCATCAATGGAAAATTCCACTCATCAATGGAAAGATCAGGTATTCAATGGGAAACAGCTTCAAACAATTCTAAAACATCATGAAACGGTGGCCTCCTTGCATGCACGGAGTACCATTTTTCCACTAGTCGTTCGATACGGAATCTAGTTCCGCTGATTGTGCGCAGCGTGCTAGTAATGTAACGACAAGAACAACCGAAACAATAAGTGATCATTGATGCGGGAGAAATTTTCACACTTTATTTGTAATGTTACAATATCCCCTCAGAGGGGAGTAGGCAAAGCCATACAAAACAAGATGTTCGTCGGCGTGAGGTGGTTGACGATAATCCTGGCATTTAATTCACCGTATTGAATGTTGGTGCATCTAAACACCTGATCAAATGCCCAAACATCCAACGTCTAGGCTAGCGGCAAGGGTTCACAATTGGCATGCTCTCATCCAGGGCAATCGGTTGCAATCCCGAGAGTTGTGGAAGGGGCTTCCCAATCGGGTATAATTAACTGCATGACGCGTCAGACTCGCACCCATGAAAAATAATTACTACGTCGGTTATCACTAAACAATACAGTAGAGGATTAATGAAGGCTTCCCGCTTCGTGGTTGCTTGATACCTCCTGGAAATAATGATCTGATTGCCAAGTCAACAACTTCAAAATATAAACCCTCTTTTACTGTTTGAAGGAGTGCCGCTTCATTGTAGTAAGCTGGTACTCGATGAAAATGCCATGTCGTATTACCGTTCCATCAGGCGGTTGGCCAGTGAAGGCGGACAACCTGTTTCATTTTTCTTTTTTTCGTTGTTCCTTGATAGTAGGGTTCTTATCGTGCACCCTATTCAGTTATGTAGACCACGTCCCTGTGGATACAGGTCGGGGATGGGTTCTTTGTTTAAAAACGTTGATTTTCGCACGCCCCGATATATATAGTTTTGCAAGTCCTGAGGAAAAAAAAAACCCTCCCCCGTGTTGCTCCTCAGTTGTGGTCCTTAGTTGTGGTCTTGCGGTGTTTCAAATCTTTCTCTACCTGGTGTCTTTCCATTCATTTTCATGAACTCATTCACTCCGTCTCGAAATGGTGTACTTCCTCTTGGATCTCCCGCTGCTTCTCCCCCCATCAAGCGTAAGCGGGGGAGACCTCCTAAGGCCGACTCCCTTAGTAACCGTATCACCACCACCATGAACATCAGTGTCAACACTTCTCCTTTGAGTTCCTCTCCGTCGGCCGAGATTAATTCCAATTTAATCACCCGGAGAAATAATCCTGACTACTACACCTCTATTCTCAAGGTATCCCCTTCCAAGTCCAAAAAACGATTGCGCAAGCCAGGCTTCGATTCCGTGGGCTCTTCTCCTTCCATCTCCCCCAACAAGAAGAAAACTCGCTCTACGCCCCAGGATTCCATGCTTTTCACTCCTCTCTCTCAGGCCATCAGCGGCTCCACTTTTACCCCTTATCATCAGGTAAACTCTAAGACCCTTGATAATCTTTCTTACGTCACTCAAGATTATCCCTACAACACCCCTCCGTCTTCCACCGTCAAATCCCAGTTCTCTGTCAACTTCACTTCCGCCAGTGCTGCTGTCTCGTCGCCGGCTGCTCTCAACCCCACCATGTTGGTTGGTTTCAACAAGAACCTCCTCCCCCCTGTCGCCATCGAAAAGCGTGAAACAGATCTTTACCAACCGCCGCTTCAACCCCCCCAACCTGTGCAGCTCCAGCCGCATCCGTCTGCCGCTCGCCGCCAGTCTTCTCGTCCTCACCAGTCGGCTCCTCGCTCCCAGACTACAACCCAGCTTGAACAACACCCACTTCAACACCAGCTTCAACACCAGCTTCAACACCAGCCACTCCAACAACAACAACCAAACCAACTTCAACACCCTGCTTCCCAGCCGGTTGCCTCGGAGCAGCCGGCCGTGCAGCAGCCACAACGGCGTCAATCACAACCTCAGCAGCATCCTGTTCCCCAGAGCCAATTGCCTGCGTCCAACGATGCTGATCGCAAGTCGGAGTCCGACAAGTTTTCTTTCAAACTCACCGTCGACGATTCTGGCAAGGCGGTTCTCTCCAACAACTTTTTCGACTCCTGGTCCAAGAAGGACGATGGGCTTAGCCTTCCATCTTTCAACGATGAGAACAACTACCCCAAGCCCAAGGATCCACCCCGTAAGCCTCGTCTTACCCATGCCCATTCCGTCATTGGCATCGAGTCGCTCAGTGAAGACGTTGACGCTCCTCAACCGGAAAAGAGACACAACTCCGACTTTGCTGGTCTTCATGAGCCCGCCATTCACGAACATTTTGACGAATTATCTCCCCTTGAAAAATTGCATCCTTCCTCCCAGCTGCAATCCTTGCCACAACCCCCTCAAACTCCAAAGGCCAAGGAAAACTACTTATATACTTCAACAGGCTACACTCCTTCGCTTACCAATCCTGTTCTCAATTTCAACCTTACTCCTCAATTCAATCTGATGATGTATTCGGTGATGAATTCTCCACAGCAGAAGAAAAACATCAATTCCCAGTTTCTCCTAAACCAAGAGTTTTTCATGAACCAATCGGTACCTTCCACCGCTTCTCAATCGGTGAACGTCACTGATCTTATGAATCTTCACACCAAGGTTGAAGAAGAGCCTGAAGATCTCGACCAACCCGAAGACGGTGATGCCAGATCAGCTCTCAAGAAAATCATTCACGTCACAAGAAAGTGATTCTTGTCCGTGTGTTCCTCACTTGTTATCCTCCTCCATCCCCCCCAAGGGGCGCCCCATAGACTAGACTTACGATCATCTACTTCTTACATTGTGTTTTTATGGTCATTACTTCACTTCTGATTTTTTTATTACAAGGTTTCTTATTATACCGGTGTAGCTTAGCAATCCTGCCTCTTTTCTTCACCCCTGATCCCCTGTTGCACGGCAGCCGGGTGCCCATAGGCGTACATGTCAGAACGCGCGATTTCCCGTCCGACCCCAGGGCCAGAATTTCCCGGCTCCCGCACGACCCCGTCCTCTTCTTCAGCAAAATTTTTCACTTCTCATTTTTTTTCTTCTCTTCATCTTCATCACATCATGTCCCACAGAAAGTTCGAAGCACCACGTCACGGTTCCTTGGGTTTCCTCCCAAGAAAGAGAGCCTCCAAGCAAAGAGGTAGAGTGAAGTCCTTCCCTAAGGACGTCAAGTCCAAGCCTGTTGCTTTGACTGCTTTCCTCGGTTACAAGGCTGGTATGACCACCATTGTCAGAGACTTGGACAGACCTGGTTCCAAGATGCACAAGCGTGAAGTCGTTGAGGCTGCCACCGTTGTTGACACTCCTCCATTGGTTATTGTTGGTGTTGTCGGTTACGTCGAGACCCCAAGAGGTTTGAGATCTTTGACCACCGTCTGGGCTGAGCACTTGTCCGAAGAACTTAGAAGAAGATTCTACAAGAACTGGTACAAGTCCAAGAAGAAGGCTTTCACCAAGTACTCTGCTAAGTATGCTTCTGAAGCTGCTTCTGTTGAGCGTGAATTGGCTAGAATTGAGAAGTACGCTTCTGTTGTTAGAGTTCTTGCCCACACTCAAATCAAGAAGACTCCTTTGTCTCAAAAGAAGGCTCACCTCGCTGAAATCCAAGTCAACGGTGGTTCCATCTCCGACAAGGTTAACTGGGCTAAGGAACACTTTGAGAAGACTGTTTCCGTTGACTCTGTTTTCGAGCAAAACGAAATGATTGACGTTGTTGCTGTCACCAAGGGTCACGGTTTCGAGGGTGTTACCCACAGATGGGGAACCAAGAAGCTTCCAAGAAAGACCCACAGAGGTTTGAGAAAGGTTGCTTGTATTGGTGCTTGGCATCCAGCTAACGTTAACTGGACTGTTGCCAGAGCCGGTCAAAACGGTTACCACCACAGAACCTCCATTAACCACAAGGTTTACAGAGTCGGTTCCGGTGCTGACGAAGCTAACGGTGCTACTGAATTCGACAGAACCAAGAAGACCATTAACCCAATGGGTGGTTTCGTTAGATACGGTAACGTTAAGAACGATTTCGTCTTGTTGAAGGGTTCCATCCCAGGTGTTAAGAAGAGAGTCGTCACTTTGAGAAAGTCCTTGTACCTTGACACTTCCAGAAGAGCCACCGAACAAGTTAACTTGAAGTGGATTGACACTGCTTCCAAGTTCGGTAAGGGTAGATTCCAAACTCCTGCTGAAAAGCACGCTTTCATGGGTACCTTGAAGAAGGACCTTTCCGAGTAAATTTGTTAACTCTTTAACTTTTTTATTCGATTTTAATAGTAAGTAGTGTAATCAATATTGCTTCTTTAACTTTTTCTTTCCAGTATGAAAGTATGGTGGAGATGAGGTCTCTCCAACTTTCTAAGTCACGTGCCGATCCTTTTGCGCCATTTGCTAATATCAACATGGACTCGGTCATCAAAAACTCCCTGTCGATTCATAGTTCGTTCATATCGACGGTAGACCACCTACCGTGTGACATTGTCCGAAGTCTATGGCTCATTCAAACGTTGAACATCTCCATCGCTAAGCTCAAATTGCAGTATCATGAGGTTTTGTTGGCACATCAACAACATTCGATTGATCTGAATCAGGCAGTGGCCAAAATGAAATTCATCAAGGCCAGAATTGAGTATCTAAATCAGGAAGCTGCTGCAGAGTCAACCGCCATTTACAATCAGTTGGTTTCACACAAAATCTCTCTTGATGATGAAATTGAACAACTAAGAACCATCGCCAAAAATGCCAACATTGAACACGAGAGTCACGAACAATTCAATCAGCTCAAGCAGAAGCTCATTCACCATTACCAAGAAAACCCTCTCCAGTCACAAAAGGAAGCATTGCATGAACAAAAGTCCTCGAAGGAAACCTCCGGGTTGAAGCTCGTATTGAAGCTAAAGCCGCAAAACCCTGAAAAGCGGAAGCGTGGTCGACCTCGCAAGATCCCCCAAGATGTTCCCCAGAACAAGCCAGTGCCGGTTTTCCAGCCAAAACAAGATCCCATCCCAGAACCAGAAGAGAAAGTAGAAGAAGACACCGTTCCTTACTGTTTTTGTCGTCAACCTTCGTTCGGAGACATGATTGCGTGTGATAATGAGGTATCTTGTCCCAACGGTGAGTGGTTCCATTACAAGTGTGTCGGGCTACTCAATCGCGTGGAGGCTATGAAGTACACCACAGGAAAGCTGAGATGGTATTGTTCCGATCTGTGTCGAGAAGTCAATGAGAAAAGGTTAAAGAAAAAGAGAAAGAGACGGTGGTGAGCTGTTCAGAGAAGAGGCTCCCGGTAATGATTTACGATGTAATCGAATATTAAAATTTAATTTGAGTATTAGCGTACTAAAACCTCTATCGAAAAGTTTATCTGGTACGTCCGTCTAGGCAGTTAACAACTCCAACATACCACCAATTTCATTGGCCTCTCTGCACTTTTTAATTTCGGTATTAATTCTCTTCAACAATGTTCCAAACACCTCTTCAAGAACCACACTTTGGTCTATTAACGACCCATACATCTCAAGGATGACTCCAATATAGTCACAAATGATATTGAATGACCGAACGTCATCAATGGTCTTGATGAACCACTGAAGAATGGGAAGGAGCGAAATTTCGTCTCTTCCGTAGAGAGCGATTCTGATCTTGCCTCGCTTTTTGAGTTCATTGAGGACAGTCACCGTCTGCTCCTTAGGCATTCCTGTAACAAAAGCAGAATCCAATGCATCGCTCCATCTAAAAGCATTGAGATGCTTTTCAAATTGTCGAAGCTTCTTATTCGGGGCCGATGACTGGATGATACGATGTTCTTCTTCTCCCAAATATTCCGCTCCTCTCATCATTCTTTTGTAGGTACTAGATCTTTCCTCTTTAACACCTTGTGCAACTTTAGGTTCCGTCTTTCTTGTTCTGACTGAGAGAAGACCACTGGTCAACCCCGTGACGAAATGCTTGTGATCAGGAGAGACGGCACACGAAAGCACACCTCCACTGCCAAACTTCCAGCCAAATTTGACATCCCAGTTGGCGGTGGTGTAGTCAAAAATCTTAACATGACCATCCAATGATCCCACTAGTAATCCTCGTTCACCGGTATCATGTAAAGTAGTGGCAGTCTTGGTGAAATTATTAAGTTCGTGGATCTGAGCACCTCTGGTTAAATCCCAGACTTTAACCTGAGGCCCTCCAGCACTCACTAATGTAGTGGGTGATAATGCAAGAACATCTTCCACTGGGTTGTTTTGATTAAACTTAGCCACAAGCAGTTTCAGGCGGGTATCGAAGATTCTGACTTTTCCATCATAACAACCAGTGGAAATAAGGTTGGGGTTTCCAGGAATGAAAGATGCACTACGGATATAATCATCATGGAACGAATCAAACTCCACAATGGGACCTGAGGTGGTTTGAGAAATATCATATAATCTGACGATTCGATCATCACTTCCGGTGACAAGTTGATTTCCGATGGAATTGTGAAATTTAGCCACATGGGTAGGGTGACTCGATGGATAAAGAGAAACAAGGAGATTTCTTTGTACACTGTCAAAAATTGACACCAATCCCGATGCATCAGCAGCCACAAGCAATTTACCGTCGTATCGGTACTCTCCTGAATATACCGTATCCTTGAAACGAGAGAATGTTCTCACGACTTGTCGAGTTTTAGAAGAGAATACTTGGATTCTGGCGGATGAAGTAACAGCATAGTCATGAGGAGCCACCGGGTTGAAATGGATATGGGTGATGGGATGATTTTCCTTTATGAGTTGGGGGTTAACAAATCCACGCCAGTACTTTTGTTCCGGTGTGGTTTGTGCTGGAAGAGTGGGGTGTCTAACCGTAACCACTCTTGGTCTGCTGGACGACATATTATAGAAGAGCTAAGACTTTGTTGGAGATGAGAGATGGGATGAGAAGATTTTTGCGCACGTGACTTTTGAGATGTGGCCGTCACCTCTCCCACCAACGTCCTTTGGAGTAGACACATTCTCCACACTGAAGACCCCACCAGCGTGAAATGAACGTTCATAATAAGCGTACGAGTTTCGGGGTTTTTTACCTCGGCTGTTGGTGTTCTTCGCTCTTGAGCAGGGAGAAGAAGCGACAGAAGAGGGCAGATTGACGTTGTGGGCTCTGGGATAGCTCTTGGTTGTACATTTTAGCCTTTTTCTGATCCAACTTGGAAATTTGGATTTCTTATGGAAATTTGGTTGGTCACTTGGTTTTTTCTGTTTTTCAGCACTTCTTTCAGTATTTCCGGAAAGTTGGCAATTATTTTCGCATCCAACTTTTAAATCATAAAAGTTCAACAGTTTTTGAAAATCAGACTTTTTCTCCGTAATTGATCTCAACTTCTCTAAACTACATTATTATTTTGATTAATTTTCTAAAGCACTTAACATTACTAACATAATTAACGTAGCTCATACATGTTCTTCTTTGGGTTTGGAATCGGCAGCGAATCCGGTGGACGTGGCCATCAGTTCTTGCGAAGGAGGAACCCATCCTGAAGACTTCCAGGGTGCAATATTTTGAGCGTAAAGCTCATCGACTTCTTCCAAACTCAATCCCTTGGTTTCATAGACGAAAAAGTAAACGAAAAAGAAGGAAAAGATCAAACACCCGGTAAACACAAATCCATAGTAGAAATGAATTCTTCCAGTGATCATGGGAGTAAAGAAAGAAATGAGAAATCCAAACAACCAATTACAAGCAGACGAAATGGCAATACCTTTGGATCTGATTCTAAGAGGGTAGATTTCACTCACAATGGTGTAAACACCACCGGCCCAGGTGGATGCAAAAAACAAGATGAACAAACAGGTGATGAAAATCATGGCATCACCAGTGGGCTTGTCTGCTTCACCATCATAGCCATCTTTGTAAAGATTGACGGAACCGAGAACCGAGTAGATAATAAATGTGACACTCATGCAGAAAGAACCAGTGAGAAGAGTGTGTCTCCGTCCAAACCGTTCAATGGTCCAAATACCAAGGAAAGTGGACGCAAAATTAATAACACCAAGAACAATGGAGGTCTCGAAAGAATCAGACATCCCGATTGCTTGAAAGATAGTGGTACCATAGTAGAAGAAGTAGTTATCACCAGTTAATTGTTGCAAAGATTGCAAAACCATCCCCACAATCACCCGGTTCAAAATTCTAGGCTTACCGGTAATAAGCTGGCTCCATGATGCAGAACCGGCCAACTTTTCTCTATCAATACCAGCTTGGATAAGCTGGACTTCGGTGTATACTGCAGGATCCTCCGATGACACCTTGTTGGATCTACCAATCGATCTCTTTGCCTCTTCGATCTTATTCTTCTCCACCAAGTAACGAGGAGATTCTGGCATGCATGCCATACCTATGATAAGAAGAATAGCCCAAGCGAAACAAAGACCCAAGGGAATTCTCCATTGTCTTGAGTCAGTGTATGTTTTAGTACCGTAGGTGGTACAGTAACCAAGGAAAATTCCGAGGGTAATGCACAATTGGAAACAACAAACCAAAGTACCTCTTAAACTCTTGGGAGCCGATTCTCCGATGAAAAGAGGAGAAAGGACTGAAACACATCCCACTGCAAGACCAGATATGGCACGGCCAATAACAATTTGGTACCAAGTATATTGAGAAGCAATCTGAATAATGATTCCAATAACATAGATGAGCATGGAGAACGTCAAACCAGCACGACGTCCCCAAACATCACCAACCTTGGAAAGGACAATACCTCCAATAGCACAACCAATGTTGAAAATGGCCACAATGGTTCCAGTTCTCACGTTCGAAAGGTAAAAGGAACCATCGGAGTCCACCTCTCCGAATCGACGAAGAAAGTCAGACATGTTCACGAAACCAGATATGGTACCGGTGTCAAAACCAAACACGAAACCTCCAAAAGCCACTAAAAGACAAAAGAAAGAAATCATCATGTAATCTTTGAATGACTTCTCCGGTAAGGTGGGAAGGTGATTCGCGATGTCATGTTCGTTTGTAAGATCTAGTTTTGGATCTGACAAGACGCCATTGACAGTATCTAATGTATCTGAATTTTCTGTACTCATGTTGTGGTGAAAAAAGTGCCCGAGGTTTGGTGCAGCTTTATATGAAATTGACTTGCACAGCAACGAAGCCGGAAAAACTAGTGACACAAAAGAAATTCATGCATCATGCATATTGCGACACTTTTCGGAAAAACTATGAAGTCATGGGACCGGTTCTTATTGACGCGAGAAAGCCTTTCTACCCGGTCGCCGATAGCGTTTTTTTTTTCTTCAAAGGGAAGTGAAGTGTGGACAGAATACCCTGGACTATGGTAGCACCAAGTATGGCAAGAGAAAGGTAGCATTTTTGATGAATAACCTGGCGTTTCGCTATGCCTAAAGACGTCATGTAATCTCTAGGCTCATAACATTGAACCTGTTGACAAAATAAGTTGGCCCATTCGGCACTGGCATTTGTTGGTGTTTTTCCGGAAAAAAAATTCTCCGCCGATAGGCAGAGCTCTTATTACAAAAAGAAACCAGCAGTGGCATGGTGGAGAACTCTTAGTGGCTGAACGCTTCGAGCGGGGAGTGACAATTTCAACAGACGAAAGTATCTTCGTAAATCATAGCACGCTGCCAATGATTTTTAGTAGGGACTTTAACCCGATTGGTCACAAGTCGTTCAACTATTGGAGAAAACGGTTCACCATGTCCGCGAACGGAATCACCACACGGACCCCGGTCTCCTTCTTCCCCTCTAGATCCACCCCACGGTCATTTAGTTGTACGGGGTCATCGGGTATATGGACCCTGGTCCTCAGTAATTATGGTTTGCGCTGAGCGGACTCTAGTTGGGCGGTACTGCACAGCGGCCTAGTCGAAGCCGAGCGAGCGGGAAGTTTTCCTAATCTGGTTACCATTCCCCAACTAGACTCAGAAAACATTAGGCTGGAACTATCGGATGAGATCTGATACCTACAGGGCCGATTACTGTTGATCAGTAACAGCAGATTCGATTGCATAAGCGCATAAAGCATAAAGCATGAAGTTAGATGGCACATCGATGATTCGAGAAGCAACGACATATAGCGATCATCGATCATTAGTGGTAACACCGAAAGACTAGTTTTGGGTAGAGGAGTTCTCTACCCCATGTACATCGGAATTTTTCTCAAAGAATTCATGGTGCTCAGCTTCCTGCTTGTATTTAATCTCGATGTCCTCATTGTCATTTGCACCCGCGTGCATGTAGGGAAGATCCTTTGCGATTTGAACAACCTTCCAGGGTTGCCAAACTGGAGTCTGAGAAAAGATGATGTCCATCTCTTCAAGACTGCGCCCGGCAGTCTCGGGGTAGAGAAAATAGAATACAGGAATCATCATTAGGTTGATTACCGCAAAAATAGTGTAAGTATAAGACCCAATGTTTTCAAAACCAGGACCGGTCACCATGACAATCACAAAGTTAAACAACCAGTTAGTAGAGGTTGAGAGAGACGCACCTGGAGCCCGAATGGAAAGAGGAAGAATTTCTGGAGGAATCAACCATGTGAGCCCAAGAAGCGATACTCCGAAGAATGAATTGAAGACAAACAAGAAAACTGCAGCCACAATGGCAGCTGCCTTGTTATCCTTTTCTGCCGCCGCCCAATTCGTACCTGTAAGAATAGCCATCGAGACACTCATACCAGCGCAACCAAAGAAGAAAAGTTTTCGGCGTCCCACTCTCTCAATGGTGTAGAAGCCAAGAAGCGAAGCAAGAAAGTATTCAGTTCCGTTGCAGGCAGCGAGAATACGAGATTGGAAAGCTGACATACCAATCCGGGTTTCAAAGATGGTTCCAGCATAGTAAGTGATGAGATTGATACCGGTGATTTGCTGCATCATCTGAGATGCCATGGCAAGACAAACACGGTGGAAATTCCGACTCTCTCCTTGTGTAAAAAGGTCCTTCAATTTAAAGTTCTCTCCTCCAGCTGCTCTTTCCTTCTCGATAGCCTGGTTGACTTCGTCGATCTGGGCGTTGATGATGAAGTCATCCTCCTCCTTATCGTAGAGAGCGGCAAAAATGAACCTTGCCTCCAGCTCTCTGTTCTGTCTCAAAAGCCATCTGGGAGATTCTGGCAAGAAAGGAATACACGCCATCATGATTAATGGAAAGAAACATTGAAAAGCAATGGGAAATCGAAACGATACCGACAGTTGCTCGTCAAGAAAGTAGAATGCAAAATCGACCCAGTAGGAAATGGTTATACCTAATGCAATCAAGGACCCTTCAATCATGATCAATTTTCCTCTATCGTGGGCCTTGGCACACTCAGCAGCCCACACGGGGACGGTAGAGGTGTTAAAGCCATTACCAAAGCCGGTAATTACTCGGGCGATAGCTAGCTGGGTAGTGGAATAAGAACACGCCTGAATGGCGCCTCCCACAAGAAAAATGACACATCCGAGGAACAATGTTTTTTTCCGGCCAATCCTATCACCAATGTATATATTAGCAAGAGAGGATGCAAAACACCCGATTTCATAGATGGCAATCACCGCAGACTGCAAAGTGGCTTTCAGGCCATCGTCGTCGGCATCGATCTTGGGATACTGGTTCCGGAAATCCTTCAAGGTGAGAAGACTTCCCATAACGCCTTGATCGTAGCCAAAGAGAAGGAACCCCACTCCCGCAATACACGAAATGAAGAGGTTTAATTTGCGGCCTCGCAACCCCAAAAACGGGCGCTTTGAGGTTTTCTTAGCATCAACCGTATTTGAGGGATTCCTGACAACAGCAGAATTTTTACTCGATATACTTGATGAAGACATTTTTGGGTTATATTTTGCAGAGCTGAAGGGAGGCGGGTTGTAACCTAGATATATACGGCTACAGATTATGAACACGGGGACTGGGGATTAGGTTTGTTTTCATGAAGGCATGAGCAAACCGTAGGCATGAGCAAGGGAACACAACTGGCGATTTTCCCAAACGGGATGAAAGACAACGACGATGATAGTCAGTCACCAGGAATCGTGCTTTGGGGTGGTTTTTTTCTTTATTTTATCTGTTTCTCTTTGTAATGGTGGTGTGGAAACAAATCATCTACACGCGCCATAATGTAAGATTGCTCAAGAGCCCCAGTATGCCAAAGCCAATTCCACGCAGATCGAGTGGGGAATCTGTGGGGGTAAATTCAAGCGGGCAGTGTGATTTATTCCATTTTGCACCGATAGTGCTTATATTTGATGAAGCTGAAAACAGTTTGCAACCATTACCTGGTCAAAAGTGGTTGTTGGCCTACAGCAATGGTGCGACCACGGGCGGCGAAGTTATTATCTTCAAGAGAAACGCAATTGGCGTCGTCGCTTGCCGCAGCCCGCTGCCTCAAATTGGTTCTATTTGGAGTAATACAAAGAGAGCAAGCCGGAGACTCCGTAAACCCCATTTGAGCCCCGCGCCGTGCGATGACATCCGTGTGGGGAGAGGCGGAAATATTCAGGAAAGAAGACAGGGCTGGAGGAGGCAGGTGAAATCAGGGTATAGGTGACTTGGGATTGGGGCTGGTTCCCGGGGGTAGAGATGCGGCCGGTCTCAAGAGACCCAACCGACCGGCGTCTACCTGACGTCCTGTGTTGGACCTGTGTCCTGTGTCCTGTGTCGGACTTGTGTCCTGTGTCCCGTGTTAGACCTGTGTTCTGTGTTCTGTCTTAGCCTGTGTCCTGTCTTAGCCTGTGTCCTGTCTTAGCCTGTATACTGTCTTAGCTTGTATACTGTCTTAGCCTGTGTTAGACCTGTGTTCTGTATTGGACCTGTGTTCTCTGTTGGACCTGTGTTCTGTGTTGGACCCGTGTCCTGTGTCCTGTTTCAGTGTTATGTGGTGTATCTGGTTGGCCCTGGAGTTAGGCCCAGGAAGCTCGGCCCAGGCTGCCCGCCCTCTGGATCGTCTCTGGCCTGTGCGGGCCCATCCATCGCCGCCACCAGCGTCCTCTCTGGCTCCACTCAGGCCCAATGCGCACCTATTAAGAGCACTTTTTGTCCCCCTGTGAGCCCATTCAGCCGCCACCGACCCGCGGCTCGGGTTTCCGCTCTCTTATCCGCTACCATTACATCTCGCACGGCTCCGCTTTTGACAGCTCCATCAACATCTGTCAAATTCATATCAAACCCGACACCAGAAGCCCACGCGGGACCCACCGCCTAAAAAAATCCTAACCCACGCCGGCCAGCTCATCTGCAGTTCCAGCCCTTTTTCGTAAATCACCCTCGAATCAGAGTTGCCTAAACCGGTGCCTCTATCTAGATCTTATCAGTGCCGCACGCCGTCTCTAGAAGGTGCCGCCTCTCCATTGTAAATTCTTTTTTTTCCCTTCATACTCCTTATCCTCTTCTTTCACGATGGCCGACGAAGAAAAAGCTCTCTCTGACACCGCGTATACCTCGGAGGTGGGCGAGGAGTCTGCCACCAACATCATCGATCGAATCGGACTCCGATTCAAAGCGGAAATCAGAGGTGTCGAACGGGTTCCCGATGACCAGAAAACCGACTACAACTACTGGAACGCGTTGACAATTTTTCTTTCTCCCAACTTGGCCATCTCAGCATTGAGTAGTGGGATGTTGGGCCCTACATCGTATGGGCTCGACTTCTGGACGTGTGTGATTCTTATTGTCATCTGGTCGTTCATCGGTTCCATTCCCGTGGCATTCTACGCTTTATTTGGCCAGGAGTTCGGTTTGCGTCAACAGGTGTTGCTGAGATACTTCACCGGGAATATCATGGGCCGGGTGTTTGCGTTGTTCAACGTGATCTCGTGTGTGGGGTGGAATGCTGTCAACATCATTCCTTCCGTCCAGCTCTTGGCTGCGTTAGGGCCTCTTCCTCCTTGGGCCGGGTGCTTGATTCTCGTCGTCATCACCTGCTTCTTGGCGTTGTTCGGCTACAAGGTGATTCACCACTACGAAAGATACTCGTCCATCCCTAACTTCATCATCTACTTGGTGATTATTGCTCGGTTGACCAAGTCCGGCAACTTCACGGTGGGAAAAATGGCCACCGGCAAGACCGAGGCTGCCAATGTGCTTGGCTACATATCGTTGATTTTTGGCTTCACTTCGGGATGGACGCCGTCGTCGGCCGACTACTTCGTGTACATGAACAAGAGTGTGGCCAAGTGGAAGATCTTCGTGTGCCTTGTGTTGGGACTTTCCCTTCCCTGCATCTTTGCCTTCATTCTCGGCGCTGCGTGTGCCATGGGTACCTTCACCGACAGTGCTTGGGAGGCTGCTTACGAGGAAGGATCCGTGGGAAGCTTGGTGAACGAGATTCTTGTGGTCAACTCGCTTCACGGGTTTGGCCAATTCTGTATGGTGATCTTGGCCCTTTCCGCCATTTCCAACAACTTGCCAGGCTCCTATTCGCTTGCGCTTGCTATCCAGGCGATTTGGAGCCCTCTTGCCAGGTTCCCTCGTCTCGGATGGTGTATAATTGGAAACTTTGTGTCGCTAGGTCTTGCCATTCCCGCGTACTACGTTTTTGCAGCTACCATGTCCAACTTCCTCAGTATCATCTCCTATAACGTGTCGATTTATCTTGGTATTACCATTGCTGAACACTTCATATTCAGAAGGGGCTTTAAGGGCTACGATATGTCTAACTTCAACGATCTTCTGAGCTTGCCGGTGGGTATTGCGGGAGTGGTTGGATTTGCGTTCGGGGTGGCGTCCACAGTGTTGGCCATGAACCAGACTTGGTACCAGGGTGTGATTGCCCGCAAGTTCGGCGAATACGGCAGCGACATTGCCTGGGAGTTGAACATTGTGTTTGCATTTGTGGGGTACTGTGCCGTTCGGCCGTTTGAGCTCAAGTACTTTGGGCGCTAGTGTGGTGAATAATAAATAATATGAATTATAGCGGCGCCGTGTAGAAGGTTGGTCTTTACGATTGTTGCAGTGTGGGCTGAATGTGATGCCAACAGCTGTCTAGAGTGGCCTCTGGAGAGGCTGGCTACGACAGGTACGGCCCAATCATTAGTTGTGTATATGCTCATTAAGTATTAGGGGTTAGACCACCGGGTCGGCGACCTACAAAAGGAAGTAGTAGGCACGGACGTACCATGGCTTCAATGACAATGCATGCCTCTCCTCCGCCATCTCTTGCTGCAACTTCTCAATGTCGGTTTCCGTTCTACCGGTGTCGAGGTCCATGGTGTCCAAAGGGACCAAGAACTGTCTCGTTCTCGCCCACACCTTGTGGGCGACGTAGCAAACAACCACAATTACTGCTCCCAAGTAGTTCTCGAAGAATACGGTGGCATCAGGAGCAGCTCCCAATGGGAACAAACTGATCCAGAACTGGAGTCCAAGCACGGCGATGAGGCAGATGGTGGCGTAGTAGGAGCCCCAAACGCCCGTTTTGGAGATGTATGGTAGTTCGTCCAACGACCGTTGTTGCTTTTTCATAGCGGCCCGGAAGCGAATGTGAGAAATGGTGCAAGAAGCCCAAGTGAAGAGAGTGGACAATGCAGAAAGGGCCACGAGCCACGCAAACACGTCGGCTTGCTTATCGGAAGCAGACACAAAGGCAAGGAGGCCGAAAATGGCGGCAAACAAAATCCCCGCCAACGGTCTTCCTTTTTTATCAACGTATTCAAAGATCTTGGGAGCACATCCACTCTCGGCCAAAGCCAAAATGGTTCTAGAGAAGCCGTAAACGGACGAATTACCAATGGAAAGAAGCGAGATCAATACAATCACGTTGAACAAAGATGGAAGTGCCTTGATACCTCCGTTCTTGATGGCAATGACGAACGGAGATGCAGTTGCATCGGAGGAGCTTCCATTAAGATCCTCGTTGGTGTAAGGAACAAGGAAGCCAATGAGAGTAAGCGTCAACATGTAGAAGATGATGATACGGTAGAACACCTGCTTGATGGCTCTGGGAAGAGCAATACGCGGATTATTGGCACTTTCCACCACCGTCAATCCCACAAGCTCGGTACCGGCCAACGAGTAGGTGGCGGTAATTAACACGCTGACAAATCCTTTGAAGCCGTTGGCGAAAGCACCCGGATTGTGCCAGTACTTGGCGCCAATGTAGCCCTCGTCACCACCCCCACAAATGAGGACGATGGCGAGAATGTCGAATCCCACGATTCCAAGAAGCTTGACCACGGCTGCAAAGAGTTCGGTATGGGCAAAACCGGCAGTACCACAGAGATTCAAGCCGATAATCACCACGTAGAACACAGCCACGAACACCACGTTGTTGACGTCGGTATGCCAGAAGTTGATACACAAGGACGCTGCCACAAGTTCCAAAGGCAACACCACGAGCCAAAATAAGGCGTAGTTAAGACCAGCTGCAAAACCAAAGGAAGGGTCGATAAAACGAGTGGCATAAGTGAAAAAAGATCCACTAACGGCAAATGTTGCACTTAGCTCACTCAAACTTTGCATAGTACAGTAAAGGAATGAAGAGACAAACGTCCAGCCAATTAACACCGATGCGGGCCCACCGGTGGAGAGGGCCTGGCCGGAAACAATCAAGAGACCAGACCCAACACAACCAGCAAGAGAAATGAGCGATTGGTGCAATTGACCGATGGAGGACTGAAGGTTTGAGTTTGCGGTTTTCTGAATGGCTTTTTCCAAAGCGTTGGAAGAGTCTGACATGATGGGAGCGAGGTCCCTGGAGGGCTCAGCTCTTTTGAAGGAGTCCTTAAAGCGAGCAAAGCCACTCATGGACACATTTGAAGAAGTCGAGTAGACATTCTGATTCAAGTCAGAGGTCTTTGAGTCGGTAGAGTGTTTGGACATGGTGTAATTAGAAAATGGCGCTGGGGCCAAATATATAGGTTGACTAATCGCCGTGCAAGAGATGCCGTGATGCAAAAGAAATGCGGACGTCACGTGCGGGAGCCTGGAGCTGCAAACCGCCCGTAGGCGGGGGACTTTTTGAAGTGGCCAAATTGGGAGCTCTCAGGGTACATGTGCACTGTACGAAGGGTTTGAGGGGCGATGAGGGCAACGGGGTGGGAATTTGGGAGGGACCAAAACGATTCCGTGTCAGGATTTGGGTGCAACAGTGAGATGCAACAGTGAGGTGCGAAACCGGGGGCCGCAACCGGCGGCAAGTGCCGTTGGCGATGTCGCGAAGGTGTGACAGCAGGGTGGGCGACAGCCATGCGACAATCACGCGACAACCATGGCGACCTCAGGTTGGGCGAGGTAAAGTTGGGCCACATCCGCCAGGCTGGTGGGCGTTGCCAGAAGCGACAGCCGGGGAGAGGGGGTCATGGCGAGCACGGCGGAGACGGAAAGACACCAGCAGCGACACCGGCAGGCGACGGCAACTCGGACAGAAGACGCAGGGGACACAGACAGAAGCAACAGGCGACACAGACAGAAGCAACAGGCGACACAGACAGAAGCGACAGGCGACACAGACAGAAGTAACAAGCGAAGGGGAAACAGGCAGCGACGGAGAAATGGCGGCGACAAAATAAGGGCGGCGACGGCGCAGCGCGGACCCCATCGCCCCACGACACCGTCTCAACGGCCGCCCGCCGCCAGCCGTCCACCTTGGCAGCCGCTTGGCGCCACTGGCGCCCTCTTAGACCCTTGGCCCATCACGTGGTGGAAGAGATTTTCCCTCATCTGGCTGATCGAATTGCGCGCCGGAACAAGGCTTTGACCGCCAAAGGAGAACAGGCACGTGATGAGGCAAAGCCGGCGATGGAGCCAAGTCTTCATCCACTCTCCGCTGAGCGCGATTCAAATCCACCTCTTACAATGGTGATTCATAGATCAAACGGTAGGTAAAAGAAAACCACAACAAGCGGACCAGCCATTGTTTACGATCATGCCACATGGTATATTTAGCATAGCCAGCGCATAGCCTAATGGCCCAAGAAAATCCTGCATATTCCCCGCTACCGCGCCTGGGGAAAAAAACCTCCTTCAGGATCGATAAAATTTATAGTGGCTAAAATCCTTCATCTACTTTATTTCAAGTGTTAGTAGTTGTTTACTGTTTAGCGGTTGGTTTTAGATTTTTTTTGTCTCATTACCTTTCATCATCAACATCCGAAATGGCCATCTTTAGAAAGAACAGTTCTAAGGCCGAGGGATCCAATAATCTCCAGGTCGATACTAGTGATTACAAGTATCATAGCAGTACCGTCCATGATCCCATTTTATCGGCTGTCAACGAAGCCCAGCCGTTCGAACAGGCGGCCGACACCACATTCCAAAGACGTCCGTCGTACTTGTCCCAGGAATCACACGACTTGAAGGACATTTTTGGTCAGCCCATCAAAAGTTCGGATATGTCCAATCCCACCAGAAACAGAAACGAACGTCCTTTAGATACCATCAGAGGCTTTGAGTACGCCATCACTGGAGACAGCAACTTCAGGGATCAGTTGGAATCCAGCCGGTTGGGCTGGGGGTTCCACGAAGACTTTCCTCACTATAACTTGAATGGAACTGGCAACACCGGTGCTTCGGCTGGCTTCGAACGGCCCACCATCGCTTTTGACACCCAGCCCATGTACCAGGCGGGTAACTATAGTGCTGGGTCGTTGAAGCCGGAGAAGAAGAAGAAGAAGGGATTGTTTGGCAGAAAGAAGTAGGCGGCGCCAGGCGATGCGGTGAAGTGGTGATGAGGTGGTGATGCGGTGAAGTGAGCGGCGTTCTCGTGGTTCGCCAAGTGAGTGGTGATGGCGATGGCGGGTTGATGCCCGATCCGGCGCTGATCTGGTCGGTGGCGCTGATGGCGCTGATATCTGCTCCGTCGGCGTGTCAGCCTTTCCGTTCGCCGGCCCCGTTCTGCCGCCGCTCCTCGCTTGAGCTCATTCGGCGCCCTGTACCAGTCCTCAACTTAGCTTCTCGCTCCAAACCTCTCAGCTCCTCAGCTTGTCGCTCCCAACTTGTCGCTCTCAGCCTTGGGCTCCCAGCCTTTTGCTCCTAACTTCTCGTCCCCAACTTCCCAGCTCCCAAACGTCTTTCCCCAGCTCTCCAGCTCTCCAGCTCTCCAGCTGCTCCACAGGCTTCAGGTGCCAGCTAGTTCACTTCTCTGTATTTTATGTAATAATGTCCACATGTGTGCTTAAATACCATATTCTCGTCTACGCGCTCGTCAAATATTGTTGCCTTTGTACCATACCGCTAACCCTCTCATCATCTTTCATTCTGCCCGGCCCCATCGTGTCTATTTGTCCTCTTGCATTTGTCTCTCCCGCTTCTTCTGTTCTGGGTTTCTTGGGTATATAAGGCATCTTTGTTACCGCTCCCTGTTACATCTGTCGCAGTCCGGCACGCACACGCTCACATATCTCTTTGAAACAACCGCCATTGATCGTCATTTTTTCCATCGGGTTTCAAATCTATATAATTCTTTTTCTTCGTTGACTCGGGTTGTTTATCAAGTTGCACCATGAGTCTCGAACAGCCACACAAGGTTTCTTTTAATGTTTCCGATCACTATCAAATAATTGAGGTTGTGGGAGAAGGAGCCTACGGAATCGTTTGCTCAGCCATTCACAAACCCACCCAGCAGAAAGTGGCCATCAAAAAGATCGAACCGTTCGAACGACTGATGTTGTGCTTACGAACGCTTCGAGAGTTGAAGCTATTGAAGCACTTCAACCATGAAAATATCATCTCCATTCTTGCCATCCAACGGCCCATCGATTACCAGCGGTTTAACGAGATCTACCTTATTCAGGAATTAATGGAAACCGATCTTCACCGGGTGATTCGAACGCAGAAACTCAGTGACGACCACATCCAGTACTTCATCTACCAGACCTTGAGAGCTTTGAAAGCCATGCATAGTGCCAATGTGCTCCACCGAGACTTGAAGCCGTCCAATTTACTTTTAAATTCCAACTGTGACTTGAAGATCTGTGATTTTGGACTTGCCAGATCCATTGCGTCGTCGGAAGATAACTTTGGCTTCATGACCGAGTACGTGGCCACCAGATGGTACCGGGCCCCCGAAATCATGCTCACGTTCCAGGAATACACCACCGCCATTGATGTCTGGAGTGTGGGGTGCATCTTGGCCGAGATGTTGAGCGGGAGACCGTTGTTCCCGGGAAGAGACTACCACAACCAACTTTGGCTCATCATGGAAGTGTTGGGAACCCCCAACATGGAGGACTACTACAACATCAAGTCAAAACGCGCCAGAGAGTACATTCGATCCTTGCCATTCTGTAAGAAGATCCCATTCCAAGAGTTGTTCAAAAACATGCAAGCGCAAAATGGCAACGTGGGAACAAATGACGCCATCAACTCCCTCGCAATTGATCTTCTTGAGAAGCTTCTTACATTCAATCCCACCAAACGGATTACCGTGGATGCTGCTCTCGAGCATCCGTATCTCAAATTATATCACGATCCCAACGACGAGCCAGTGAGTGACAAAATCCCTGAAGACTTCTTTGACTTCGACAAGCGGAAGGACGAGCTTAGCATCGCGGAGTTGAAGAAGCTCTTGTACGATGAGATCATGAAGCCGCTCTAGTGCCCGTCACACCTCACACCCTCCGCCATCGCAGGGCCAACATGCCCCACCGCCCACCTCAACGCCCACCTCACCATGCCACTTCACCGTCCTGCCTCGTGATCTCACCTCATCATCCCTCCAATCCTTGACCCCTCGCCATCCTCCCTCACCGTCCCATCGCAGGGCCCGTCATACCCCAGCTACTCGCACTGCTAAATATAGACACGTCATCTCACCCGCCGTAGCCACCACCGCCAGTCCAACTCCCCAGCCCTCTACCATAGTCCCCTTCTCTTCCCCCCGTCACCAGGCAAGGTACCGAGCCGCCAAAACTGCCATTTTTGCAGCTTGGTGATTTGGCCAGAAGTTGCCTTCTGTATAACGCGCTTCGCGCACGACTGCTTCGCTGTTTATTTTCACCACTACTTCATGAAATCCTTCTTCGTCTTGTGTTTGGTGTTGTTTGCCGGACTAATCAATGCCCACAACGTGGCGCTTCCTCCTTATGGTAAACAATGTTTCTATGAAACTTTGAAGAAGAACGACGAGTTAGCGGTGAGTTTCCAGGTGGGATCGAGAAATGCCCACAACGCCGAGCAACTCACGTTGGACTTTTATGTACGTAAATGGTGATTTTGACCAGTGGCAGAGACCTGGCACCCAGATAGCCGTGGGAGCTGTCGGACGTCGTTCGATTCCACTATCAAAAGCTTTCCGCTTTGCACATCCACGTTACTAACAACAGATCATTACTCCTAACGGCCAGGTTAAAATGAAGAAGGCTGACTACGACCACGGCGACGAAAGCATCAAGGCCGACGTCGACGGTAGATACCAGTACTGTTTCTCGAACGAGAGAACCTCCAGAGTTGACTTGGATGTCACCTTTAATGTGCACGGAGTCATTTATATTGACGTTAACGATCCAAAGTCAGACTCTCTTGATTACGCAGTCCAACGATTGAGCGACCTCACCAATGATGTCAAGGCTGAACAGGGATACTTGGTCATCAGAGAAAGAACTCACAGAAATACCGCCGAGTCCACCAACTCTCGGGTGAAGTGGTGGTCGGTGTTCCAGATCCTCGTGGTGGCCTTGAACAGTATCTTCCAAATCTACTACTTGAAGAGGTTCTTCGAGGTCAAGTCCGTTGTATAGGCATATAGTAATACACCCTGCTGACTCTCCTGTGGCTCAACTGGAAGGTGGACGGCTGAGCGGCTGGCGAGCGGACACCTCTACCGACTGGTGGACACCTCACGTGCCAGGTGGACGGCTCACGTTCTACGTTGTTGCTCACGTGCTGGGTAGACGGTGCTCTTTCATCCTCCAGCGTCTCTCACCACTGCCGGTTCTCCCACGTCTTCTGTCGTGCCACCCCGCCATCTCCCGTTCGTGCCATGGCTCTAGCGGCCAGCGGCCACATCGTTCGCCTGGCACCTAACTCCCGCCCTCACCGATTACATAAGCAGCATCCTTTTTGCGACTCCCCTCATTTTCCTGTGTCATAAGATCCCGCATCAAGGGAACTTTTTTTGCTGTATATATTTGTTATCTCATCCTCCACCTTTTCCTCCCATCACGATGTCGAAGTACTTTGCTGGTATCAAAGAGTTACCCCCAGACCCGTTGTTTGGTCTCAAGGCCAGATACGTGGCCGACCCCCGTTCTGACAAGGTGGACCTTGGAATTGGCGCCTACCGTGACAATTCGGGAAAACCGTGGATTCTTCCCGCCGTCAGATTGGCCGAGGCTAAGTTGGTGGCATCCGAAGGCTACAACCACGAGTATTTATCTATTAGTGGATTCGAGTCCTTCTTGACGGAGGCCGCTCGTGTCATTCTTGGCGAGGACTCCGTAGCCCTCAAGCAGTCAAGAGTGGTTTCTCAGCAGACGCTTTCCGGTACCGGCGCTCTTCATATTGCTGGAGCGTTTTTGAAGCAATTCTACACCGGGTCATCCAACCCTTCCATCTACTTGAGCAAGCCAACTTGGGCCAACCACAACCAGATCTTCACCAGCTTGGGCTTCAAGGTAGAAAGCTACCCATACTGGGACAACGACACCAAGACGTTGGACATTGAGGGATTCATTGGAGCCATTGAAAACGCCCCCTCGGGTTCCATTTTCTTGTTGCATGCCTGTGCCCACAATCCTACTGGTTTGGACCCCACCAAGCAGCAATGGACTCGTATCATCGAAGCCATCAGCAAAAAGAACCATTTGCCATTGTTCGACTCTGCTTACCAAGGATTTGCTTCTGGTAGTTTAGAACAGGACGCTTACGCCATTAGAGCGGCTGTTGACGGACAATTGATCAAGAATCCCATTGTTATTTGTCAGTCATTTGCCAAGAATGTGGGAATGTACGGTGAACGTGTGGGAGCTGTACACGTTATCGTCAACGAAACCACTGATGAGGCAGCCACCATCCAATTGTCCAAAGCCATTAAATCTCAATTGAACAAATTGATTAGATCAGAAATCTCCAACCCTCCTGCGTACGGAGCCAAGGTTGTGGCCACCATTTTGCAAGATCCTAAGCTCAAACAACAGTGGCACGACGATCTTGTTACCATGAGTAGCAGAATCATCAAGATGAGAAAAGCTTTGAGAGCATTGTTGGAAGAGTACAAGACTCCGGGAACCTGGGACCACATCACAAATCAAACGGGAATGTTCTCGTTTACAGGCTTGTCTTCTGAGATGGTGGCTAGATTGGAAAAGAACCACGGAGTATACTTGGTTAGTAGTGGAAGAGCATCGGTGGCGGGTTTGAACGAGAACAACGTCGAGCAGGTGGCCAAGGCCATCGACGAGGTTGTTCGGTTCTACTCGAAGTCGAAGCTTTAAGATATGATTTTGAGACACTGTAGATGCATTGGTGGAGGCGATGCATCAACGAGGTAGACGACCACCAGGGCGAATGGTGACATGTAAGTTTGGCTGGGCAACTGGTTACATCAGTCTGGCTGGTGACTGATGAGCTGACATGCTAGTCGGGCAGGTCCCTGACTAGGCGACTGGGGACGATGCCACCCACCAGTCTCGGGAAGTACCGATATCGTTCTCTGAGACCGTCAGAAGCATCAGAAGTCAGAGCTCAAAGCACGCAGCCTACGTCTTTTCATACATTACATGTGTTTATTATGTGTGTGTAAAGATATTTACTTCTTTCTGAAAGAACATCCCTCAGTCAACTTAGCCTTACCTCCAGTTGGGGTACACAAGACAGTAGAACAGTTGTCACAGGTGACAGCAGTTTGAGCGTGGGAGAAAACAGTGGTGATGTTTAAACAACCTTGGCACTTAACGTCCATGAAGTAAGATCTTGGCTGTTGGACAAGAGTCTTCAATTTGTGCTTTTGAGCCTCAGAGGCGGCATTTGGGTGCAACAAGTCTTGAACTAAAACCTAAAACGTTAGTATATGTTACGGTGACTATTCCAACTCCATCGAGTCACTGTGGCGAGACACCCATCGTATTGTTAAGATAACCACCCCACGATCACCGAAATCTTGGTAGGATTGGCTTCAGATAGATGTGATGTTGGAGAAACAATTTGTGTTGCTGAAGGTGATTTTTGTTGTCCTTTCTTCTGATGTATCCCTTATTCTTAGTGTCTTGATCCTTTCTTGTCGGGACTCCGTGAAACTCGGACTTTCTTGGTAGTAACTCAACGATCAAGCATTCAAGCATTCATTCAAATATTAGAGGGTACAGGTGGATAATGATGGGTTGAATATGGAATATTGGGCATTTGGAAAACATACCATTTTGTCTTGATGATGTGTAGTAAGATAAAAGTATGAAAATTTTTTTACTGAATGAAAGAGTGAGCACGGGAGGGATGCCTGCACAGGGAAGGAGGAGCAAATGCGACATTGTAAAATTTTTCTTTGTGGTGAGATGTCGCGGGCGCTGGCGAAATGTCGCGTGCCCTCTGAAAGTTTACCATTGGAGGTGGCGCGCACGATCACGTGTGCGTGACTGTTATATGGACAGGGCCTGGAGAGGCAAGGGAAGCAGCTGAAAGGGACGGTGAAAGGACCAAGACGACTAGGGGGTAATTGGGGGTCGAAAACATTGATTGGCATAGATAAAAACATAGGTAGCGGCATAGTGGCATAAAATCAGCAAAATAATATAAGTAGTGGCATAGATACGGCAACAATATAAACCATAGAGACTGCCAGAATTCACCAACAGCCATAGACAGCAACATGAAGTCTCCGTCGAGTACTGGCAAGTGATTCTGGCATTTAGCAGCATATATAAAGATAGAAAGAGGTAAGAGGTAAGAGACAAGAGACACAACAATGAAAGCTCCATTATCACCGGTTCCGTTGCAACCCAACAACCAATAGCTCCATGCGGCAGCAATTTGCAATCGTAAGTTGGGTCGTTAAACTATATAACGTAAGAGTATTTACACTATAAAAGAAAATACGGCAAAGGAGCCGGCGGTAATGAAGTATGAGCACCAATAAAAGATATCTAACACTGAAGAGACAAGGTTGGCATCAACTCTTATTGTAACAAAGGTAAAAAAACACTCGGGATGAGTAAACAGCAGCCACGACATGTAGGAAAGGGTTGGGGAGGACGGATTTTGATGGTAACGATGATGTATGAGACAGTGGACGATGATAGATTTACTTGCCTCCTCTCTTTGGTTTTCTAGGAGGAGTCACCGGGCGATTATTAGACAAATGATTTGGTCTAGAGAAACGAGGTTCCTTTTCCGCCGGTTTTAAGATTTGAAAGGAACATAACAAACTTACATCAACACTCATCATCGCACCAGCATTATCAAACTCCCCGCAGTAGTTGGGGGCAGAGAAAAGTGTCACCAATTGGCGTTTTGAAAAGAATTCGTAACCATCTTCGACGACTTGATGGGCTCGACAAATCAAGTCCATATCGTGTTTTTGAAGAAATCTAGACACCACATCAGGACCAAAGGTGAATGAAACACCTCGATCGTTTTCGGACCAGCCCGTGATATCCTTGTCAGGATCTGACCACAACAAATCACACAAAAGACCAACGTCGGGAATATCTGTTGGTCTCATGACTCTTCTAATTTGTTCCATAGAGTTTAAATCTGGTGATAAACCACCATGCATAGTGAAGATCTTTTCATCAATGATGGCAGCAATGGGTAAACAGTTAAAACAATCGGTAAAAGTTTTCCACAACTTTATGTTGTATCTTCTTTTACATTCGTCATAGAATCCATAAATTCGGTTAATGGATGCACACTCGTGATTTCCTCTCAAGATAAAGAAGTTCTCCGGATACTTGATTTTATATGCTAGCAAAAGGCAGATGGTCTCAAGCGATTGTTTACCTCGGTCAACATAATCACCCAAAAACAAGTAATTGGCTTCCGGCGGGAATCCTCCGTATTCAAAGAGTCGTAATAAGTCATAGTATTGTCCGTGGATATCTCCACAGATCTTGATGGGAGCTTCCAATTCCAAAAGAATTGGTTGTTGAATAAAAATTTCTCTGGCTTTTGTGCAGAGGTAGCGGATCTCGTGTTCTGCAAGAGTTACCTGTTTTCCAGGTCTAGAGCCTCTGACGTCCAACAATCTATCGACAATAGAGTCGATGTCAGCTTCTTGATGGTCGGTCATAATATTATTGGTGATGTTTGCTTAAAAACTTGTGATAAACACAGACGGGGGGAGGGGGCGAGGGCGGAAAAAGAAAAAAAGAAATTACGTGGACGGGCGGCACGGGTTTGAACTTTGGAGGGTAGGGGGCACTTTTGTTGAGTTTCAAGTTTCGCTATACTACCAAAGTTGTGAGTAGAATGTGGTGAAGTTTCTTTAGCAAGAACAACACTTATACTAACGTGGTAAAATGGAGGGGGAGTAGAGCAACCGAACCAAATGAAGTAGCGAGAAAAAAAAAAAAGGTCAGTGAAAGTTTCAATTGAGATTTATTAATTTTCCTCTGAAAGCGCCCTCAGTGTTTGTTTATTTTTCTGGCCACGTACCAAACCACGGATTGGCGGCCGCCAAATGCTGGCCACGACGGCGTCTAGCGGTAACAGGACGCAGGGCCGGACCCGTGGATGGTTCTCCGGTGGTGGGAGACGGTGACTGGGTTGGCTGGGGTCGCGATGCCACCGGTGGTGGGCAATTGCCAAATTGGTGCAAAAGGCTCGCCTCTGGCCCAATGGCAACGTTGAGGCTTGCACGCGTAGGCGTTGGCGGAGACGACCACGTAGACGGTGCCAGGCGACCAGTGCCCACGGCTTGTGGGTCGTCACAGGGTCCCAGACCTTCGGAAGGTCGTCACAGGGCGACGGCGGCGCCCCGGAGTCGCCACCAGGGTCTGGAGTGGTACGCCAGGGGCGGCCCCGCGACCACTGAGTAACGGCTGACATAAGCGCAGATTTATTACGTCAGCAGATGTTCGGGGAGGTGGTCGGCCTGGTGGAGCCGGGGTCGATTACATCAGCAGCGGTCGATATCACCTCCATCCCATGACGGCACCCTTCCCCAACCAGTACACGCTACGATTGGTGGCGGAAGCAGACTCTCGGGCGTGCGCCACGTGCTACCGTCCCACCAGCCTGGTGCTTGTGAGCGACAACAAGGTGGACTTTTTCTACGTGTGTGCTGGGCATTTAAAGGACGAACATTACGCTTCGCCGGAATATCCTGATGAGTATAACGAATTGATGAAGGAAAAGATCAAGCTCACCGCTGATATAGGTGAGCTCAAGGTCAAGCTCGAGAAGGTGCGGCCGTATGCGTGGAGCAAGCTCACCCTGGCGTGGAGCAAGAAGCCCGAGACCAAGAAGCCCGAGACCAACGACCAAGAACAGCCGCCGGCTAACGATCAGCAGCCGCCGGCCAACGACTCCGAAACGTTCGAAGCCATTGATGCGGCCATCAAGCAGAAGTCCCAGCGGCTTGCTGAGGTGAGTGGTGAGGTGGACAACTTTAAGTTCAAGCGCTACAACTTGCATAAGGACATCTACAAGATCAGGGTCAACTCGTATCTCCAGGCCCGGGTGCGCCAGAAGCGCCAACAGCAGATGAGTGCGCCGGGGTTCTTTCCTTCGGTGCCGAAGACGACGGTGGGGGCGCCTCTGGCTGGGGGAGCTGCTAGCGGAGGCACAAGCGGAGGCACAAGTGGTATTCCATAGGCTGCTGCAGATTGAGTGGTCGACAACGTCCGCAGAGTGCCAGCTGCATCGATGGAGAGTGTGTGATGCTCGACTACGTCTATAGACAATTCATGTGTATTGTACGAGGGCCGTCTAGGCCCGCAGTAGGACAGATGGCGATTGGCACGAATGGCGCATAGCGATGGTGGCACAGATGATGGATTTCAATGGTGGCACGAATGTCGATGATGGCACGGATGGCGATGGTGGCACAGTGGCGATGGTGGGATGAATGGTGGCTCACATCCCCCCGTAGTTCACCACCTTCTCGTCAAACCAGTTCTCCCAGGAGTCCGTCTTGTTCTTGGTCACCGACCCGGCCACAAACTCCATGTTCCCCTCGAGCAGCTCGAAGCGAAACGTCTTGTTCTCCGATGGTGGCACGATGTTCAGCCACAACTGGCGAACGGTGTCGGCATGCCCCTCGTCTTCGTCTTCTACCTCCTCACTTCCGGTTCGACTCAACTCGCTCTTGATGGTATCGTCCATGGCCTTTTCCAAAAGCTGCTTGATTCGGTGCACCGGCACACTGTCGAAGAGATCGGTCTTGTTGACGGCAAAGAGGAAATCAATCCCCATAGGCATTTTTTCGGTCTCGGTAAGAATATCAAACAAGTACTTGGCCATAAGCTTGAGCTTGTCGTCCTGGCTGATGGACTTGGACGACGAGTCAACCACAAACACCACTCCTTTGAGATTCTTGAGCGTGATGTCCTCCACGATCTTCTTCCGCAAGAGCTTCGAGTACTTGAGGTGACCGGGGAAGTCAATTAAGCGGAAATCTCTCTGAATGGAGACACTGGAGAACGGTAGCTTGATGAGCGATTCGTTTGGCTCCAACGACGACACGGTGGGCACCGCCACCGGAGCTTCGTCCTGAGCCACTGCCAACAATCTGTGGAACATCGCTGTCTTTCCGCTGTTGTTGCTTCCAACTATGAGAAAGGTGGGAGTCTTGGAGCGGTTGGAGGTGGCGATGGCCACGCCGTGGGTCTGGAAGAAGAAGATCACAAGCACCACCACGAGCCCGAGAAGGAGGGCCAGGAGGATTCTTTGCGCCAAGTCCATAGTAACAGATGCTGGTGAGAATGGATGGTGATGGACGATGACTTCGCACCGAACCTGGTCGGCCCACTTTCGGGGGCGATAGTTGATCGGGTGGCGCGACAACGGTACGACAACGGAGCGACAGCGGTGCGATGTGACGCGACGGTTGCACGCCACGGACCGAAGTACTGGCCCATGGACCAGCGTGAAACTACCCCCAGTACCAATGTGAACTCAATACTGACCAGAACTCAATACTAATGTGAACTCAATTATAACGTTGCACTCAACTCTAATGTAAAAACTGAATACCAGTGTGAACTCAATACCAGCGTTGCACTCAACACTAGCGCAATGCGAACCTTAACTCAATACTCACGTGAACTTAACACTAGTGTGAACTTAATTTTGATGTGAGATCAATGCTAGCGGGCACTCAATACTAACGTGAACTCAATGTTAATGTAAACTCAACTCTACGTGAACTCAATACTTACGTGCACTCAACTCTAACGTGAACTCAATACTGGCGTGCCTCAAACACTCAGCGGCACTCCTATACAAGGGACTTTCCAAACTCTCGGGACTTCTGCATCAACAACTGGTCAACCACAACGAGCGCAGCCATGGCCTCCACAATGGGAACCGCACGGGGGGTCACGGAAGGATCGTGTCTGCCTCTGGCAGCCAACACTCCGGACTTACCGTCGTAGGTGGAGGTTTCCTGTTCTTGAGAAATGGTGGCAGCAGCCTTGAAGGCCACCGAGAAGTAGATGTTTTCTCCGTTAGTTATTCCTCCTTGGACACCTCCGGAATTGTTGGTTTTCGTTCTTAATCTCTGCGACTCCTCGTCAAAGAAGAAGGCGTCGTTATGCTTGGAGCCGGGGATGGCGGTACCGGCGAAACCCGATCCAAACTCAAATCCCTTGGTGGCAGGCAACGACAACATGGCGTGGGCCAAGGTGGCCTCAAACTTATCGAAACATGGCTCTCCGAGTCCAATGGGGCAGTTTCTGATCACACAGGTGACCACACCTCCGATGGAGTCGTTATTGTCTCTGTAGTGCTCAACCACCTTGGTCATCTGGTCTCTGACACTTTCGTCAGGACATCTGATGGGGCCGCTACCGTCGACATCGTCGCGGGTGACGGTATTGAGGAGTTGCTGGAACTGGGCGTCGAGGGGGTTTCTGTTCATGGAAACTTCTCCAATGGACGACACAAATGCAACAATCTCCACGTTGTTGGCCTTGGCAAGAATCTTCTCTGCAATGGCACCAGCAGCCACACGGCCAATGGTTTCTCTGGCAGACGATCTTCCTCCGCCGGAAGCAGACTTGGTACCGTACTTCTGGATATACGTCCAGTCAGCGTGCGATGGACGGGGATATAAGTCAGTCTCTGAGTAGTCGCCGGGTCTGTGGTCTTCGTTCTTGACCAACATTCCGATGGGGGACCCAAGCGTCTTGCCGAACTCCGTACCACTCTGGATCTGCACTTGGTCCTTCTCGTTCCGGGGGGTGGATAACTTACTCTGGCCGGGTCTTCTTCGACTCAACTGCGGCTGGATGTCGGCCTCTGATAATTCGAGGCCAGGGGGACACCCATCAACAATACAACCGACCGATTTGCAGTGGGACTCACCGTAGGTGGTGACTCTGAAAATGTTACCAAATGTCGACATGGTGGTGGGCTGAGATTTGAGATGACGAATTTTTCACTGACTCACTGCGAACGGGCCCACCGCCATATTTTTGCGCCCGCAGCGCCGCAAATGCCAAATCGCTAGCCGCCGTCAACCTGTGAACTGTAAGATTATCCAGGTGGCCAAATCCTCTCGTCATGCCAATGTTGGACTGCACGTCACCGTATAGTGTATGTGGGGATATTTTCTTCCAACATCGGGCGTGTGGTCTAGTGGTATGATTCTCGCTTTGGGTCACCAAACGTGCGAGAGGCCCTGGGTTCAATTCCCAGCTCGCCCCCTTTTTTTGCACCCCAGCTCCAACACACACAAACACCCGACCAACCACAGTTAGAACCACACGCTCACACCGCCAACTGCCTGCCCTGGCGGGGCAGGTCATTCCCCGATGATACCGCCAGCGGGCGGGGCGTGGCCGCGTTTCCCCTGAGTGGTACCAAAATTGGTCCAGGGATGGTGCTGGTCGCACCTTCTCGATTAGGCAACTCCATAACAAAGCCCTGCAATCTCCCAGCCAGAACAACCAGCCTTCACAATCAGCACAGATCGGGTAATGTAATGAGATCAAAAGATCAGACACGGTGACGAGACTTTTTTTTCCATCACCTTTCTTTTCCCCATGAAAAAGCTCTGGCTTCTACTAATATGGACCCTTGTCCAAATTGCGCTGTGCTTGCAGCCTTGGAATACGGTATATTCGTTGTCCCAGGGTAAGGTGTACTTGCACCTCCGAAATAACGACCTTGTGATGCTTAAATTCTCCATATCTGGGTTTGATGACCTAGACGGATATCTGGAAGACGATATCAATTATCAGGACAATCAGTCGGTCACGGTGTTGGCCAGTCCTCCCGACAACTCCACCATCGTGCTCTTGGACGACGAGCTTTATGCGTTTGCCAGCGACAGCGACGGTTCCGCCGAGAAAGATTCCTGTGGAAACGGTGTATTGGCGTTGGCCAAGTACCTGAGCAGTGACGACACCTGGGACAATGTGGACGCCCTTGACTCAGATAGCGTGGAGGACGCCTCGTTCCTCGGCGGCGCCACCTACTTGACGCTTCCGTACGAGAACAACACCATGTACATCTATGGTGGCATTTGCGAGACCACCGGCGAGACCTCCAGCCGGCTTCTTTCGCTTGACACGGGCACCATGAAGCTTTCCAACATCTCCACCACCACCAAGCCACATGCGTTCTACGGCGCCGCCAACTTGGTGGCGCCCAACCCACAGACCCAGCTTGTGATTGGCGGCAAGAGCGACGACTCGTGGCTCAGCATGTACCAGCTAGCCACCTGGGACTTTTCGGCCGGCTGGCTGTTCGAGCAGGTGCAAACCGGCGACGACGCCATCGAATCGCAGATTGGCAGCTTGGCACTTCCAGTGTTTTCAGCGTTGGCAAACAGCTCGCGGGCCACCATATCGAGCGACTTCAGCGTGGAGCAAGTGATTCTCTTGGGCGGCAAGACCAGCTCGTCGGAGTCCGCTCCGATATCCCGTCTCAAGACCTCATCCAACGAGTGGACGTGGTCCATCGTTGACACCTCGCTCGCGGTTGACGAAATACTAGGTGCAGCCACCATATTCAACACTCTAGTAGTAGTTAACACCACGGGTACCTCCACCACCAAGCGCGACGGGTCCAGCTACCATCTCTCGCTCTACGACACCGACTCCTTTCAATCGGTGAGCAGCATCAAGACCAACTCTAATACGTCCAGCTCGAACGCCAGCTCGGACACCAGCTCGGGCAAGAGCTCGGGCCATTCATCGTCGTCGTCCGCCACCACCAAGAAGGCCATTCTCGGGACCCTCATCCCCCTTGGGGCCATCGCAGTGGCGGTGGCCGCAGGTCTTTTCATCCTCAAGCGCCGCAAGAGAAGAGCAGCCGAAGAGGAGGACGTGGACTACCAGTTTGGGTACTACCACCACAAGACCCCCAGCAACCTCAGCTACATCCTCAAGAAGGATGCACCCGCGCCCCCGAACGACAGCACCTCCACACTTGACGGTGCCTCCATCCATTCGTGGGTCAAGAAGCGCCAGGAGTACGAGCAAAAACGCAAGCTGATTAAGCGCAACAGCTACTTCTCCTCCAACGAGACTCTCAACCAGCCCGAGCCAGTCACGGACGAGAACCCTTTCAACACCCCCGCGGAGCAACCAGTGGCGGCGGCCACTACACCGCCATCCCTTCCTCCCAAGGAATTCCACCCGTACGTGCTGCTCACCGTCCCCACCGACAAGGACAAGGAACGGGGCGGAGCCAGCCCCGTGGCTAAGCTCAAGAAATCATTTTCCTTCTCCCACACACCGCCATCCACACCGCTCCGCAAAAAGAAGAGCTACGGCACCATCCAGCCCATAAGGCGAACCCAGTCCCAGACTCTCACCTACGGCGACATTTCCGACGAGGAGGCCCGAGACTCCGCCAGCGACCATTCGGACGACGACCTCGACCGCCACCACGACGACGACGACACCTCGCTAGACGACGCCGTCGACGTCCAGGTTTTGGTCAGCAGCAAGCGGCGGTCCAAGCTCCGGGTGATGAACCCGGACTTGGCGAACGTCAGCGAGGAGTCTTCAGTCAACGGCGACTTGGGACTCCGCCAGCGAGTGCCATCCGGGTCGGGCGACGAATAATTGCAACCATCGGGCCGGCCCAGGCTCACAGCCAAAAAATTATCCCACTTAATCTGACCATTCACCTCCGGTAGGGCCGAAGGGTCTCCCCAGCCATGGCTGCGGCGGTCTGGGAAGGGGCCGAGTCGCCAGCGTAGTCAGGAGACGTGTGGCAGGGGGGGCCGGGATGTCTGGGTGTATTATATAAGTTTGTAACATTAAAAGTCGCGGCACGGGTGTTGTTGAAACGTTTATCTTAGTGCCATTAATAGCCACAAATGAACCATGGAACAACGCAACCAGGTACCTCTAGATTGGGCAGCGGGCGAAGATGTGGGCTTCACTGATGAATCCGAGCCGGTGGCAAACCCGTTTGATTACGACGATAATCTATTTAACCAGCAAATCACCCTCAATATGCCAGGTGCATTCAAACACGATCAAATGGACCTTGATGAACTGCCGCCGTTCACCATCGCCAGTGAGTTCGAGCCGGTGGTTCCCACGGGGCTTCAAATCCAGACGATGAATCCCATCTCCACCAACGCCGATGGTGGCAGCCAGTTTGACGGCGTCAGCCAGTATGACGGGGGTAGTCAGGTTGACGGCACCAGCCACATGGACAGCGCCAGTCACTTGAACTACGACAACATCAGCCACTTTGAAAACGTGGATTTTGACAACAACTCCATAGTGCACTCCCAGGACGGCCGCCTCCACCACAGCAGCTCGTTTCTCTCGGTTAACCTAGCGGAGACCACCCCGTACGACATCAACCTAAACAATCACTATGCCAACGACCTATCACCACTCACCACCACAACGTCGCTCACGCCATCCATCAACTCCCTACACTCCACGCAGCCGTCATTCTTGTCAGCCAACCAGTTCTTCCCTCGGAACTCGCTCGATCAGAGCCAGTCGCATCGAGCGTCGTTTGATATGTACTCCAAAACCCGCCAGTCGCTCGACAGCCTGTCTTCAGTGCAGCAGCAGAACCCGCGAAGATACGCCAGCTTTACCAACTCCATCTCCAACTACATTCCCTTCATGGGAGACAAGCAGCGGTCGCCACCATCGCCGTCGACACAGGCGCAGGCGCAACCCACCAATTTCCTCCCTATACAAAGCAACAATGCCAACAATGCCCAGTCCAAGCACCTCATCCGCAGTTTGTTCAAGAGCAACAACAATCGTACGTTCATGGACCAGGACGTGCTGATGATGGAGGCGGCCATTGACGAGAACACCGAGGAAGTGATGGTCAAGGACGAGGACGCCGACGAGCAGCAGCAGAAAAAGCGATCCAAGCGGAGCTTGTTTACTCGATTCAAGAAGCCGGAGCTCGAGGAGGACGGCGACAACAGTGGTGCCGGAGAGGAAATCAGCCGGCCGCCGTCGGTGAATCTACTGGCGCAGACGCTGAATATGCTGGAACCCGACTACGCAGCGCTTTTTGAGAAGATGGGAAAGCGTAAGAACATTGTTAACCTTAAAAGCAGGCCCAAGGTCAAGCAAGAAGACAGTGGATCGGCCACGGAGAAGTCGTCCAACTTCAATGGCGATTCGGCTTCCAACTTTAGTTTGTCGTCGCTGAATGGGTCATTTAATACCATGGAGGAAGACGGTGGCACTGGCACTGGAGGCATGACCACCGCGTCCAAGCGGATTCTTGGATCCAAGCTCAGGAAGAAGCGAAACAACTCGCACGACCGCAAGCGCAGCCTAGAAGAGGACCTTGGGTCGTCCATTCTTGAGGAGGACGAACAGGATGGCGAAGATGACGACGACGAAGACGAAGACGACAACCCCAATCCCAAGGTGGCCACGATGATCTCCAAGGGGGTGGAGGTGGAGGTGGACCTTAAGTCGTTGGATCTTCCTGCCAACACCAAGATCTTTCCCACGTCGATGATCAACTCCAAAAGTCGGATTCGCGGACGCAAGGAAAACAAGGCGGCCGATCTCTCGGACCACACCAAGATATACCTCTGCAACTACTGCTCACGGCGGTTCAAGCGGCAGGAGCATCTCAAGCGACACTTCCGGTCGCTCCACACATTTGAGAAGCCGTACGACTGCACCATCTGTAACAAGAAGTTCAGTCGCCACGACAACTTGAAGCAGCACCTCAAGACCCACAAGGAGGAAGAGACGCCGTGAGGGCGGGCCCACGCTACGGCCTCACGAGCATAGCATATACTCAGCAACTCTACAGCACCTAATTTCCGTGCTTCTCTATGCGTACGTACATGAGTATATGAGTGATGACAATAAAGAACCTCCTGAGAATTAAAGAATGAATGTAGAACAAGAGCAAGAGGTTTCAGTGAACGTGATTAGCCTGCTGCCAAGCAGGCGGGCGGCAACATTGCCAAAGCAGGATAGGAGGTGTCTCCAAGCAGGCTGGTACTTTCGAGCAGGAAAGTGGATGCTTCCAAGCGGGCTGGTACCCCAAGCGGGCTAGTGCAGCAGCAGCACCCCCACCACCACCGGCACGCCTAGTAGTTGGCATCCACCATGTGGTTGGCGTCCGCCAAGTGGTGCTCAATGTCGTCAGCTAGGCGGTCGGTGGTGAGTCCATCGAGAACATCCGTCCCAGAAGGATTGTTTCTCTTTTTTGGAGGCTTGGTGACACACTTGTTGCCGGTATTGCCAGCAACATTGGCATTGGCAATTCCTCCCACACAAATATTACGGCCACGGTGCTTTCTCATGGCATCTAGACGTGTGAACTCCTTCCCACACGGACAAACACAATGACGGGCCTCAAGGTGTCCCTTGACGTGACGGTTGAGATCGTGCTGTCGGACAAACTTCTTGGGACAGTACATGCAAGCAAAGGGACGATCACTCAAATGGGTCTGGATGTGGGAGCGAACGTTGTATCTTCTGGTGAAGTTCTTACCACAGTCTTGAAAAGTACAGGTGTAAGTTTTATTCTCGTCGGGCCCCTGCCAATACTGGTCGAGCTCACCGGGAGGAAGCAACGATGTTTTCTTGACCTGGCGACGGGGAGACACCAGGTCGATGACGGAACGAACATCGCGTTTGGCATCGGGAGAAATGATGGGGCTCCACTCAAGGTGGACCTTGCTTTTGAGAGGCGTCTTGTGGGGGGTCATCTGAATGGTGGAGTTGCCGTCCACGGTATCGTCTTCGGTGGGGATGAAGTTCCGGTGGGGGCTGACGGAGGCATTTTTGAGCGGACTGGCCACGATTCTAATGGGCGATGAACTCAACAGATGAGACGCCGCCGGCGACGACAGCGTGAAGTGGAGCTGGGGGCTGTTGTCGAGGGTGTCGGTGAAGAAGTGGGGGTTATAGAAATGACGATTCTGCGCCCGCTCGGGCGAAACGTAGTAGTTCAGCTGGTGGAAGGTGGACGTCAGCCTAGCGGGCGATGGAGACTGTGGTTCAGGCGACAGCCACTCAGGCGACCCGTGCAGAAGCGTGGGGGGAGACGGCGGCGGCAAGTACAAGCTCTTGAGCTCCTGGCGCTGATACTCGGGCTGCTGGACGGGAATCGGCACGTACACCGGCTTGTTGGGGGTCAGCTGAAGCGGGTTGTCGTACAAGAGGGGCTCGATGTCGTCAGCATAGGCCTCGGGATGCGATGGCAGCCTGGAGCCGTAGTTCTTCAAGTCCTTGAGGTACTTGACGGAGAAGTTGTTGATGTGAGGCTCTGAGGCATGTGGCAGTGACGGAGGGAACTTATACGAAGCGGGCTTTTCGTTGGTGACAATGTAGTCGTCGGCCTTGGGGGGCTTCATGGGCGAGCTCATGGCCGGCGGCTGGAGGCGGTCTTGCGCAAGCTCGTCCTCTTCATTGAGGAGAATGGGCCGGGCGAAGTTGAAGTCCATGTGATCATCGGACGGGTGGGTCTGTTGAGAGATGGTCTTGAGGAGTTCTCCCGTCATCACCGACTTTGAGAGGTCAACCGACGGCCTGATATTTATGTCATTGGTCAACGCATTGAGCGAGAGCTCGCGGGTGTGGTTTTCAAAGCCAAATATAGCGGTGCCACTTTGTTTTCGGGAATGCTTGGGAGAGGGAGACATGTGAGAGGATGGTTTCATGTCGTGCTTGATGAAACCGGACGGAACGTCCAAGTCTTGCAACCCGGAAAGCGTTTCGTTGAACAAGTTGTCAATTTCATCGTAGTGGCCAAAGTACTGGTCGAAGTCGTCGTTGGGCATGGGGACCTTAGACGGTAAGGCGATATCCCAGTTGAGTTGGTCCATGGTTGACGAAATGAGAGCAGGAGGGTTGAGGCGGATGGAGATTGGCGAGTGGGCTGTTTCGAAGTGGGATGCAAAACCAAAGATGTGTATGGACGGAAAAGAGTTAAAAGTATGAAGAAAGGGGTCTAGTTAACATCACAACAGTTTACCGATGGCATGTTTATGTTAGTAGGATGCGAAATTTGCGATCCACAAATAGTTACCGCATTGGGCGCAAACGAAAATAAACTCTGGCGGCAGGGCTGCGGGCGCAACGGGCGGTCACGTGCCGGTGGGGCCCAGTGGGGGCCTCGAGGCCTCTGGCTGGGGCCAGCGGGTCTACTGTCCTAATGGCCGGGCTACTGGCAGAGCTACGGGCTGGGGCGGTCGCAAAAAAACGATCTATTCTGCTATCCAATGCGATGAGTAATAAATAAGCCACCATCTGTTCGGCTACTGGAGTAACAACATCTTTCTGGGGTCCTCAATCAATTCCTTGACGGTTCTGAGGAAAATGACAGCTTCACGTCCGTCCAACACTCTGTGGTCGTAAGTCAATGCCAAGTACATCATGGGTCTGGACACAACTTGTCCGTTGACGGTGACAGGTCTTTGCTTGACACCGTGCAATCCAAGAACGGCAGTTTGAGGCAAGTTGATGATTGGAGTACCATAAAGGGAACCAAACACTCCACCGTTGGAAATGGTGAAGGTACCACCGGCCATGTCTTCCAAAGTCAACTTACCGTCTCTGGCCTTCTTTCCCAAAGAGGAGATCTCTTTCTCAATACCAAGAATCGATAACGATTCGGCGTTTCTAACAATTGGAGTAACCAATCCCTTAGGAGTGGCAACAGCAACGGACACATCAACGTAGTCTCTAAACACCAAGGTGTCGTTGTTTTCAATGCCAGCATTAACTGCAGGAATGTCCTTCATGGCAAGAGTGGAGGCCTTGGCAAATGCACCCATGAATCCCAACTTGATACCAGTCTTTTCTAAAAATTCATCCTTGTATAACTTTCTGAAGTCCATAAGGTTGGACATGTCGACTTCATTGAAGGTGGTGAGAGAAGCAGCAGTGTTTTGAGACTCCTTTAATCTTTCAGCGATTCTCAATCTCATTCTGGACATCTTGACTCTTTCTTCGTTACGGGAGAACGAGGTGAAGGATGGGACTTCCTTGGATTCCTTCTTAGGAGTCTCTTTCTTGGGGGTTTCCTTCTTAGGGGCCTCCTTCTTTGGCTCTTCCTTCTTAGGGGCTTCCTTCTTGGGCTCTTCCTTGGGGGCTTCTTCCTTCTTGGGCTCTTCCTTAGGAGCTTCCTTGGCGCCTCCTTCAGGCTCGGCTCCCTCTTCGATCTTAGCGAGGTCTTGTCCGACTTCCACAGTGTCATCAACACTCACGAGAAATTCGGTGATAGTACCGCTGACTGGAGCATTGACTTCAACATCAATCTTATCCGTTTCGATGGTAGCGATGGTTTCATCTTGCTTGACAAAATCACCCACTTCCTTGTTAAGAGCAGATAAAGTACCTTCGGTGATGGACTCGGCCATTTCTGGAACTGTCACGGTGTGAGAAGCAAACCGGGTAAACTTCATCATCATGGAAGGATGTCCTATTCTAACGGTGTTGGCGGAAACCTTGGCAAGATGAATTGATCTCACGGCATTGATGGCAACCTGAGGTTTGGCCATGGCAATACGTGGACATGACTTGATGCTTCTAGCTAACATGGTTGATTTGATGGTTAAAAAAAAAAGGTGGTGATGTGGTTAAATTTTTCTGTGAAGGGAAAAGAATTAATATGATACCCGGAGTTGGGCCGTCGTTATACTAGAGCAGGGTTTTTTGTCCGGTGAAAAATGTCGCGGCTCCCCTCGCACCCTTCTAGACAGGATGATTTTCAAAGCGCCGGCTCTAATTTGCTAAACTGTGAGCGTGGGGCGCAACCCACCTGACCTCCACGAAAACACACCGTGGGGAGACGACCGCAACACCGCCATCTCCAGTATGAAGGGAATCAAGGATGCCGCCATTGCAGCCACTGCGGTGGATGTCGTGACAATGTCGTGGACGATCGAGTGGGGTACCCCTCCTGGACTCCTATTCTGGTGGGCCAGTGTACGGCGACGACATCCGGGGGCATCGGCGTCGGAGTGTTCGGGAACCGGGGTTTTTGCGCATCTCATTGGCCTGCGGGATCCGACTTGGGCCGGGCGCGTCACCTCCTGAGTCACCTGAGTCACGCCCGTCGGACGGGCCTGGCGTGCTGCCTGGCGATGGACGGCCTGGCGAAGCGTGGCCACTGCTCCAGGGCCCAGGTCCAGATCCATTCCTCCAGGGCCCAGGTCCAGGTCCACGCCCCAGCCCTAGCTCCCGGCGCCGGGCCTTCTCCCCCAGCTACTGTGCAGCCGCCCCGTCCCACCGCAATCATCGCCGCCCCGTCCCACCGCAATCATCGCCGCCACCGCCATTACCACCCAAACCGCCACCACCATTGCTCGGTCCCCTAGCTCCACCGCCCCGCTGGTGCCAGCGTTGGTCCGCTTCGGCGAATGATGGCAACTCACCGCACCGCGTGTTTACTTCACGCCCAATCGGGAATAGTTATTGCACCCGTACACCAGCCCCATCGTAGCCATCACAACATCCAGGTGGGCTTTTATTGGCACACCTTCCACCTCACCAATCTTCAGTTGTCCATGTCGTTCCGGCCCTTTGGAGACGAAGACGTCCGTGTGGTCAGCGACCTTCTGCGATTTGATTTCGAAAACGCCGTCCCCAAGGTTCGCTCTCGAAACACCACCCCCACCCTGAACAGCGACGATTTGGATGCAATTTACCGGAATCCCACTCGTGCCGAGATCGAGTCCCAGCATACCGCCCGTCCCATTCTCCCTCGAGGCCGCTCCAAACTTGGAGCGTCGTCCTCCAGCGTATACGACCCTCACAATGACATCTACCAATACTATATGAAGGAGCTGGAGGGGGCCACCGGCGACAACGCCAGTGGGTTTGCGCCGTACCCAGCGTCGGTGCATGAAGAGTACCGCAAATCGGAATCCATCCTGGGCCACGGAGGCCTCCAGAGCGTGTCTACCACGTCGCCGTTGAAATTGTCTCCCGCAGCCAAACAGTCGCTTCAGAATTCCCCTGGCGGGAGAGTCAGCGTCCACAACTCGCCACTGGGGGTTTCTGTTCACAATTCGCCGGCCGGGCACGCGTCGGGGTACCCGTCCGGATACCCGTCACCATCGGCGGCGGCCTCTGCCTATCCGTCTGCCTATCCGTCTGCTCACCCGTCTGCTCACCCATCTGCTCACCCGTCTGCTTGCCCATCTGCTCATCCCTCCGCTCACCCATCGCCCGGGCGCCCGCGTCTCTCTCCCAACAAGAACAAGGAGCTCCCGCCCGACCCCGTGGACGTGGCGTCGGTGTCCACGGTGGGCCTGAAGGCCGAGGAGGAGGAAGACGCCAACGACATCCGCAGTCTCCACGAACGCCAGCGAGAGCTCGAGGAGAACTTGGTGCGGCGGGTGATGAATCGACCGCTCGTGTCGTTCGATCTCGATAAGCTCCACCCCAAGCTAGAGGGCCACCAGTACACCGTTACCGCTAACTTCATCCTCTACGTGTTTGAGATCATCTCTGCCATTGTGGTGATCACAATTGCTGCCATTCTCGCCAAGAAAGACTCCGCCATTGGCAAGGGCTATTACCAATACTTCATTGCCGACCAGGTACTATCGCTAATCACGTCGCTTCTCTTCATCACCACCATTATTAACTTCGAAAGGCGCAATGGCAGTTTCTACTGTACGGCCGCATGTCTCCTCACGCTTGTGTCATTCATCTTTGTGTTGCTGATCATTCTCGTCAATGATTCCTGTCCTCTGGACTCGGTATGCACTATGCGCAAAACCATCAGTGCCTTCATCATCGTATCAACCTTTGTGTGGATATGCGACTTGGTGATGTTTCTTACCACCCTCTACATCTCTCGGTTGAATCTCTTAGACGAAATCAACTTTGACTTCAGCACCCACGGCGCCTACGACAACCCCCAGCCGCACACGGACTCCGCTATTGACCCCGTGACTGGCGAGCCGTGGCCCCAGTACTATCTCGACCCCGAGGGCGAGATTGTCAAATACGACGGCACCTTTGATATCCTGAACGCCAAACGAGTAATTGTATACGTTAATTAGCACCATCGATGGCAACCTTCCTTGAAATGTACGAAAGCGCCAAAAAAACTCCGGCCAAGCATGGCCATCCAGGCCTGGTCCTGGGCCTGCGAGCGTCGAGAATGCAACCGCCGCCAGAAATGACTCCGAATTGGTCAAACTGGTCGAATTGGTCGAATTGGTCGAATTGGTCGAATTGGTCGAATCGACCCACCTGCCGACCGCCCCTGTTGCGTGGCCACGCCGGTGTCCAACCCCCTCCCGGTTTTTGTGGTGGAGCTTAGATCCACATCTGGTATCCAGAATGCACTCACGGCCTCGAATCCCGTGAAAAATCTTGTTCGCTATCAACTCACCGCTGCGTCCCGTGAAAAATGTTGTTCATTATCAACTCACGGCTTCCTCCCCGTTATCATCTCCTAGTTCCTGCGGCGGCCCACGGCCGACCCTGACGATGGGCCGCCCGCAGAACTAAAACTAGATAGCAACTAGCGACATTCCCGCATAAAACTGGCCTGGCGGTGGGCTCGCCTGATTATGCAACGAAGGTTGGCACACTTTTTCCTCGTCCCGACCAATGCCGGCATCTACAGCGGCCCACAACCACCCTCGGTGGCCACGGGGACCAAGCCCCCCCCTCAAATCCCGCATGGCGCCTTACCCTCCCGACCGGGAGGCCCCCTCCATTACTCACCATTACTAAAATTCCGACAGCGTCGTCCCCTGACCTTCAGTCTGCCAGTTCCATCTGGGACATGCTCCCGTAGACAATATCATGCACCTATTAGCCTCGCAGTGCCTGGACTCATGTATCTTGGGCTCTATCGCTTTGTGCATGGCGGCGATGATGAACAAGGCATAATGGCGGCAATATCGGATGCGTTCTCTCGACTCCGGTCAATGTACTAATCAGCATCGCTGGCTTTCATGCAGCTTTCCCCCTTGGACTTTGTGTACCATTGCCAGCTTTCTCCCATTGAATTTTAGCTCTGGTCGCAGAAAGGCAGCTTCAGGCGATCTATATCTCGATCCTCTCCCACCCGCAAGCGTTGGCTCCAACGCCCATTGCGTTGGGTCAACCATCCGGCCCGCCCTATCATGTTACTCCTTTGAGGCCATAACCGGCCCCTTCGGTGGCAGGTGGTCAACAAAGTCGTATATACGTAATAAACGCATCAGGGATTCAGCCTATCGTATGGTCAACTTACTTCTTGCAGGGCACACAATATGTACGTCTCCCAGGTAGGCACGCAAATCCTCGTTCTGGTGCTAGTGCAGCAAGGTTGCGTTTAATCTTTTATTTTGCAAGCTCCCCCCTGAGTACTTAATGGCACCACATCCACTCGGAAAACTTCAAAACTAATAGCTTCATCCCCACCATGTTATCCTGGTTCAAGTCAAAGCCCAATCACACAAACGAAAACGGCGAATACAATCCTGTGATTGGATTTGTGCGCCATACTCCTCCTCCTGAGTTTGCAACGGAGTTTCTCAACAAGAGATTCGAGTACACCTACGACAACGGCTGGGTGTACAAGTTCTGGGTGCCCAACGACACCCGGATCGTGTACTCCATTCACGGTGGACCCATGGCCGGCAGATATAACTATCAGACCGCCTACTACTTGAGAATCCGGGAGAACCTCTGGCAGGTGAACTTCCTTGAAGAAACCGGAACCGTGGTGTCCATTGTGGTTGATATCGATAACAAGAGAATCACCACGCTCATCTGCTTCTCCCAGGGCCACTGGGAGCAGAACGAGGCTGCTCACGGAGACAAGAGAAACCCTGAGGATCTCAAAAGATGGAGAAATCTCTCGAAAATAGGTATTCAGACGAACCGATACGTTTTGCCAGAGCAGGCCACCATCGACTTGATTGCCGAAGGTCCTGGCGACCTCAAGCCCATTGACTTGGAGACGTCCACCTTCTAGGTCCGCCTGACGAGACCTACCGACTAGAGTCGCTCAAGCCAAGGCGGTCCTCGCTCGCAGGGGGCTGCAACTTTTCTCTAGTGACTTGACATTGTTTAGTTCAGATTAATAGATGCCATCACCGTTGCAATACAGCTGTCCGTGTTCCTAGGCCCAGCCGTTCGTAGATAGCGCTAACTGGCCTACCCGCTACTTGAAGATTCAAGAAAAGCGTTTAGCTGGCCTACCCGCTCGTGAGTAGCGCCAACTGGCAGCGTCGGCCACCTGTTGGCCTGGCTCGCTATTGGCTGCTCTACTGCTCACTGCCCTGCTGGCTGCTCTGGCTCCCTGTTAGCCTGGCTGCTACATTTGGCAGACGTCATATTCATTCGTATCATTTATGTAAAGTTCACCCTGTTTCCCAGAGCCTGGTTCTGCTGGGGCCTATACTGGTTAGCGTAGTTTCCCTGGCTGTAGCCCTGCGAGGTGTAATTGGACGATGAATAGTTGGATGATGAGTAGTTGGACTCTGCGTAAGCGGAGTTGTAGTTATTGAGCGCGTTGGAGGGGTTTCCCACAATGGTGGACGATGGCTGCGTTGGCTCCATGTTGGAGTAGAGCGAGTCACGGTGTGAGCCGTCGGTATACTTGGCCTTGGTGGAGTCTTCTTCGTACGAGTCGTCGTCAAACACCTGGCTGGGCTTGCCGCCGTTTTCGTGTCCTCTCATGGCAGTGGCACCGAGCGCCATCAACTCGAGGTCGTCGTCGCCTTCAAGCGGCTTACCGTGAGCGTCCTTGGCCTTGGGGCCGTCGAAACGTGGCAAGAACGACACCCGGTCGTCCTTCATGGGCTGGTAGCGGGTGTCGGGGTTTTTGTAGATCAACGCAAGCACACAGGTGATGATGGTGAAGAGCAAGAGGAACAATGCAAACACGGCGTTCAAGATAAAGTACACAATGGCCATCACCGATGCCACAATGTGGGGCTGCTTGAAAATGTACGAGAAGAACATGAAGAAGAGCGCATTGATGGTGTTAATCACCGCGATGGTGATGTTGAAGGCGTTGGTTCTCTTGTCCATGAACGGACGAATCCAGCACACTGCCACACAGTACGCCAACTCAATCACAAACACAATCACCGACTGGATGGTGCCGTGCGTCTGGAGCACCGCCACGAACAACGCCTTGAGCAAGATGTAAACCAAGCTTACCAGCACGAAGTAGTAGCAGTCGGCTCTGAACTGGACGTATATGAATCCAAACTTGTTGAGGAAGATCCCGTCGCCATACAAGAGGTACGCGGGGTTCTTGAACTGCTGGACACTTCTTCTTCCCATGAGCACCACTCTGACGGCGGCTTGCGTGAGGAGCACCAAGCTGATGAGGAAGAGAAACGCCGCCACAACAACAATGGCCACGGAGTCGTGGCGGGTGAACTCCCAGATGCAGAGAACGGCAATCTGCGGGAACCCAATGAGCAAAAGACGGTACAACGCACCCTTGATGATGTACGACCACTGCTGTCTGTACTCGTTGAACTTTCCTTCGTTCATGATCTTGGAGCGGATACAGATCTCGATGATGGCCTTGAAGAACACCAAGCACACAATCATCACAAACCCGAAGAACAAGAGGAAGATGATACCTGTCATGAAGAGCGATGTGATTTCAATGCCTGCGAGATACGCCACCCGCTGGATTCCTCTGAGAACAAGGATCTTGGACGAGAGTTTGTCGTCCTTTTCGTCGACGGTGTACAGTTTGCTGTCGAGCTCGTCTGAGTAGCCAAAGTCGTCCGAGTCGAGCGTCACCGACGCTCTCTTGAAGATGGTAAGGTGGTTGTTCTTCTGCGCCTTCAAGTACACGTCGTTGAAGAGGTCCATCACCGATCTCTTCTTCTTTTGCACGGAAATCGACAAGTACGAGGAATCGAGCACGTCCGTGGGGGTGCCGCCGGTGGATTGAAGATACCAATTGGCAATATTCTGGATGAAGTTAGCCCTGATGATACCGAGCGACCACTGGAAGTTCTGTGCCCATGCGGCGGCAATGGGGGGGACCTTGGCCACCGCCATCATGGAGGTGATGGCCAACGACTGGAAATAAATAAATAACGACATGGAGTTCGACGCAATGTGCGCAGCGGTGTTGGAGTGGCCAATCACCGACACCACACCCGACGTGATGACTCCCATTCCCGAGATGGCAGCAATGGGCCACGAGGCGTACTTGGTCTGCACGGTTTTGCCGTTGGTGAGAACTGCCTCCACACACGCGTAGGTGGCGTAACTGTCGGTGTCGTAGAGCACCACACGGACTCTGGCGTCCAAGTCCGGAATGGTGAAGACCACGCCGGGGAGGTCTCCGGTGACACTCTTGCTGATTTTGAAGCTTTTGGAGATTTCCAAGTGACCTGTGGACAACGGACAGATGGTTTTGTAGTCGAGGGAGCAGAAGGTGATGTTCTTGGTCACCACCGTCAAGCCGTACGCAATGAGTTCCACCTGTGCGCCCACGTACCCATCGATGTTGATGACGGCGGTGATGTCGACGTCCACGGTTCCGTTTTGGAAGTAGGTGACATCAAACTGCGAGGCCGTGAGGAGCGAGTTGTCCATACACGTGAGAAGCGACGACGACGAGATGTGACCCGCGGCGCTTACTAGCGGGCTCAACAAGAGCAACACCACGAATAAGAAGTTCATTGCAGACAAAGGATGGATCAAAAACAAAAAACCTTCGTTGAGGGGTGTAGATGTGATTTTTCGCGGGACAAAAGAAACAAAAAAGAAATATGCTATTCTTAGCCACGGGGCGCAGCTATGTCTGTGGACGGTGTGAAAACGACGTGATGGGATACGCTAGTAGCGATGGTAACGATAGCGGGAAGGATAAGGGGAGTAATGGTGGTGAAGTGAAGGAAGAGGGGGTGAGAATTGGCAAAAGGGACCGGCGTGGAAACGTCAACACGACGCTGGTTAGACGGCGGAACCATGGTCACGTGGAGATCTGATCCGCGTCGACGTGGAGCACGCGAGTGAACCCGGGGTGGAGGGCACGGGGGATGTGGGCCGGTAACGATGGAAGGGACGCCATCTGCACCATTGCAAAGCGGGCTGTCGGGATGCGCTTGGGATGGCCTGGAGAACGCCTGGATGCGTCTGGGATGCGCTGGGATGCGCCGGGGATTGCGTCTGGGATGCGCCGGGATGCGCTGGGATGGTCTGAAGAGCGCTGGGATGGCCTGGAAAGCACTTACAATGGGCCGTTTGCAGCTTACGGCCTACGGTCTTTGCGGTGATGCGTGGGGAATTTGCAGCTATCTAGGGTGTGTTAGTGATGCGTGGGCAATCGCAGCTATCTAGAGCATGGGCCCTAGTAGGTGATCCGTTGGAGATGCGCTGAAACTCGTCGTACCTTTGGTAGAGAAACTCTCCGTTGATTTCGATATTGCCCACAAGGGGCCTGGTAGGACCTGTAAGGGCATCCTGTCGGTGAACGCGGAACTCGTCGAACCCCTTGATGTAGAAACCTTCCGGTGACTAGTGGATCGCCCTTACTAGGGGATCCCCTTCGTGACACGCAGAACTCGTCTACCCTTTGTGTAGAAGCTGACTACTGGGTCGCCCTAGTAGGGGATCCCGTTGGTGATACGCTGGAACTCGTCGTATCCCTTGGTGTAGAAACTCTCCATTGACTTTTTGATCAACCCCTTAAAGTGCATCAGGGCGTCCTTTTCACTCTTGTTGGGCACGAATCTCTGTCTCAACTTTTTGATTGTGGTGTCTTTGAAGCACGGCAATCCGGACTCCAACATCGGGTTGACACACCGCACGATGGTCTCCATGTATGGGCGACACGCAAGGAACCCTTTGATGCACAACTCCTCGTACCACTTGAACGCCTGTGTCGATTCGCTTCCGCCGAGCACCATCACCATTTCGTGGGTAAGCTTAAAAGGCACATTCTCAAACTTAACTCCTCCTGGAACAATGTCAAAGCAGAATCCAAAGTCAATATGGAGAATGTGACCCTGGTCGTCGTACATAATGTTACCGTTGTGTCTGTCCTTGAACTGGAGAAGGTACGAGATGATAGAGTACGCCGCAAGCGATCTGATGAGGTTGTTTCTGGCCTTTTGATACTCCATGGAATTCTCAGGGCCAAACTTGCTGATGAAGTATTCATATAGTCCGTTCACCGCTTCTCTTCCAAGCATGTCTCTCGACACAGAATTGGGAAGCACGTCAATAACTCCACAACCGGGGGCGGTGGCCGTCACTCGGTACGGGTACACGAACAAGTCCAATCCGCTGTTGGCCCAGATAGTCCGGAACACAGACGTCAATTGAAGTGCAAGCATGTCCTGTCTGCAGTCGTCACCCACCTTGAAAATGGCACTTTGCCAGCGCTCAACCGGGATCTTGATGATGTTTCCTTCTTCGTCAACGTCCTGGATGTCTTTCTTGATCTTGAACGTGGCCAAGAATGGTGCTTTCGCATGTGACTGGAGTGGCTTACCACTCTTGCGGTTAATATCAATGAGCACTCCGTCGGGGTTACTGGGTAAGTAGACACCTTGCTTGACCTCGATGAGCGCCATTTCCTCGTCAATTTTGGTCTTCTTTTCCGCCTTGGTCTTTTTGATATAGGGCTTGAGCTTTCCACTGATGGATGTCACCTCGTTGAAGAAGCTAAACTCTCGCTCGTAGAATTCTAAGTCTGACGCCGAGAACGACTTGAGCATCAAGTCCTGAATCTCATCCAACTTCGGCTTGATAGAGTCTGGCTCCAACGAGTCCTCGTCCTTATAGCTGTTGGCCAACATGTTCCAGATAATCTGGTGGGCAAACAACTGCGATATTTTAGCGGTCTCGAGAATGAACCGCTGTACGTAGCCCTTGACGTCGAAACGAAGCGATTGCACAATTTGAGGCACGTAGAAGAACGTGAGGTTGACGTCGTGGTGTTCGAGCGATCTCATGGTATACTGGAGAATGTATGGATTGGCCCCAAACGGAGGAAGGAACAACGAGATTGCATCCAACGGCGAAAGTGGCTCCCAGAACAACAAGTGGTGCGACGGCATGTTGGTACCGGCGTTGATACCGATGAAGTACTGAACCGCATCGGGATAGCAGATTGAGGGGAGCGGATGCGCCGTAATGAGCTGCTGAAGCAACTCATCCAAGTTCTTCACCTTGTATCTGTGCGCCAAGTTAACCGACAAGATAGGGTCAAACAAGTAAGCTCTCTTGATATGGTGTCCGCTGATTTGGTTGGAAATGTACGAGCCCCTGGTATCGGTGGGGTTTGAAGAGTTGAGCCACACCGAGATCTTGTTGATCTCGTCGTCAAGGAAGAACATAAGGATGATCTTCTTCAGCTCTAGCGTCTCATTCTTAAAGGTGTTGAGGGTAGACATGAGTCTGGCCACATCCTTCAACAAGCCGAAATCCGATCTCATTTTTAAAACATTAGTTCCAAAGGGATAAGAGGCTCTGATCTTGAACCACGAAAGAGACGCGTCCAACAACAACCTGGTGAGCCGTACCATGCTTCTACTGCCGAGCTTAACGTGGTAGTTCAACACGTCAAACGCAAACCGGATAAGCTCAAACCGCACGTACCGCGAGTACGGGTGGCTGGATGCACTATCCTGCTTGGACAACCCAACCTCGATGAAGTGGGTGAACATCTTGAGAATGTGGTCACTCTGGTTAAGGGTGGCCTCGAAGTGCGACGAGAAGAGCTTGATGATTTGGAGATGCGGCAGAAACAACTTCTCCATCACTTTGGCCATCTTGTTGATGGTCTTGTAGTCGCTGGGCGAGTACTCCATCTTGCTAAACTCAGGGCCGCTCACATCGTGGCTTCGGTTGAATAGACCCTGCTTTGTTTCAATGGAAACTTCCCACTTCTTGGTGATTTCAGCGAGGACGAGTGCTGACAAGTTCGGACGGTCCTTCATCACTGCAAACCAGATTCCAATGGCTGCTTGCATCAACGAAGCTTCGAAAATCTCAAATGGAATGGTGATGAGGTGTCTGACCATCTCACCTGTGTTATTTTCGAAGATTAGCGCAAATCCGGCAATGTTAGACAAGAGGTCAATCACCTCTTGGTTGGGAATGTGTTCGTGTGCAGCTATAAGCCCACGAATTGCAGCAATCTCCTCCCGCAATAGCTGAAACGCCTTATCAGCATCTTCCTTGGTGTGCAAGGGAACCTTGTCCATAAGCTCACTAACGAAATTGGATCTCCAGCCTAATTGTGAGACGAATACGGGAACGAGGTTAGTCTTTGAGTCGGGACTCATGGTGATGTTAGATAATTCTCGATCGGTAGAGTAAATTGCACCAGCCATTTCAATGGCAAAAGAAACACCGTACTGGATCTTTTCGTTGCTCTGGAACCGCTCCAAGTCGCTAACGTAGCTCTGGATTAAGCTCTTAGCGTCGATGTTACACTTGACAAGCACGAGCTTGACCCAGTGTTTGCATTTCTCAAGAAACCGGTTGAAAGTGTCAGTTCTCCATTTGTAGGAGTCGGAAAGCTCAATCCGGATGCCTGTCTTTTTGGCCTGGTAAACAAAGGTTGGTTCATACTGGTTGATGTCAGCATCCACAATACTGTCATACAATAAAGTCAAAAGATCAAAGAGGGCAAACAAACTCTTGTGATGACACAACGAGCTAGGCACCTTGTTGATGAGGAGGTCCGAGCACTGGAGAGCCGCGTCCTGGAGATCTTCGATCCGATGGCAGCACAACGCAAGCATGTTGGTTAGCTGTTCGGCAATGTTCACAGCGCTGAACTGTTTGTCCGCACCCAAAGTGATCAAGTGGATGAAATCTTTTCCAATTTTGAAAGCTATATAGCCAATGTACTTATCAAGACCACTGGTTTTGACCGAAGGATCGGAAAAGTACTGAAGAATGGTAGAACAGTCTCCTGACTTCACACGGAGACTCTCCACAAAGATTGTGGCAGCAAGGAACATCAACTTGGGGTACGAAATGGTGCGGTGAACCTCGAATATGTCTCCGACAATGTGCTTGTGGTCCTTGACGTTATGATTGGACAGTCCACGGCGAAGAACCGTGTTCAACTCAAGAGAAGTCTCGGTATGGTCCCACGATAACTCAGAAGCAAGAGGGGGAGTATTGTAAGCGATTCTCTCGAGCTCACGAGCATACGTCTTGGCGTTCTTGGAATTCACCGAGTATCCATGAACAACCATGTTGAACCAAATGTTTCTGAACATGTTGATGGTGGACGTATCTGTAATCTCCAATCGAGCTTGGCCAGCGTGAACATCGGGGAGAAGTTGGGCCAACGGCTTAAGGTAGATTCCAATTCTGTCGCCAATCTCGCTGATCTCGTTGTGGGATCGGTGGTGTTCGAGAACTTGGACATCTCCCTTGCTGATGATGGCGACAAGGAGCTCCTGGAGGTAGACGAAATACAAGGGGCTTTTCTGGGTCAACTTGTGAGACAAGGAAACTCTAGCGTCAATAAGTCCTTCCAACAACGAGTGGTTGGTGGCCTCGAATGCCTCCAACGATAACCGGTTGAGGAGCTTGACCAAAATCACAAACTCTCGCTCAGGGAGGAAGGGAGCACATGACACCAAGCCCTTCAACAACAAAGGACCGAGCCACGAGTCGACACGAGGGGTTTTTTGAGATAGAATTGTCACCGCCAAAGTGCTAACTGTCTTATCGTTGCAGGCTTCGGTAATGTGGATGATGGCAGTGATGGCGTTTTCGCACACCTTGAAGTAATCGTCGTCATCGAGCTCTCCCTTCAACTGTTTCTCGCCAGTATCGGTGGAGTGTCTGGGCGACTTCATGTCTCTGACACTAGCACTGTCGATTTTGCTGAGAAGCGTGTTACGACGTGAATGGGTGTGCGTAGCACCATCGCCCTCGATGAAGATAAGATTGGATAAAGCGTAAATGGTGGTCACCACAGCGTCCTGAGACAAAACCTTGCTGGCAAGGCCCACAGACTTGGAGGCAGTGGAGCAATAGGCAGTGGAGAATTTTGGATTGGCCACGAGCGACGTGAAGGCACGCGTCAACGAAGACGAGATACTAGGGTCCTTGTAGACCAAGAGAGATCCCAACTGAATGACACTGGCTCCCAAGCGAGGGTCCAACATCACGTCGTAGATGGAAAGACAGTTTTTGAACACTTTTTTGGCCACTTTGGTACTGACGTTGTCGGTGAACGTTCCACAGGCAATGGCCTGAAGATTGTAGCTCTTGGCCAAATATCCGATTTTCAATCTCGTGAACGTGGAGTACACGATGTAAGTTTCGCCACGGTCCAAGAACTCAAGCTTTTGAAGCGCAATGTCGGACACTGCCTTGAGAAGATCCATGTGATACTCGGTGATCTCCAAGCCAGTTAGCTCGGACGTTCCAAGCTCGTCAAAACGATCCGACACTCGCGTGAGGAGGTACTCCAAGAGCGACGCAGACTTGTTGCCCAAGATGGAGTTCATGATGGAGCACATCAACTTGGAAAGACGCTCGATGTAGAGCACAGGAGAAAAGTCAAGAAACACGTCCTCGTCCAAAAACGAGTACTCGTTGACGGAAGTGTACATGGCGTTGGAATAGAGCTCCACGTCGTTGAGGAATTCAAAGTTGTCGATACATGTGTCCATGGTAACGAAGATCTTGAAGGCCTTGGGCGAGTAGGTGAGGAGCCGGGAGTTCTTGGTGAGCCCCAGAATCACCCCCAAGAGCGCCAAGTAGTTCGAGAGCTCATAGTGCTGGTCCTTGAAGATAGCGGTGTTGAAGTCGCTGAATGCCTGGATGGCCTCGTCGATGAGAAGCAGATCAAACTTGTAGGCCAATCTCACTAGCGCCGAGGTAATGTTCTCTCCCAAAACAAACCACGGCGACGACTTGCGGGCCAGCTTGATGATGGTGGACGAGAACTTTTGGTTGGGCAACTCAACCAAGTACAAGTGGAGCTTTTTCAAGAGTAAGCTCGCTTGTTTGGGAAATTGCATGTCTTCGGCGGTAGACTGACAGAGGGCAATGAGAACCTCATACTCCTTGGGAGTTATGGGGACACAAGAAAGCGGAGTGTCGTCGTCTTGCTCCACCAATTCCTGTTTCTTGGTTTCCAGAACAAGAAGGGCAAAGTTGTCCTGCGGAGCAGTGCTGATGTCGTTCAAAATCGCAGGGGTGTTTTCCACCGAGAGTTTGGCCAACTTGGCAAGCGCCTGCGAGCGGATAGACCCGCGGTCGAGTCCGTAATAGTCCATGGGTGATGGATCAATTGAAGAAGAAGTAGGTGGGGTGATGAAATGCTGGCATATGATAATCGCACTGACGACGCGACGAGAGCCAGCCAAGCCGTGCGAGGAGGCGAGCGCGGGCCCACCGGTGTCCGAGCCTAAATTACACCGGACCGACGACAGAACAACCGTGGGCGGGTACTGGACCGACGACAAAACAACGTGGGGCTGGTGCTCGACCGAGCCATTCTCATTAGGTTTCGTGAATGCACGGATCCACCTTCTGGTTCTTCATACGCTGGCACTCTGCTTGTCGTCGCCTAATGATGCTCCAACTCACTAGCCGATTCCCTCGAGATGCTTTTAGATTCACGGGCATTGCATTGCAGCTGCAATCGCCGGTGCTTAAACGGAGTGTCATCCTGGCTTGTCGTCAGGTTTCAAGGCTAGGCCCATTCCCCGGTGATACTGGCGGCAGCACACGCCACGGGGTGTGCCGTATTGGCAGCGTGACAATGAGGTGGTGCCATAGGTGGCAACCTTAAATTCGGACAGGACCACAGGACTGTATAGGACTGCAAGAAAGGACTGCAAGAATAGGATTGCAAGAATAGGATTGCAAAGACCGGACTATAAACAAGGGATTGCAGAATACTGCGATTACCAGACTGAAATCGCCAGGCTGCGAGAGAAGGACTGCAAACAGAGGACTGGTAACACTGGACTGGAAACACTGGACTGGTCTGCAAAGGAACGCAAATCAAGGTCTGCAAGTAAAGGTGCAAATAAAGGACAAGGACTTCTGGACTGCAAACACAGAACTGTAAACACAATTTTGCAAACACAAGTCCGCAAATACTAAACCATCAACACAATTTTGCAAACACAGAACTGCAATTTAATTTTTTCATACACAGAATTGCAAATCTAATTTTGCAAACACAGAATTTCGCAAATACAGAAGTGCAAATTGAGTTTAAAAAACACAGAGTTGCAACGCTTAATTATCAACCCAATTTTATACACCCGATTTTGCAAATATAGATTTGCAAATTGATTTCTACAAAACAGAATTGCAAACACAAATTTATCAAACCAACTTTGCACGCCCAATTTTGCAAACACAGAACTGCAAATTGACTATCACAAACACAGAATTGCAAACACAGATTTATCAAACCAATTTTGCACGCCCAGTTTTGCAAACACAGAACTGCGAACACATGTCCCTAAACACACTTCCGCAAACACACGTCACTACATCCTCGGCGGGCGTGGAGAAATTGCCGCCGTCATCTACAATTATATTCCTGTGGCGTAGACATGCATTAAGAGTAAGTTTCAATCAAGGTATCTCTTAAGTTTCCAGAAATAGCCTCGGGTTGAGCGTCCTGTAATCTAAATATCGATTCAACCACCGATAATTCAGGTGCAGTGGTGTCTAAACCGGTGACAGCCAACCAATCGTTGACAACCATACCGGCACCAACCACCGAAGAACCTCTATTGACAGTACCAGCAACAAGCGGAACTTGTAACAAGGAAGACAATTCTTCTTGATCTTGAATGGAAGTTTGAGGATGAACCAATCCTCCCTGGTTAGATAATGAACAATAAGACCCCACAAGCACGTTTCCTGCAATGGTCTGACGGAAAACTTCGACTCCCAAGACATCTGCAATCAACTCTTCGGTTTCTCTCTCGATATCTGGATGAACAAGAGCAACATAGTCATTACAGCAAATGACATTTCCCAATGCTGATAATCTCTCTTCAACTCTTTGGATCTTAACGGTGTCTGGCAAAGAGTTTCTAAGATGCATGAGTTCCTGGTCTGAAGTTTGAGTTGGAACAAGGAGTCCTCTTCTATTACCGGCCGTCATTCTACCCACAATACGAGTACCCGCAATGGTGGTATGAACAATAGGAACCACGTCTCCTAACTCTGCTTCAAAAGCAGAGTAAAAGTTCTCTGATCCGCCAACTGCAACAAGACAGTATGAGTTAGTTAACTTGGAAAACACTCCAACCTCGTTGGAGTTTTCAAACTGAGTACGACTAGCCATAATTGATAAAAAGAGTGGCGATGGCCTTTTTTTTTCATGAGATGACTTCCCTCGACCCGTACACCACACTCTGCTGTTCTCCCCACCCTTTATCCTGGTCTATCTTCTGGGGCCTCTTGGCGTCAGTGGCCCGTAAGTGGGCCGCCTGAGGTTGTTGGCATTCCTGATGGAGGCTGTCAGGTGAAATTGTTCAAATCCCACCTGCTATTCCCGGCTCATCTGGTGTGCTCATCTCATCTACGTTCGAAGCCCTCCCGTAGTTCGGGGCCTTCGCTGCCTACACAATGTAATACTTTTCTTTATTGTTCATGATGCTATGTAATACCTTTCTTTATGTTCGTGATGCTATAAACTATCCGTGGGAGTTGCAAAGGCTGAGCAGGCCTCTTGAAGTCCTCCCTCAGTCAAGGTCGGCCTCCTCAAAGTCATCGTCGTCTTCGCTGTCTTGCCAGTCTTCCACGTCGACATCTGCCATCTCCACGTCTTCTGGCTCGTGGTTGGGCAAAATGTCCAAACCCTTCTCTCCAAGAGTCACTCTGGCTACCTCCTTATCCTTGATCTGTCCCTTAAGAAGGAGAACAGCCAACTTATTAAGGATTTCGCTTTGAATAAGACGGTTCAATGGTCTGGCTCCAAGGTTCGAGGAGTATCCATTCTTGCACAAGTATTCCAATGCATTGTCGTCCAACTCCAAAGTAAGAGTTCTTCCGTTGGTGGCGAATCTTTGCTGTATTTCGTTCAATCTGATCTTGACAATCTTGGCAATGGCCTTCTTCGACAACCGGTTAAACACAATGGTACTAGAGATACGATTGAGGAACTCTGGTCTGAAGTGGGCTCTGACTGCTGTCATGACCAACTCCTTGGTGGCAGCATCGACCTTACTTCCCCTGGAAGCATTGATGTACTCAGCTCCCAAGTTAGAGGTCATGATGATGATGGCGTTCGAACAGTTGATCACCTTACCTTGAGACGATGTCACCCGTCCGTCATCAAGGATTTGCAACAACACCGTCAACACCTCTGGAGCAGCCTTTTCGACTTCATCGAAAAGAATCACGGAGTATGGACGACGAAGAATGGCTTCCGTTAAGATACCACCTTCTTCGTATCCCACGTATCCGGGAGCAGCACCAAGAAGCTTCGATGCAGACCACTTGTCACCGAGTTCAGAACAGTCAATTCTGATCATGGCCCTTTCGTCGGCAAACAAGAATCCGGCCACCTTCTTAGCAAGCTCCGTCTTACCACTACCAGACAATCCAAGGAATAAGAACGAGGCAGGTTGATTTGGGTTGGCCAAACCTGACCGAGTCAATCTGATTGCATTAGACACGGCCTTGACAGCGTCTCCCTGACCAACAACCTCCGAGCTCAACTCCTTCTCCATGTTGATCAATTTGGCGTTTTCTGCCTGGGTCAACTTGGTGACTGGAATACCAGTCAATCTGGCAGCGGTTTCGGCAACCTGCTCAGCACCCACCACATTCTTCAACAATGCATCGGGTCCGGCGCTGGCTTCTTCTTCAGCCACTTTGACCTCCAAAGCTTCGATTTGCTTTTGCACATCGGGAATGGCAAAATATCTCAAATCTGCAGCGGTAGCAGTATCATGTCTTCTCTCAGCATCCTGTGCCTTGATTTCCAACTCGTCCAACTTTCTCTTGGCGCTGATTAATTGATCATGGCCAGCACGCTCTTGGTTGAACTTTTCCCGAAGAGGAACAATTTCCTCTTCGAGCTCTGCTTGCTTCTTCCGAGCAAGCTCAAGTCTGTCCTTGGTATCAGCATCAGCATCCTTATCTCTCTCAAGAGCATTGATCTCGATTTCAACTAGGTGAAGTTGTCTTTCAAGAGTATCAAGTTCTTCTGGCTTCTCACGAGCAACCACAACACCAGCTGCGGTTTCATCCACCAAGTCAACGGCACTATCAGGAAGGCTTCTGTAAGTAAGGTATCTCGAGGCCAATTGGGCGGCTGCAACCAATGCGCTGTCAAGAATACGAACACCGTGGTGAATTTCGTACTTGGGTTGCAAACCTCTCAAGATAGCAATGGTCTCCGGGATGGTGGTAGCAGGAACGTCAATCTTCTGGAATCTTCTCTCGAAGGCACCGTCTTTGGAGATGAACTTCCTGTATTCCGAGAAAGTAGTGGCTCCGATACAGTGAAGCGTACCTCTTGCAAGCATTGGCTTAAGAAGATTGGCAGCATCTGACTTACCATCTCCCATCAACATGTGGATTTCATCAATGAAAAGAATAATCATCTCCTTACTCTTTTCAATATCATTCAACACTCCTTTGATTCTTTCTTCGAATTCTCCCTTATACTTGGCACCAGCAGTAAGAGCACCAAGATCAAGGGCAAACAACCGGCAATTGTTGAGAACAGCGGGAACATCTCCATCAATGATTCTCTGGGCTACACCTTCCACTATGGAAGTCTTACCCACACCGGCTTCACCGATAAGAACCGAGTTGGCCTTGGTTCTTCTGGCAAGCACCCGAATCACTCTTCTGATTTCCTCTTCTCTACCAATAACAGGGTCGATTTTACCCTCTCTGGCCTTTTCCGTCAAGTCTTCGCAGTACTTGTTCAAGAACTCGTACGACGAAGACGAATCAGCTTGTCTGGAATCTATTCTTTGAGTTCCTCTAAGCTCAATGGCCTGGGTCTTGATGGTGTCCACGTTAACCTTGGCCTCCTTGAAAATGTCCTTGATACTTACATCCTCAAGCAACGCCAACAAAATGTGGTCCTGTGCAATATAGTTGTCTTTCTGTTGCGACTTAATCTTGATCGCCTTGGTCAACACCTGGGCAAACGAACCACTGGGTCTGATTTCATCGGGAGGCGGGCTTTGAGAAGGAAGACGAACCAAATGACGATTGACTGCCCTCTCAAAGTCAGGCCACTCGAACCGGCCCTTCTGGATTAACGTTTTCAAGTAGGTATTTGTGTTCTCATCGGTAGGAACCATAGCTGCCAATAAGTGCAAGGGCACCATCTGGGAATGGCTATTGTCCCTGGCTAGCTCATTAGCAGTCTGAATGATGTGTAACGCATTATCAGTAAATTGAGTTTCATCCATTGCAAAGTATGATTTGTGTCAACAATAGGATGTTTGCTATCTTAGCAGTCCTTATATATTCTTGAATGGTGACACTGGAAGGTCCTAGAGCCACTTGGAAATTCTGATGCGGCTTGCGACCCGAAAGAACCGCCTAGAACCATCTAGAAAAACGTGGGCTGACCATGGGGTAATTTCGCGCCTATTTTTACAGCCATGGGCCCACACTGGTCACCTCTGGTGCTGCAGGGGCTGATTTCGCACCACTTGTGCAATTTATGGGGTACGCCGGTTGCAGTTGGCCAAAGGCTGAAGTCCTCCACATCTTTTTGACATATCATTATAGCACTAAACTGAGGTGGCACTACCCCGGATTGAGTCTTAAATAAGCTTCTTGAGATGGTATTGACCTGCACAAAGTCTTGGCATGACTGCAAGTTAAGCTTTGTCCGCTCATGTCTCGTTACGCTTTGTCCGCTCATGTCCTGTTGCGCTTTGTCCGCCCTTTTCCCGTTACGTCTATCTGTCCGAATCTTCCGATTACGAATGGGGCTAATTGAGATATCAAATTGGCCCAACTTTATCGTATCTTATGGAGAAAGCGGTATTATGATCAAGCTATAAGTACAGAGATGTCTTCCTTGTAAAACGATATGAACGGACAAATCTATAACTATCACTTTGTGCTTGTGGGGACAAGAGGCATGCGATTGAACACTCATCCTGCTCTTCAAGTGTTCAAAACAGAAGAAGCAGACTTGTTGTGCTATCAGACAAACGAATGTATCTTTGTGGCTGTACGTACGAGGGGATAACCATAAGATGTCTGCGTCGGCCTCTGGGGGGGGGGTTAGTTCCTCCGTGATCTCATGGCGTTGTCAGCATCAGCAGGTGTTAAATAGCGGAAACAGTAAGAGCATTCGCTTTCCAGTATTAAATTACTGGAATGTCACAGGAAAGGGTAGTATAGGTATATAGAGCCACATATGTTCTATCAAAGCCTATTACGAGTGAACGATGACTGTAAGCTTTAGGGAGTTGTAATGTGAGCACAGATAGGACGTGCTCTGAAAGCGATCAGTCACATATCATGTACGACGTGCTTGACTACGTGCGCGTGTTTTTCCACTACGACACGGCTGGTTTGGTTCATACGGCTGGTTCACTCTTGTTCAGCCGGCAGGCTGCTTCCAGGAGAGTGTGGAAGTGAAGATCGGGTATACCGTACAACGGCGGGTATAACATGGCGCGTTCTAGGCGACATAAGCCTTTATGGCCAAGTTGGTAAGGCACCTCACTAGTAATGAGGAGATCGTCAGTTCGAATCTGGCTGAAGGCACTTTTTTTTGGCTCCTTCCAAACCACTTTGCCAGAACAAAACCTGGCAACCGAGGCTTTTTGCTTTGGTGTCTGTTGACGATACTACTCCACATCTACTCAACACAGTATTGTGACATACAGTGCAAACTCACGATCTCTAATCATATATTTCTATCTCTGGGGATAAAATTGTTGGTTAGGAAGGTATCCTGGCTGCTGCACGGTGTAGCCGACCTGACCATTCTGGGCATATTGCGGCTGGCCAAACGCACCCTGGCCACCTGTCTGGGCACCGGCCTGGGCACCGGCCTGATACCCGGTGAACTGTGGCTGCTGGAACCCAAAACCGGTGAACTGGACTCCGACGGGCTGCGGTAATGACGCCTGCTGTTGCAATTGGGCCTGCTGCTGTAGTTGCAATTGCGCCTGTTGTTGCTGTTGCAATTGCGCCTGTTGTTGCTGTTGTAATTGCGCCTGCTGCTGCTGCTGCTGTTGTAATTGCGCCTGCTGCTGCTGCTGCTGTTGTAATTGCGCCTGCTGCTGCTGCTGCTGCAACTGTGCCTGCCGTCCATCCACACGGGATACGACGTCGGTGGTGAAGTTCGTGGGCTGGCTATACAACGACAATATGTTTTGTTTGTTGGTTTGTTGGGCCACTAATTGTGGGTTGGCTTGCTGCTGCAAGAGCTGCTGTGTTTTAGGATCGTTGGGGTCAATGTACTGCTGACCGTTGGAGTCCACGTAGGACACCTGGCCAGTTATGGGATCAGTGTACTGGTAAATCTGAGGCTGGCCCGTGGGGGCCAGACTAATGGCCAGACTGGTGACCGCGGGCTGAGAGGACCACCATTCAGCGGAGTTTCCGGGAGTAGCATCAATCAATGATGGCTGTGGGTTGACTATCGACGCAGCAGGAGCGGTGGAGGGTCTTTTGGGAAGAACAGGGGGTCTCTCCTCTTTGGCGGGGTTCATCTTGGCATCCTGGTCTAAAATATCAAGTGCTAGATCAATGTTTCCGTCGGCGAGAATTAAACTCTCCAACACCGAGTCGTGGTCATTGTACCCAAAGCTAGAAATTTTGGAGACCTGATACTGATATTGGGATTGTTCGTGGGGAGTAAGCTTACGGTGTGATAAAAGGGGAATCGCCCGGGAACTAGCTCGCGACCTAGACCTCCTGCTGGTGGGGGTATCGGAGGGCGAGTCGTCAGAATAACGACCGAACCTATCTTCCTTGTCTTCCTTATCGTCGGTAAATCTCTTGTTGATGTACTTATCACGGATGTACTGTTCAATCTGAGCCTGGTCGTCATCGTCATACGGAAATGGATGCCTCTTGGAGTTCCACCTCTTTTTGGCGCGTTTGTTTCCAATTCTTCTCAAGGTGTCCACCTGATCGGTGGTCCAGTGGTCCAACGTCAATGACTTGACCTTGGACCGGTCTCCAAGAACAAACCGGTGAACGGATGAACATCTCCCACAGAGAAGGATTCCCAAGTTCCACGAAGCCCACGTGGGATACGTGGCGCCACACTCTCCGCACTTGTTCTCATTACCTCTGCTGTTGACAATCTCAATGAGCTGGCGTTCAATGGCCTTATCGTGGCGTTTAGACATGGAGGAGGACGACGGTACGACTGGCAGAAAAAAAGTGCCGGTCGTGATACCATAAGCACGCGTGACGGGGGAGCGCGTCACGTGGGGCGGGACCCCACCGTGGGACCAAGCTATAAGGTCAGGGTCGGGACAAGCTACGGGATCGGGGTCGGACAAGCTACGGCGAAGGGAAACGCCGAGGCGTATTGGAGTCGTGGCGGACGTGTGTCGGACGCCTGGACACGAGTATGTACAGAGAGTGGGTGGGACAGAAGAGTGAGATCCACGCCACGAAAGACACAGAGACGACCAAAGCATTGGTGCTAGAGAGCGAAGGAGACTTCGTGGTTAGTTCTGTTGTGTGTGACGCTGTCAATTACAAGCGAGCTGAAGAGCATGCTCATAGCAGAGAGTTCAGCGGCCACGTCCACGTTGCGAAGAATCGACTGGAGGGATACAAATTCGTCATGGGAGCACTTTCGATTGAAATTCTTGAGCTCGGCCAATGCAAAGGTCACATGGTAGTCGGAAAAGAAAGACTCTACAAACGAGTCCACGTCTCCCATGTCCCTATCCCTGATGGATAAATTGAGGAGATCCATTTGGGTGCGGAACATGCGACGAACATCACAGAATAGCTGATGGTGCGGAGACCCGGGAGCCACGTTGAGTCTGGCAGAAAGGAAGAGGCGGGTTGACGTGGCGCTTTTCATCAAGTCTAGTCGGGGCTGAAAACCCACGGCAATGTGCTTGCGGACCTGATTTTCTGGCTGGGACGCGGAGAAGCCCTTGAGAAGAATCAGGTTAGCGGGATTGAGCGAAGCCACCAGCTGGCTTGACACTATAGACGGGTCCACCGCCAAGGATTTGATGCCGTTAGACACGTTCTCTATCAATTGCTGGATGTCTCGTTGTTTCCCCACGATGTTGGGAAGGAGGGTGATGTGATGGGAACGGATGCCCTTCAAGTTGGATAGCGCCATTCGCCCGTGCTTCGCGACCGAAGGCATGCCGTAAAGGTCCCACTGGAATCTCTGCACTAGCAGGTGGTTCTGTTGTCGGGCCTGGTGGAGCGCTTTGTCGGTGACGGCCTTGATCTGGCCTAGCGTGTTATGCAGCGGTCGCCAGGGAATATACACATAAACCGATGCCATGCCGTGTTGATTGGAGTAGTTCTCCGAGTAGAGATTATAATGGAGGATTTCCGGAACTGCACGAGCAACTTCTGGCTTCTCTTGGTCCTGATTGTCTTCAATCTCTTCGTCCGAGCTATACGCAAGAAGGTCCATACAGACAAGATGGGAGATGGGGGGCAAGTGCAGGTTGCACAACCTGCACTTTTTTTCTCGGGTGACTAATCGCGTCCGCCGTTGGCAGCTATCTACACGCATAGGGCTCTGTCAGAAATATTGCCAAGACCACACGCAAACTTTCCTCCACCAAGCCCGGCCAGAAGATCACCAAAAACACACAGCCTTTCACCCACCGCTTAGCTGAGACTATAGTTGTAGGCTTTGGTGGCGCCATAGGCTCTGGCTTTGAAAAACGTAGGCATTCGAGTCTATTGGATGCGATCAGCGTAGATTGGACCGGCGTGGGTATCTTGGCGGTCGGCGTGGGCTTTGTGGGGATATTCAGTGCGCAAGCCGGTACAGGCGCAACGAAAAGAGACATTCTTCGTTTGTCCACCGCACCATAATTTCACCACATGGGTGGTGCCCCACCTCTCCAGCAGGGCTATTGTGGCCTTAAGCCTTGTGCATTTTAATTTCCTACCGTCTTCTTATCTTCAATTTACTTCTTTGAGACGTGTGGGGTCGCTTGGGGTCGCTCTTTTGTGTCATCTGGGTGAGAGAAACTTTTTTTTCTTGTTCTGGAGGTTTTCCGGCTCGTTCCCAGAAGAGGATCTGGTGAAATTTTCCGACTCCGCTTTTTTCTTTTTCTTTCTCACTTTTTCAGACTACGTGATTCCAAACACTTCTCTATTTTGCATTTTTCACACCCCATGTCTGAAGCGGAAAAGAAATTGGAAGGAGAGAGTTCTCCTCCGAGCGTGGTGCCGATACCGCCCGAGATCTACAACTGGAAAGTCGTGGCCACCGCTATCACGGCGGCGGCTGCGGCCGTCATTATTGGTTACGATGCTGGTTTCATTGGAGGCACGGTTTCGCTAGACTCTTTCCAGAAGGAGTTTGGCATGGACAAGATGGCCTCTGCTCGTAAATCCGCTATTGAATCCAATGTGGTCTCCGTGTTTCAAGCCGGAGCCTTCTGGGGTGCTATTCTCATGTACCCTGTGGGAGAACTTGTGGGCAGAAAGGTAGGACTTATCATATCTGGTTTTCTATTAACATTTGGTGCAGCCATCTCGTTAATCTCTAATGGAGATCGAGGACTTGGGGCCATCTATGCTGGAAGAGTGTTCACAGGGGTGGGTATCGGAGGATGTTCGGGTCTTGCTCCCATCTACGTTTCTGAAATTAGTCCTCCGAGTATTCGAGGAAAATTGGTGGGATGTTGGGAGTTGTCGTGGCAAATCGGAGGTATCGTCGGTTACTGGATTAACTATGGTGTTTTGTCCAACATTCCTGAGTCGAGAAAGCAGTGGTTGATTCCGTTTGCGGTCCAGCTTATCCCGTCGGTGTTGTTTTGGGCCGGATGCTTCATTTTACCCGAATCGCCTCGGTTCTTGATCTCCAAAGGTAATTTAGAGAAGGCCAAGAAGAACTTATCCTTCTTAAGAGATCTTCCTTTGGATCATCCCTTCCTCATTCACGAATTTAATAATTTTGTCAAGGACATCGAAGCAAGATACAGAAGAATCGGCCATGGATTCCTTGCACCTTTCAAGAGAATCTTGACCGACAAAAGTCTCATATATCGTCTTTTCTTGTCCACATCGCTTTTTGCCATGCAGAATGGTTTTGGTATCAATGCTTTGACCTATTACTCTCCCACCATCTTCAAATCGTTGGGTGTTAGTGGCACCAAGGCCAGCTTGCTCTCTACTGGAGTGTTTGGTTTGTTGAAAGGTTTTGCATCGTTGTTTTGGATTTTCTTTGTGGTTGATTCACTTGGACGAAGATTTGCATTAATTGCTTTTGCATTCCCTTGTGCTATTTGTTTCTACTACATTGGAGCTTACATAAAAATCGCCAACCCAGCCGCTAGATTGGCCAGTGGTAACACCCACATGGACTCAGGCGGTCGTGCAGCACAGGCCTTGCTCTACATATGGACGTTTTTCTATGGTAGCAGTTGGAATGGAACTCCATGGGTCATAAACTCGGAAATTTTTCCTCAAGATATCAGAACTTTGACTCAAGCCATAAACTCGTCTTCTAATTGGTTCTGGGCGTTTGTGATGGGGCGTTGGACTGGAGAAGCAATCGCTGCTATCGGGTATGGATTGTACATCTTGTTCGGGGTATGCTCCACTGTTTTCCCGTTGGTCATCTATTTCCTCTATCCAGAAACGAAGGGCGTTCCTTTGGAGGCCATCGATTACTTGTTCGAGGTTCCAGCATGGAGAGCTCATGAATACGCTTTGCAAAAATTCCAAGTTGAATTCGAGGGGGCTAGTTCCACGACTCTAGAGTCGGAGGATGAAGAGAAACAGGGAACAACCGTTCAGACGCAAGATGTGACTTCCGTTAGAACACATACCTGACTCATAGATTACTGCATTAGCATCATTTGTATTATAGAACACGTTTTTAGCCGTTTTGTAGCCGGTGTCTGGCTCATGCTAGCGAGCCCACCGATGCACCAAGCTCGCCAATGCTCTCTACATCATTAAAACTTTTACCATCACGGCTTATTACAAATCCATGGCACATGAAAACCGTGGGCTTCGTGTTGGTTTTCGCGGCACAACTCGGCCAAAGTGCAAATTTCAGCGACTTTAACTTCACGATAAAAACCAACTTCACATTCACGTAATTAATGTGATTTTTGACCTCATTATACAAAACTGCGAAATTTTAACTTTTTGCCAGCTACCTGCCTTTGGCATATGCTTCTTGACATGTCCCTGCCGAGTTGCCCAGTTTAGAGCTCAAGTTACACAATTATTGAATTATCAACCAGTTCGACTAGTTGGTGTAGTATATCTTCCATCGCTGTACATAGATGTCTTCATTTAAGTCACGCCATCTTTTGACCGCATCTACGCTCGAAAAAAGCCCCAGTCATCGCATCTATGATCCGATTGCTCTCTTCCGCTAAGTCCAACGCTCCGCAATCCATGGCACATGCCTTGCTCAAATTATGCTGACCCCTGTAGCACAGCATAGCACCGCCTTCTGCCACCTCCCCGATAACGCAACTCCGGCATTGCATATGTCAAGTCGAAATCGTATGATGAGGACAAGGCAGGCCGTTGTCCAAAATCACAGGCCGAGGAGTAGTGCGTGCGCAACGGTGGGGAAAAAGTACCGAACCATGCTGATCATATATGAGGGGCCCGAAATCTTGAGCTCTTTCAGAAACTATTGCTTGAAAACCTGACCATCATGAACTTCATATCATCTGAAATCCAGGACAGTCACCTCGATGTGTTCATGGCCATGTCCGATGCGTTGGTCCACGAGGTATCTCCTGATGACATCAGAGATTACGTCATGGAGGGCACCACCGAAGAGGAAATTCAGCAATATTGTCAAACATATACCAAGCCATCTGACTTTCCTACAATTAGAGAACAAGTCAAGGAAACCATTTACGACAGTGGTCTTGGTGCCACCAGGGTTTTTGTCGTTTTAACGACTGCTCTCAGATCCAGGGTCATCTCTGCACCATTAACTGGAACCGTGAAGTTGGTTGAAGAGATGACCATCGAGGAGCGGGAAAGACTACTCGTGAAGTGGAGAGACTCACCGCTTCTTGCTCTCAGAAGGCTCTTCAAGTTGTTTCATTCAGTGACTTTTGCGCTTTTCCTCAAAAACGCTCCCGATATTCACTTCAAGGTCTCTGGCCACCCCAAGAACGATGCCCGTGACGTATTATACGAATCCCAGGAAATCAACTCGTTTGAATATTCAATGCTCGAGCCTCCCACTGCCAACGGTAATGAATTGTACCTCCCCAACATCGACGTGGTAATTGTGGGGTCAGGTTCTGGTGCAGGTGTCGCCGCCCATACTTTGGCTAATGCCGGCCACAAAGTGTTGGTTATCGAAAAAGGAAAGTACTTCCGGAAGTCCGAGTTGGTCTTCGATGACTTGAATGGATTCGCTAATTTGTATGAACAAAAAGGTACCCTTGCATCCCGAACTCAGGAGATTTTCGTGTTGGCAGGTTCTAATTTTGGAGGGGGTTCTACCGTTAACTGGTCTGCGTGCTTGAAGACGCCATTCAAGGTGAGAAAGGAGTGGTATGACGACTTTGGCCTTGAGTGGGCCGCCAACGATACCTATGACCAGTGTATGGACTATGTCTGGAAACAAATGGGAGCAAGTACCGAACATATAACCCATTCTTTCTCCAACAGTATTCTTCTTGAAGGAGCCGCCAAGCTTGGTTACAAGGCAAAGGAAATTGCCCAAAACACCGGTGGTCATCCAAACCATTCTTGTGGCTACTGTCACTTGGGATGCAAGTATGGAATTAAGCAGGGAAGCGTTGACTGCTGGTTTTTGGATGCTGCCAAAAACGGTACTCAATTCATGGACCAAGTTCTTGTGGAGCAGATTCTCCATCGCAAAGGAAAGGCCTCTGGCCTCTTGTGTAAAAACTTGAAAAACGGAGCCACTTTCACCATCACCGGACCCAAAAAATTCGTGGTTGCAGGAGGATCACTTCATACTCCTATCGTGCTTCAGAAGTCTGGATTCAAGAACAAGAACATTGGTAACAACTTGAAGTTGCACCCTGTAACGGTGGTTACGGGAGACTTTGGTCGTGAACACCACACCGAACCTCATCATAACTCCATCATGACTAGCGTGTGTACCGAGCTGGATGATATCGATGGAAAGGCACACGGTGCCAAGATCGAGACCATGCTCCACGTTCCCTTCATTGAATCAGTATTCATGCCTTGGAAAGGAAGCAACAACTCTAGACAACTCGCCCTCAAGTACAACAATCTTACGGCAATGTTGATCATCACTAGAGATAAAACGGGTGGAAGCGTGACTTTTGATCCCGAAAAACCAGATTCTGTGCTTCTTGACTACCAGGTCTCGAAGTTCGACAGACAAGCACTTCTAAAGTCGATCTTGACGGCATCAGATATTTTGTACATCGAAGGTGCCAAGGAAATTATCCACCCCCATAACTGGGTTGACTCCTTTAAGAGTGACAAGCCAAAGCATCAGAGATCCATCAAGGATAAGGACTACGTCGAGTGGAGGAAAATAGTAGAAAACTATCCTCTCGATACCTACGGAACTTCCTATGGATCAGCTCATCAAATGAGTTCGTGCAGAATGAGCGGAAAGGGCCCCAAATATGGAGCTGCTGATAGCAAGGGAAGACTCTATGAGTGTAAAAACATCTACGTGGCTGATGCAAGTGCAATGCCCACGGCAAGTGGTGCCAATCCCATGATCACTACAATGTCAATTGCCAGATATGTTTCGTTGGGACTCGTCGAAGATTTGAAGGCATCCGTGAAGCTTTAGAGAATATTATGCTAATTTATGATATATTATGCTAATTTATGATTAAGACATGTACATGGTATGTAGCTGCACTGTTAAAGAGCTCCAGCGTGTTTCACATGTTTGACCACTACAGGAACCGTAGACGAGGAAAGAATCGCTGGTAGCCTGATATGACGTTGCGTATCAGCACAAGCCTCTGTGATTTCACCTCTCTCGTCTACCATACCCCGCATGTGCTGTTCGTAAAGCACCAAAGTCATGATGCCTTAGGCAACCTGTGCTGCTCGTAGAGCACCGTAGTCACGATACCTTAGTCCACCTTGTAGAGAACACTGGAGCACGAGAGGAAGTACTTCAAGTTCTTTACGTCCAGATCTCCATCCTCGAAACCAGCAAAACCAATCGGTCCTTTATCACACTCGCTGCAAACTAACAAACGCTCAAGACGAAACTTCAGGGACTCGATGGAGGGCTGAGCCAACTCGTCGCTGGGTCGCGATACTCCGATGTTATCGAAGTCCCACACGTCATCGATTTTGAAGTATTCATTGGAGGAGGTGGAGCTCTCGTCAACACTCAACATCTGTGGTCCGTCTTCCACCTTAATGATGCAGTTCTTTACAGCTCCGTAGGGAATGATTCTGGTCTGGCAGCCCTCAAAGGGGCAGTGTATGAGACCATCGTCGTCTGGAGTGATATCTTGATATTGCTTCATGAAGTTGGTGCGCTTACATAATTCTCAGCTGTAAATAGCAGAATGCCATTATTGAAGGACACAGGTGCTTTTACACTTAAAGTATTCATGTCTGTATGCAAATAGCAGAACGCCATTATTGAAGGACACAAGCGCTTTTACACTTAAAGTATTCATTTCTGAAGAGAGTTTATCGTTTACATACAGCGTTCATAGTTTTGCGGCGGCGCCGGTATCGTTCTCAATGGTCTCCATAGCAAGCTCCGATAAAATGAGATACAATCCCGCATATCCACTGGCAATGGCGGAACTGGCATGACCCTTGGCCACTCTCATGGCAATTCCCTGGGAAATCACACATAGCCTCAAAAGGCCGAACACAAATCCAACGTCCCAGTTCTTCTGAGCGGTGATGGTGGGATCATCCGCGTTCCAGCTAAGGCCCAACTTTTCGTGGTACAATGCAAGGTGGCCGTAGATACTTTCCACCAGGCCGGGTTTTTCTCGTCCCATATCAGTCTTTTCAGGTTTGTAGAGCATCAGCACCAACTTATTGGGAAGCTGGAACGGTTGAAGAAAGTTGGCAAGATCAAAAAGAGGGTGTCCAAAGGTACAGAGCTCCCAGTCCAAAACAGAGATAATTTTGGGAGAGTCGTGGTCAAAAATCACGTTGTCGATTTTGAAGTCTCCATGAATCAAGGTGGGCTTAGACGGGTCCCGAGGTGCTTTCTGTAAAAGCCACAGGGTTATGCGATTAAAATGGGGAATAGCATCCACCGTTTGCAGCTGCAACTTTGCTACCCCCGAGAGAGTCTTGATCTGACGCTGGAAGTAAGAGGGTCCTGAGGTCATCTTAGCCAACTTCTCGGGCTGAAACTGAGGGAAGTGCTCCTTCGGTAACAGATTGACAAGAACAGCGGTGTCAAGGGAGTGGATGGCGGCGGCGGTCTCCATGATTGCCTCCCAGTACTTAGGCTTGTCGGGTTCGGGAATTTTGGGAAGACTGGGATTGGTGATGTGGCGCCCGTCCACAAATTCCATGAGGTAGAACACATAGTCGAGCACCGACTCATCCTCGCAAAGAAGATAAACGTGGGGAATGGGCACCTTCTTGTCGGTGGCTTCGTTGCACTTGTGAATTCCGTTGAGCATGTGGAACTCTCTCTCTACGGCGTGGGCAGACCTTGACACCAACTTGTTATTGGGAGATGGCTTCCTTCTCAACACAAACTTGTGATCAGTCACCGGATCATGGATCAAGTAGGTGGGATTGCTTTGCCCAAACACAAACTGCTTTACGGTGAGGCGATCGACAGAGGGAAAGGAGGGGAGCGGTGCAGACCCGAGAATGGCAGACCCGGGAACTGAAGAAAGGAATCTTCGCAAGCGGTCGACGTCTAACGGAGATCTGATTTCGGTAACGGACATGTGTATCAGACGGAGCAAGAAGACGGGGGAAGAAAAATGTAGTAGGAGGAAAGTCAGAAGAAAGAAGAAGGTGGTCCCCACATTTCAGCGCGGCATATGAAGGTGGGGCTCGCATTAGATAAATACTGGGCGCTGGGAAGTGGGAGGCCGTGTGCCCCGCCACGACACCAATGGGTGGAATGGGAAGAGAGAGGGGAGAAGGGACGGGACTAGCTGGGCCCAGATATAATACCCGATAGAGTATTTACAAAGACCAAGAAGTGCTGGAAGCAGTTTTCTGTGGGGCGTCTCGGCTACTGCTCGGTTACGTCAATAGATGCAAAGAGCGTGCTATTTCCCAGTTGTGGTCAGTATGAGTGATTCATAGACATCGATTTATATACAATGCAGTCGTTACTTCACGTTGAGTGAATAATAGTTGTAGATGCCCCGCTGGGAAAACTCCGTGGGCCACACAGCTTCCTTGAGCTCGTTCTTGAGGTAGGTCTTCCTCTTGACGGTGTTGAGATTGTAGTAGCCAATGGAGCAGTTGATTTTCCGGGATGCAAACTTGAGGAAGCCGGGCTTCTGGATCTTGGATTCGATTCTTTGTCCTGTTTCAAGATCGTAGAACGTGAGACTCGCCTGGTTGTTGATGTTGGGATCGTACTTTCCGCCGTTAAGAATCCCCTTGTAGTTAGGGTCGGAGTCGTCTATCTGGTAAATCCAGGCTCTTCGTCCCTCGTTGTCGTAGAACTTCCACACCTGAGGCACTACGGGATCGACGAACGACTGCGTCAACGGCTCCACCTTGACATACTCGCCTCCTGTCAACTCGTAGAGGATTTTGTAGTCGAACTCGATGGCCTCGAGCGACGAGTGGAAGTTTGTCTTCAACAAGTTGGTGAGGTTCCAGCGGTTGAGTTTTTTGCACCCGGTGATGTCGAGGAACTTGAGGATGGTATTATCGCGGAGATATTCGTTCAAGTCGTGGAGTTCCACGGAGGAATGCGAGATGGTGAGACTCTCCAAGAGCGGGAACTTGAGGTTAAGGATATGCAATACCCGGCTGTTGATCGGGAACCCTCCAAGATTAAGATACTTCAAGTTTGAAGCATTGAGTTGCTTGAGGGTAAAGGTGAGGTATGGCTCATTGAGCGGACACACCACGTTGGAGTCTATCTGCAAGTTAAGCCACTCGAGCGATCCCTGACTAACAGCAGGATGATGGACCAAGAAGTTGATCAAGTCTTTGGTGGTTAGCTTAGAGCACCGCGCTAACGACAAATGGGTCAATCTACACGAATGAGGTAAAGATTCGTTCAACACTTGGGATGTGATCGAGGTGTGGTTGAGGTCAAGCTTGCGGAGGTTGAAAAAATGAGGAAGGACTCTTGCAAATACACCCACAGAGAGATTGGAGCAATCGTGGAATGAGACTTTAAACAAATGCCGGAGGTTTTTGCGGTACATTAACTGACCGTTGTAGTCTTCGTATATGGTGGGCTCGTCGTTGATGACAAGCTCGTTGAATGCATGGGCAAAGCTTTCGCTGCTGGCGCCACAGAAGTCGAGGGCCTGGATCTTGGGGAGCTTGTTGAAAAGATAATCCAACACGCGTACGTCCATGTCATCCTGAATGTTCTCGCTGGCAAGGAACTCCACCAAGTTAGGGGTTAAAGATAATGCCATGGAGATGGTGGACGAAGTGACCATTTGAATCTCCTGATTCATACGTCCGGTACGGCCAAGTCCAATGGAGGTGAAAGTCTGCCAGTCCATGAACTCCACGTATCTGCCAATGTCGGGGTTGTTGAGGAGATTAGTGAGAAACTTATCGAATGAATGAGGGCGGTTGAAAATAGCATACTTGTACAAGAAGCAAAGGCTTAGCTGGAATACCGTCTTCAGAAGCAATGGAACTGTCTTGGAGAACTTCTCGAGGTTGGAGTTGATGGAGCTGGTGTTGTCGTCGTAGTAGACAAGCTCAATGATCTTGTGGAGAACCTCGAGCGGGAGTGAGAGCAAGGGGCTGAAGGGCTCCCCCAGGTACGAGGTGAGTTCATTGGACAATTGACGTTTAAGAGAAAGACCGCCCCATGGGCCGGGCGACTCAGATATGGAATCATTGGAGGTGATGGGACTGAGGAAAAATGCATTGGAGGAATGGCTCTTGTGGTGACGAGGAATGTGATCCTGGAAAAACCGGGGCGAAGTGTACATCGGCTGTTCCGGCGGAGACTCAGGAGGCGTATTGGAGTATGACTTGCCCATGAAAGTTTCGGACGACGGTAAATCATAAAACGGAGCACATTCCAGAGAGCAGTCGGCGTGACCCTGATGAGTTAAGTGAGTCTCCGAGTGGTAGTTGGGGTGGAGAGGGGCACGAGTGTCGTTGAAAGCCTGGTGAAAATGAGGAAGGGTAGGACTGGAGTTCAGCACCACCGATTGACGCCGTGGGGGAATGGGAACAGCATCGCTGTGAAGGATGTCACTTTTCATATATATGAGAGGGGAGCGAGAAGAGGAGGAATCTTGTCTGGCACGATATTTTCGAATAGGTATAAGCAGAGTATGCGGAGCCGAAAGACCAGATCAGCGTTCAAGTAGTGGGGAAAGAGTAGCGGGACCGTTGACGAATTAAAGGGAAAGAAAAGAACTAGTGGAATGGCGAAAGTTGATTCCGTGAAAAACATTATTTTTCTACATTTGCAGTCAGCACTTTCGCAAGCGCAGTGTCCGAGTCCGGAGATGATGGAACAGATAGGCCCACCTGGGCACCATGAACAGAGGCCCGGCCACGGTAGCATACGCCGGTACAGGTGCCGAGATCACAGTGTGTTCAAACTACGAGCAGGCGCTGAGTTGGTAGCACGACATTGGGGCCATCGGTCGGGGGCAGTCCCCCGCCCCAATTGCCGTGCATCTTGCGATGAAGTGAGAGCGCAAAAAGAAATCACGACGGCACGGTGTTGTGGTGCACGGGTGTTTTGTGAAATAAGAGACGCCGCGCACATGGGCATGGGGTTCCCCAGAAAAAACGCCGGACACCTTTCGATTGCTCCCCCCCACCATGTCAGTCTACGAATCCGACGACGAGTCGCTCAGCGAGTTCGAGAGACTCGAGTCCACACTCCCTGACTCGCTCAGACGCAGCGCTTCGTCGCTTCTTGAGGCGATGTCTTCGTCTGGCACTTCGCTGCCATACCGAGACAACCACGGCAAGGAAAACTACTTCAGCAACTCGTGGCTCGATTCTGGAGTTCCCCTGGCCAGAACCCCGGCGCAGCTTTCCACCCAGGCTTCCCGCAAGAACCACATGCTCCAGAAGCTCTCCAAGTCGGAGAATGGCCGGGAGTCGTCACCCATTCCCATTCCTCTTCCCAAGTTCAATGAGGAAATCCACAAGCCCGCCATGAACACCAAGCAGTCGTCCACCGGAGTGCTTTGGGTGACGGAAAGAGCCAACGATTATGGTTTTGATGGCCACGACAATGCGTGGGCAAACTTGGGACAGGGGGCTCCCGAGCATGGAGACACCATCCCTGGGTCGTTCAAGCGGCCCACGTCAATCCCCATTCCCGACCACTCCAAGGAGTATGCTCCGACGGCAGGAATCAAGGAGTTGCGGGAGGCCGTGGCAAACTACTACAACGAGACTTACAGAGCCAATTCTCCTTCCAAGTACACCTACAAGAACGTGTGCATCGTCCCAGGGGGAAGAGCCGGATTGACTAGAATTGCCTCCATTATCAAGGACTGCTACCTCTCGTTTTTCTTGCCTGACTACACGGCATACGCAGAGATGTTGTCGTTGTTCAAGAACTTCTCTCCCATCCCGGTTCCTTTGAACGAGGCCGACAACTACCAGGTTCACTTGGACATGATCCGGTTGGAATTGAACAGAGGAGTCTCCGCACTTCTCACCTCCAATCCCCGGAACCCCACCGGTAGATGTATGACGCGAAGCCAGCTTCACAAGCTCCATCAGTTGTGTCGGGAGAAGTGCTTGCTCATCATGGACGAATTCTACTCTCACTACTACTACGACGATGGCTGCAAAGGTACCTCCATCTCTTCGGCCGAGTTCGTCAAGGATGTCAACAAGGACCCGGTGCTTCTTTTGAATGGATTGACCAAGGCATTCAGATTGCCAGGCTGGAGAATTTGCTGGGTTCTCGGACCTGAGGAATACATCAGCGCCTTGAGCAGTGCTGGATCGTACTTGGATGGAGGCTCCAATGCCCCGTTCCAGTACGCCGCCATTGACTTCCTCGAGCCCCGCAAGGTGAAGGAGGAGATGATGGCATTGCAGGTCCACTTCAAGATGAAGCGAGACTACATCATTGGCCGGTTGAGCAAGATGGGCTTCACGTTGAACGAGCGCAACATCCCCAACTCCACCTTCTATCTCTGGCTCAACCTTTCCCACCTTCCTCACAAGCTCAGCAATTGTCTTGGATTCTTCCACGAGTGTCTACACGAGAAGGTGATTGTGGTGCCTGGGTTCTTTTTCCTCATCAACCCACAGAACCTTTCCAACTTGGAGGATGTGATCTGGTATAACTACGTCCGTCTCAGCTACGGCCCCGAGCTTGGCCAGTTGGTGAAGGGAATGGACGGAATCGAGCGCATTCTCCGTCGCTTCGAGTGTTTGCCAGACAACTACGATGCACAGGTGTCCGGTGGCAACGCACAGTCCCAGGCGCTGCAAGACACACAAAAACCATCGGCGACAGCCAGCCACCCCTTTTAGAGATTAGAGTAGACAATGTATTGTGATACGTGCCCTGTGTAGAGCTTCGCCAATGCTAGATCTAGATGCCAAAAATGCTAAATATTAAGTGAAGAAACGGCAACGCCATCCCCATCGAAAGCGTGCTGCCTCCATTGTCCGAGGTCAGCACCCGATGGCCTGAAGACTCTGCCACGTGCGATGTTAGTGCCGTAGCATACACGTAGCCGGTGTAGCCACTATAGCTGTAGGAGAACGAAACCTGCTCGTGAGAGTCCACCTGCGTGGTGGTCCACAAACCATCGTTATATGAGGTGGCGGTGGCGGTCGACTGCTTGGTATTCGTGGATATGGACTGGGTGCTGGTACTGGAGAACTTCAGCTCGTACTTTCGTTCAAGCGAAAGGAACTCTCTCTTTCCCGTGCCATAGCGCTTACCAACCTCACCGTCATCTGCCTCAATGGACTCCCACGTACCCGACTGGTCAGAGTACGAGTACGATTTTCCACTGGAGTAGTCAGTGACAATGATGGATCTTATGTACATGTTGAAAGGGGCCTTGGAGAAGTCCGTCAACCCTCCTGCCCAATCAATGGTTCCTTGCGAGTTGGAAGGATCTCCTCCCGACCAGAGCCCCATCATCACGTACATCGGCGTCTGGGGATATCCCCGAGAATCGGATGGAAGAAGCGTCCTAACAAGCTTGTTGTCGACGCCCCACATCAACCCGTCCTCGGTCCAGTCGATGGTGTATGTGTGGTAGTTGGTAAGAGGATTGGTGCCGGTGGAGTGGTACTGGCCACGATCGTAGGTGGAGGTATCACCTTTGGAGAAGAAGTTGGAAGAGAACTGGTACGCGTTGCCGCCAAACAACTCGATGTCGATTTCGTCGCCGTCATCACTCTGGAGGTAAAACGACGAGATCATGCCGTTGCCGCTGGCGGCCTTCATCACAACCTCAACTCTGCCAAACATGATGTAGAAGTCCAGCTTCAAGCTGGGGTTGTCGAGCCGCTCGGTGAAGGTCAACTGGAGTCCGTCTTCGCTGTAGGATACCCCCTGTGAGTTGACCTCCTTGAAGTAGTCAGACTCCTCGGTGAAGGTGTCCCAGATGGATGTCGCCAACGCCGAGTCAGATCCACATCCTGTCTCTTTCACAGGATTACAATCCGAGCTCCACGCTCCCGACACAAGCAATGCTAACGAAACTATCCATCTCATGGTAATTGATAATCAATGGGCCCAACCAGCCATGGTGGCCATCATTTAAATACATTTGACATGGTGAAAAACTCCTCGTCTCCTGTGCAACCACGCACACAATTGTGGTATGCGTGCTGGCTGGCGCCCCAAATAGGAAATCGGTGATTTGCAACCCCTTGGAGCATGCCCATCCCTAGCCACGCCCGAGACCTGGGGCCAAGCAGCGGCTGGGGGCAGACGGGGGCGGCGTGGGCCCCAAGGCCGGCCATGGATGCTTACAGAATCACGTGCGCCCTCACGTGACCGATCCTCAGCGTCATTTCTCGCCTCTTTCTGTTATCGTTAGATTAATCCACCATGCTTCTGTTGTTTCTACTACCACCCACGGCGGCGGCTCCAGTTCCTACCAACGAGCAGCGGCCTATATATAGCCCCGAGTTTCCGGATGACAACGGCGGGCTCCACTCGCCCGGCATCCCGTCCAGCGACATCCGAGACTTTGTGCTTGGGTTCTTACTTACGTTCTTCTTGTCCATCGTCATCGGAGGAGGGTTAATCGTGATTCACAGGTACCGCAGACGGTTGAGCGACGATGAGATTGCTCGAGAAGAGGAAAATCAGGCATACATGGAGTTGGACTCGGAGGAGCAGGAGCTCTACTTCCAGAGCAAAGAGTACATCTCTAACAACCCGTACTTTAGAGATGAGTTGACGTTGTCGCAGAATTTATCCATTCAGGAGAAGGGGGTTAAAGCGTGGGAGTTTGTGAAGGACTTGATGTTGACCAATAACGACCTAATGATCATTAATAAGACGGAGTTGAATTTCTTCAAGAAATTCGAGTGCTCGAGCCAGACCAACCTCCCCATCCCTATGAAAAACCTGGTGTACTACTTTGAGAGCAAGATTTACTCGTTGCCAGACCCTGACAACACCCTAATTTCTATTGGACTTGGCATCAAGCCATACCCTTGGTTCAGGCTCCCTGGCCGCCACGCATATTCCATCAGCTACGACAGCAACGGATATCGCCGCTTTAACCAACCGTTCAAGATGTCCATGGAGCCCCCGTTCCCCAAGGTGATTGAGGGCGACGTGATTGGCGTGGGATACCGTGTCAGAAGTGGAACTGTTTTCTTCACCAGAAACGGCAAGAAAATTAGTGAGTCGAGCCTTGGCGGTCACATCAAGAATTTCCGCATCCCCAAGCAGGGCCAGATCTTCCCCATCATCGGTGCCAACAACTTATGCTCAATTCACGTGAATGTTGGACAGATGGGGTACGTGTTCATCGAGGGTAACGTGAAGAAGTGGGGCTTTGCTCCGTTGGAAGGAAGTGGGCCGGCCCCACCTGCCTATAACAAGTTTAACGCGGATATTCTTCTCGAAAGATCGGAGATTGACGAAGACGAACTCTCAGAACGGGAGAACGACTTCCCGCCTGATTTCTGGGAGATTCAGAACGCCAACGATAATGACAAGTTCAGCTACAATGCGTATGCGGATGTGGAGTCTACCGATGAGAGAATAACGCTTGCCAGTTTGCCGCAGCAGCCCCCGTCGTACTACGGCGATGGATCTGATGCCGAAGATCCCCAGGTGGAGGCATCGGCCGATGAACTGGACCCCCTTGGTGACTTGATGGCCCCTAGTGAAGCTGTCACTCTCGAGAATGCTCTGGATTTAGACCACCCCGAGTCCCGCCACGACCCACAAGCGCCTGGAGATTTGACCACGTCTGACGGTGCAGTGGGAGCGCCTGAGTTGCCTGTCACATCTGCGGTGCCAGAAAACTCTGCTTCCGTGGACGCAGGAGTGCAAGAAGAGGTAGAGGCAGAGGCAGAGGCATCCCTGGACTCCTCTTCGCCCGCCCCGGAGGCCGACCCCGCGTCTTTCGCCAGGGACGCTAGCTCACCGTGAATCGCTCCATGGCCCTTCGTCCAGCCACTCGTAAGTTGTTTTTCTCGCATTCCCCAGGTTTTTCACGGCGCTCGCCGGAGCTACGGGTCCCCCACATTTCACCAGCACACCACACTGCTCCTTCCACCATTCACCAACCCCATTCATTACCTCGTTATTGTGACCCGCTCGCGGAACACAATCCCGACCCCTATCCATAAATGCTGTTTAGATGACCCCGCAATTAATGACACTAGCGCTAGTGGTATGTAACCGCGAACCATTTTTCGCCGCAGTCCGGCCCGGACCACATGTGCCTCGACTATGGTAGACACCCCCACTCGGAGGTGGGCTAGTCGATCTTCATTGGGGCCCGGTGGCCACCCGTACACCACAAATGGGAGAACCCCACAATTGAGAGCCAAACGCGGTGGATTTATACCCCAGGGTTGATGCGGCGATTTCGAACTTACGGTCCCCACCTTTGGAATGCCTTACAGTATGGAAGATAAGATATAAAGGGATCTTATCGGCCAATCCTCATTGGGTGTACCAGATTTCAAGCAGCCATGATTCAAAGATACACCTGCATCCCCACGTCAGAATATGACGTTCTAGTTATAACCAACGGCACCATCGAACAAGTGGAGCTGAAGCTTATTGAGATCAACGAGAAAACCAACAATGAAATTCCCCTCCATTCCCACTTCACGTACCTTGAAGACTTTGGCGACCTTCTCAAGACACTAAACAGTCGCTATACCAGAAACAGCAAGTTGGTTGACGATGCGGGGCACCGCGAGGTGAAGTTCAAGGGGAAAGTCCTCTTCATGTTCTTCAATGGGGTCGACTACATTCAGGAGCTTCTCTCTGATCTCATTGATTATTCTGCCGATAACAACCGGGGCCAAAGACCGTGGGAGATCGTTTCCAACGCGTACTTCTACTTCGACTCAACCATCTCCTTCACATCCAAGACCACGCCGTCTGACATGGTCAACGACATGTTTCTATTCAACTGCATCGTCACCATTGCCAACGACGTGTTGAAGAAGAGCAGCTTCATGATGGAGAGAATAAGAGGGCTTTTCATCGACGACGCTCAGCTCTCGGGAGAGAAGGTGTATCCGTTGCACCTGCTCATGAGAAATTTTCCCCACGTCGAGAGAATCGAGCTCACTAGCTTCGCCTCACTCCTTATGAACGACATGATCCTATAGGCATGGCCCACCACCCCACGATGCCACGTCCCTCCTCAAATCAGGCCACGTCGCTATCTCCACGACCCCAGCTTGGTAGCATCAAATATGGCCTGCCGACAATAAATGTGTTCACGATGTCCCTTGTAGCGATTGTCGGTAGCCCAAACAGTCCGCAAGTAGCCACAGTTAGTAACGGAGAAGACCTCGCCGTCTACTGGGCGTCCGAACCTACACTGGCTGTCCATGGCTGCCATTTGCAGCCTCGCTATGCCCGTTGGGGATTACACGCATCGACTCCGGTGGGCCCATCGTGCGGGTGAATTGCCGCATTGGGAAGCACGAAGCGGAATCTCGCTCCCGACCTTATCGCAGGTGCAACTGCTACGGACGAGATGCTAAGGTATATACCTGAGTGTTCCGTTGTTGTTAAGTTGATTTATCCATCCCTTGATTTTTTGACCTTCACTTTTTTCAATCAGACATGTTTCTTGCAGTCGGAGTATCCTTGCTCCTCATTGCCTGTCTCGTATACGTCAGCTTCCCCCGCCGGGACAAAGTCGTACCCAACCCCGAGATCTCTCCATTGAAAGACTTGAAATGGGAGGAAACAGAGCCTATTCCATACCGTCCATTTGTGGGAAAGAAAAACTTCCAGGTGAACATGGGGATAAAGGATCTCTCCAAAACCCCAGAAGACTGGATACTCGTTGAAAATAGCTTCAAGCACAGATACTACTCGGCCAAGGAGGCCGTTGAACTGGCCCCCGAGCGCATCTTGCACTGCAACAGAGACGAACGTGTGCAGGCGGCTGTCAAAGAAGCCTACCATACCATCATGGGGTTCATGATGGCTCGCTACCCCCAATACTACTATAAGAAAGATAACATGATCTACAACGCCATAAACCAGCAGTATTTACCTCTTGACACCACCGGCGTGGACCCGCTGCTTTTGGTCAGAAACATTGCATTGAACATCGAGGAGGACTTCTTGTTGCTCATGAAGGACAATCCCACCGACGCCGACGAAGAGTATAAGCTACGCGCCGGGTGTTTCAAGTTTCCAGGAGGCTTTGACCCCAGTGTTGGATTCGACAAGCCGATTTCCTTCATCCATGGACCGGTTCCCAAGTACCAGGAGAGATTAAAGACGGGAATGGGTCGTTTTTTTAATCGTCTTGAGCCCAAGGACCTCTGGATGAGATTGAACTGGTCCATTCAAACCGACACCAAGCTCTTCCATCTCGAAGGCTCTCATGGACGAGCAGGAGACACCGTGGAGGCTATCAAGAGAGAAAACATGGACTTTGACAACGGAATGACGTTACGAGTCGAGCGCCAGACTTTCACTCGTCTTCCCAAGTCCAGAGCTAACATCATGTTGATTAGGACCTATACCACTCCCATTGCCAAAGTGAAGGCCGAGGGCAACGGGGACGAGCTTATCAGAGGTATTGAGAGCCTTCCCGACGACTTGGGCTTTTACAAGCGTCGCCACATGTGGGGTGAGGGGGTGAAGCACTTCTTGCGGGAGTGATATTTAACTATTTAACGTCATAGATACCTGATAGAGTGGCGAGTATAGAGGCCACACAGAATGCACGAGAGAAAGCATAGAAATAAACGGAGCTCCAGCTCATATGGACTCATATATCTAACGTAACTGCCGACGTGTAGCGGCATCAGCGACGCTACTCGGATAAAGTAACGTAGTTAGCGGGGAACAATCCGACCTCTCCGCTGACAGAGTGCTTTCCAGACCACCAGTCCTCGTCCACAAAGTCAATCTCGACAATCAAGTCGCCTTCTTTGAAGGAGATTTCGTTGTCCTCGTCCTTGTCGTAGTCGTACTCGGCAATTGCCTTCTTACCCGAGGAAGTAGGTTCGGCAGCGGCAACGGGGGCAGCAGGGGCAACAGGCTTGGGCTCGGGAGTGGCCTCCTTGACCTCGTCGTCTTCCTTCAATGACACATACGATGCAGGGAACAAGCCCACCTCGCCGGTGACCGAGTGCTTTCCAGACCACCAGTCTTCGTCGACGAATTCAATCTCAACTATCACGTCTCCCTCGGAGAATCCAATTTCGTTATCTTCGTCTTTTTCGTAGTCGTATTCAGCCACTGCCGTCTTGCCTGCGGACGGTTCCTCTTTGGCAGGCGGGGGTGGAAGGTTGCGTGCTGGCAACGATGGCGATGCCTCTCTAGCAGGAGCCGGTGGAAGGTTGCGTGCTGGCAACGAAGGCGATGCCTCTCTAGCAGGAGCTGGAGGAAGGTTGCGTGCTGGCAACGAAGGCGATGCCTCTCTAGCAGGAGCTGGAGGAAGAGTCCGAGATGGCAACGATGGCGATGCCTCTCTAGCAGGAGCAGGAGGAAGACTGCGTGCTGGCAATGGAGCAGGGGCAGGTGCAGGCTTCTCTTCTTCTTCTTCTTCGTCCTCCTCTTCAGGCTCTGACTGGCGAACAGGAGCAGGAGGCAAGTTTCGGGCTGGCAACGGAGCAGGCTCCTTTTCTTCGATCTTCACGTTTTCAAGCTTTTCCGACACCTCGGCTTCATCAGCACTGACGGTCTTGTATTGGCCTCTCTTCTCAGCCCAGATTTGTGCTGGGGTCTTACCACCGTCGTTGGCGAAGTTTCTAGAAGCGCCTCCAAGCACTTCTTTTTTAGCTGGCACGCTTCCGAAGACTGGCTTGGCTCCAAACGATGGGGCGCTACCAGAAGTAGCAGCAGGAGTGAAGCGCGAGGAGACGGCATGGTTGACCTTAGGCTTGGGCAATGATGTCAATCTACCGTCACTAGGCTCTTCGTTGGACTTGTAAGCCTTCAATCTGTCAGCCAAAGACTCAGACTCTCCGGACTGCTCTTCCTTCTTCTCCTCTGCCCTTGGCTTGGGAGTCGAAGAAATGGTGTCAGACTTCTGCTTCCTCAATTCGCTGATGTTGACCTTGGTGGGCTTGTACGCACTGGGGACGTCTGTCAATGGGTTCTTGGTGAAATCACGCTCCTCAATTTCTTTCTCTCCGCCCCATTCATCTTCTTCACTCTTCACAGGCGCAGCAGCTGGCTTGGGAACAACCGGCTTGGGTACAATGGGTTTGGCTCCAGACGGCACAATGGGTTTGCCGGTGCTCTTGGGCACGAAAGTAGGTTTGGCAGATGCCGCCACACTTGGCTTGGATACTGGCGGGGGAGTCGTCTTTTTTGCCACCGATGCCGATGCTGTCTGAATGGAGTATCTAGCACCAGCAGCAGCACCCACCTTTTGGATGATTTCTTCAGAATTCAAGTCATCCTGGTCTCGGGCGGTGATTTGAACGTGAACTCTTTGCAACACCTTTTGCACTTCGGCAAAGTTGGCTCCGAAAGACATTCTAGCCTTCACCGGTGCGTTGTCAGGACACCATCCAAGAAGTGCAACCTTTTGGACGTCGGATCCTGGCACCGTGACTCGACAAAGTCCAAATTGCACCTTTCCGTCCTCAAACAGCTGGGTGAACTCCTCAATGGAGTCTCCGCTGATTTCCGTGACACTTAAAACAGAATTGCCATCAACAGTGTAGATGGCGTACACAGCATCAGGGTCGCCCAGCGTGACCTTGTTGTAGGAGTCCTGGATCTTCCGGGAATTGGTATGTAAGTCGATTCTTTCCATGGTTTATAACACGTAGTTTTTCGCAAAGATCGCGTTTGTCTGTTTATTACACCCTATTTACTTCACCAATGCATACACCAAGCACCACATCATGATGTATCCGGCAGCATTGGTGGTGATGGTTCCGATGAACACGTCATAGTAAGGATTTATGAAGAACCGACGAGGCTGTCCTTGACACGCCATCAACAAGAACCCTCCATTTACCACCGTTATGCCAAGTAGATACAAGAGAAATCCGTGTAGCGACTCAAGAGCCAAGATTCCTGCTCCCGTTCCTAGACCGAGAGACATCACATCGTGAACATACTGAAGCTTCTTCTTGTTGGCTTCGATATTGGGGGCGTAGTACTCCATGATGAATATATTTTACACCTTAATCAAGTCAGCAAACAACAATACGGAAATAGCTATTAGCAACAAACTCCAAACGACAGCAGAAAGGCAACTAACGATCAAACAGTTTCAGACAAATCTCCTTGATAGTGTTACGATGACCAAGATTTGGTGGCAACAAAGTGGTGGCGTGTGGTGATGATGAAGTATAATATGTAAAGAGTGCGCCTTCTGATACAATTTACATACTATCCCTGTCAGATTCCCACATTAGCAACCACCTCTTCTTCCTAATGACTCACATAGACTCCCTTCGGCGGTTTCTTCTTGATCTTCCGAAACAACACGACTTCACGTTCACAGATGCCTCGAGGCAGGAGATTCGGCGGGCGCTCTTTCTCTCCATCTCCGGTGGCGGCGAATATCTAGATTGGCTCTTTCCCCGAGCCTTCACCGCTGACCAGTCCCACCTGTTCATCATCGACAAGATCGAGAAGTCGTTTGAGTGGCTGTTTGCAAAATACTACAAGCGAAACGCTCAGAGCAGAGATCCCAATTTTAATTCTCACTACCAGCATGCTTTTCACTTCAATTCGCCATGTGCCCGGATCTTCAGGAAGGGAGAGCCCATTTACCGGTGCTTGACGTGTGGGTTTGATGACACGTGTGCTCTTTGCTCTCACTGCTTCCAGCAAGAGGCCCACAAGGCCCACAAGGTTCACATCACCATTTGTCAGCGTGATAACGGAGGCGTGTGTGACTGCGGAGATCCCGAAGCCTGGCTCACGGATATCTTCTGTCCTTACTCCGCACAGGATCCCCTCTGCAGCAGAAAGATCCCCGACCAATTGACTGACTCATACTTCGAAACCATCCAGGTACTCTTGGACTACGTGATTGACGTCATGTGCCACAGCGACCAGCAGTTCTGCTCTCCGTGGGATGACGCTTCGCCTTCCGTGCAGCAGCTTACGGACAACTGCTCTTTGGACCCGGCCAAGTATGGCTATCCTGAATTTGGCGATGATCCCAAGAGCGACAAGTACTTTTTGATGGTGTACAATGACCAGATACGACACTTTCGTGATGCTGTCCAGCGAATACGTTTGGCGAGCAAAAAGATCCCTCAATTTGCTGTCATGGTCACAGAGAAAGCCCAAGCGGCTGGAAGAGCAAAAGTCATCAGTTCCAGTGACATTGTGCTTCTACAGTCTCGGCAAAAGATTCTAAGCTCAACTGGTCTCGCGTCTTGTATTAGGAACCACCGTGATATTTTCCGGGAGGACATGTGCAATGAGATTCTCTTATTCTTCAGTGACCTCAGTGAAAGTGAGTTTTTTAAAACCAATGTGGTGGCAAAAGACTTGTTGTGCAAGGCGTTTTGTCGTCGTTGGAACAAGGGTCTTGCTGCATCTCATGCTTTGAACGGTTCTTCCGAATACACTACTGGCAAACTAGACCACGAGTTCAAGATCCCCAAAGTCCCCACCGTTCTTCACTCGTCTGTTGACCACTGGGGCTATCAGCCCAAAAAATGGAACTTACCTCAGGTAATGTGCGAGGAGTGTGAGTATAGTTTGAATGAAGACGACTTTCATCCTACCAGAAGCCATTTTGGGTCTCGCTTCCAGTATTTCGTTTATCTTGATCTTCGATTTTGGAAGTCCATCCGTTCGATGCTTCACGACATGTTTTCCACATCTTTAATCACGAACCTTCACTACAAGTATATTATTTCCTGTCAGTACGTTGATATCTATCCCACCATTGCTGATATGTTTCTTACCATGGACCGCGAACCCGAAATCAACATCATGAGCACCCTTTCGACACAACTATTCACCTGTCCTACCAACTCGACATTTATCGTTCAACATGGCGACGTTTCTAGAATTTTCTCCACCATCTACGGATTCCTTTCTAGAGGGAAGGTCGAAACTCCCAACACCGTTACTGTATCGCAGGAGGTGTCAATGCCAAGTCTCAAGAACAGAAGATGGGGGCAAATCTTCTTCGATATTGGCTATATTGTTTCCAGATCGAACGACTCCAACACCGTTCTTTCTGGAAATATTGTGCCCATGGCATGTAATATCCTTGCATTGTTCCAGGGCCGGCCTGTATTGAAGAGGGAAAGCAAGAATCACGTCGAGTACGAGAGTCCAGACTACACTGCTTTTTTCCACGCCATCGCCGTTATTTATCAATTTGCTGAGTACATTGCCAACTGTCTTACCAACATCAAGGATAAGGAAACAAAGAGAGTTCTTTCTCGCAATATAATAAGCCATGTTTCTCAGTTTCTTCTCAATCTCGAGAACAAAAACTACCCCAAGTTGGAGGATGACCTTGTCGACATAGACTTAGGCGCTAGAGAAGATATAATTGAGCCACTCAGTGGCCAAAGCATCCGCAAATACTCCATTGACAAGGGAAAGGTCTCTTTTCTTCACCCCATCCACTCTTTCTTATCTCGACTCATCGAACTATCCGGGATACCATCATTTGACGATCTCAAGTCAATCATAGGTCCCGATGAGAATCTCACATCCATTGTTGACTATTCGGTGAGAACCGTCGTTCTTATGTCACAAATTAAGTCAGGCTTTTGGGTAAGAAATGGTTTTAGTGTAAAGACACAGCTACAACTATATCGTTACACGGGTCTTCGAGACAGCGGATATCTTCGAGATTTGTTCCTCATTCAGGTTCTCATAAATTGCAACAACCCTAATATTGTGATGTTCCTTCTTCTTGATAGATGGCTTCTTTTGGACAATTGGGAATCTTCTACCAGTAGCTCTCAGCACTATGACCAAAACTCTCTCCCATACATGATTGAGGAATTCCTTAGTTTTTTAATTCATGTTCTTACTGAGGACCTTTATCTCAAGAGCTTAGGTGATGAGACCATCACCCAGATAAGAATCAGAAACGAAATCATTCATAATCTTTGCTTTGGTGCTATGAACTACTCAAAGCTATGCACAAATATCCCTGATCACATCACGTCTGAAAAGACTTTTGATCTCAATCTTGAGCAATTGACTACCTTTACCTCGCCAAGTGGCCCCAAGGACATCGGCGTTTACAAATTGAAAGAAGAGTTTTATGATCAGATTAATCCCTACTACTTTGACTATACTGCGAATACCAAGGATGATGCCATCAAGCTTCTCAAGGAAAGAATCCACAAGAAAACACTAAAGCCACTTCAAGAAATTATCATTGAGCCGAAGCTTAGACTGCCGGGTGAGATTGGTTTATACGAGCATGTGGGTAACTTCTCATTATCTCCTTACTTCACTCAATTCATTCTGAAGACATTAAAGTACATCTACACCCAGGGAATAGATAAAGTCGATTCAATCCTTGAGACTACGCTTCATCTTGTTCACATTTGCTCTCTAGAGCAAAACATTGATTCAAACAAATACGGTAGCTTCTACCTGATATTTACCGAGAGCCAAGATGCTTCAATTGCAGCACTTCTTTACAAGATTTTGGCTAATGACACTTTCAAAGCACATCATGCAAAGATCAGGGCTATTTTTGGGGTTCTTGAACATAATTACCACTCCCTTACCCAGCACCTTGCTGACACAGTTAGTGACTTTGATAGTGACCGACTCCACTTCATTTCTTCTCAAGCAACTTGCGAGGGTGAAGATGTCCGAAAGAAGCGGATGGCAAAAGAAAGACAAGCTAAACTCATGGCTAAGTTTAAAAAACAACAAGACCTGTTCATCGAGAAGAATAAGTCGGAACATCCGGATAGTGACACCGAGATGGAGGAATGTGACGATGAACAGGGATGGAGATTCCCCGAGCCTCATTGCATTCTTTGTCAAAATGCTTCTGAGGAATCTGGGCCCTTTGGGATAATCGCACACATCACCAAGACGTCTGAGTTCCGTGATGTCCCATTTGATGACAAGTATTGGTTTTTGAAGTCCTTCTCCGACGCTTCGAGTCTTGACGAAGACGAAGACAATGTCTCTTCAGAAAAGTACAGCACTACTTGGAAGGAATATATGGAAAGAGTGAAGGAGAACAATGTTATTGGGCCAGGGTTCACCCTGTACGATCATGTGGACAATAAACTTGTCTCGTCCACTTGTGGCCATGGAATGCATTTTCAATGTTACATTCACTTTTTGAATGGCCACAGAAACAGACTGAACCAAATAACTCGTCACTCTCCCGACAACCTTGAACACCGGGAATTTCTTTGCCCTCTTTGCAAAGCGATCAACAATATGTTTATCCCTGTCCTTTGGAACACAAATAAGAAGTCGTTGGCAAAGATGATTGAACCAACCAATTCGCATGCTTATGGCTCATTTGACACTCTTTCAACTAAGAAGAACCACGACACAGAATGGTTAAAAAGATTCTGTGTCACCTCTGATAAGGTCATCAACGACACAAACATCATTCTGCCAGCGGCGCTCGAGATGATTGGTGCTAGCTCGTTGACTTCGGTTAATTCTAGCCAACAACAGTTCCGAATTTTACTCTCCAACATGTTTCAGGTTCTTTCGTTATTGACGTTCCCACAAATATTTAAGGCCGACTCCTTTCAGATTCTCATCAACAGTATAAAGTCGGCCGAAATTGGTCTTCGAGGTACTCCGTCTTACGATTTAGTGATAAATCAACTATCGAACAACACGCTCATCAACTTGCGGACTTTGCACGAGTTCCGTAATGCCAGCTTGCTAATGAAGACTAAAGACTGGACTCAGAACTCGAACCCCAAGGCTGACGCCCACGTGAAGATGCTTGCCCATTTGCTCAACCTCAGTCGAGACTCTTTCAATACGTCGATTTTGGAGAAAGAATTTTTTGACATTCTCGTCAGCATAGTGCCGTTGCCGCAATTGGGATTTTCTTTCAATCATGTCCTTCATACCTGTTTTCTTGGTGAGATTATCAAATCATTCTACATTGTCTACTCGGAAATCACCAAGCATGAGTACTACGTGAACCCCGACTACTCGGTGCTCGATATTCCGCACTCCAGTTATATTACAGAGAAGCAAGCTTTGTCAGCCACACAAGTTTTCAAGAAATTCCAGTCGGCTGGCGGCCCATTTACGGCGGAACAACTTACTATCGTGAACGATGCCAAATTTGGATATGTTGTGTACTCCATGGTATTGAAGGCAGTGACTCCGTTCTTGAGACGGGCTGCCATATTCTCATTTGTTAGTTGCGCAGATCTCGAGTCATTGCTGTTCCAGTTTGAGGAGAAGATTGAGGCAGATAAGCTCTGTCTCTTTTTGAAAATCAAGCCATTTGCAGAATTCCTTGAACTGTTCACTGAAACCGCATCTTTTGAGGGTAAGAGGTTGGTGAGCTTTGTGAATCATGTGGCCAAGTCACCAGGCAGCACGGACGAAGAGTTGAGAATGGAATATCCGGGAGTGATCAAGCTCATTGATCTTCCCGAACGGCTTGACTTCTTCTTCACCAAGTACTATTACTCTGACAAGTACAACAACCCCAACCTTTCCATCGAGGATCCCGCTATTTGTCTATTTTGCAGTCAGGTGGTAGACCTCCAGAAACAATCGATCGGATGCAAAATGGGACAATGTACCACGCATTTTCTCAAGGAGTGTTCAAACAGTGTGGGGATCTTCCTCATACCTAAAGAACGTAGTATTCTTTTGCTTGACAAGAATGGCGGGTCCTTCTACAATGCACCTTTCTTGGACCAGCACGGCGAGCTTCCGGTAGAATCCAAGAAGACCAAAACCGTTTATTTGATGAAGCCTCGGTATGACGAGTTTATCAGAAAAGTCTGGTTGCAGCATAACGTTCCAAACTACATTGCCAGGAAACTAGACAGCGTTATGGATGCCGGGGGATGGAATACTTTATAGGTGAGAAGACGACCACCGGGTCAAATTATAAGCATCTTCAATACAGTCGTAGTCCATTTAATATTTAGAAATACGCCTTATCACCGCCATGAAAACTGATGACGTTTTTCTTAAAATATGTGTTCACAAAGCTGTTTCTATATATATATGACGGCCGGTTCGCGAGCTACAGCTCAATCAGGCTTACTTCCACACCAGGATAGGGGAAAATGAGCAAAACATTGTTCAAGTCAGCTGTCGGATTCGCTATTCCCGGAGTAAAGGCCACCGTCGTCGTCTTCATTCTCACCGTTACTATCGTCATCGTGCCAGATTTGTTCGTGCTCCCAGTTGCCACCATCATCAGAGAGCAGCAGCTCCGAATCACTGAAAAACTCTTGCACTTCATCATCGGGCATGGTGCCCAAATTTCTGACAAACTGACGTACATTTCCCAGGAGTCCTGTTCCATACCTCTCTCTGGTTACTGTTCCATAGAGACTGCCGTCAATCCACATTTTGTTCAATGCCTTGTAACGGGGCTTGTGAAGCGTTGCCTTGGATTTGTTCCAGTTTGACTTCAATTCTCCGTGGCTGGTGAGGTAATGCCCGTCAATCTCAAACGGCACCGGCCCGTCCATGTCCACGAACACAATGTACTTGTTGGTCTTGGGATTGTAAAAGATGGAGAAGTGTCTACAGCAGTTGCGCATGTGGGCAACTTGGGAACTCGTCGCCTTTCCACAATGCAAGCAAATGGTGGCTTGTCCTGATACCGTGGCACACTTCATCAAACACTCATTATAATCGTCTGGTAGTTCAATGAGTTTCACGATTGCAGGGAATTCAACGAGGTACACCTCGCTGTGGTTCACCTTGACAGACAAGAAGTCCTTGAGCAACCCCGATTCAAACGACCCCGAATCTGCGAGTAGAGAAAACAACTCAGGGAGCGTAGGAATATCGAGAGCCTCGCAAAGAGCTTGTGAGCTCTCATTTTCGTCGGGAAGAATGTCAAAGTCATCACTTCCATTGGACGCCTTTACGGTGTTATGGCCAACGTCTTGAGACGTGAGGATGGACCTGAAAATCCATAACCTTCTGAGAAGGGGAAAAAGTAGCCTCTGTAGCCCAAACAATATTCTACCAGAAGCACGAGGGTCAAGATTAAACAATTTGAGCAAAAACTTGAAGCCGTCTTTCTCGTTACCACTGAGCTCAATATCCGACTCTGGCTTGAGGTACTTGAGGTGAGTCTTTGAAAAGTTGCTGAGTACCTTCACGACCATCTTCATTACTGCCAACCTTGACAACGTCTTGATCGACTCATCGGTCTGAAAGAACAAGTGGACAATCTCCGCAAAGACGTCTCTCTTGGGGTGCATTTTCTTGGACCAGATAAGCGTCAATCCGGGCGTCCAGTCAATCAGGGTATAATCGTCGTACCACATCACGTAATTCTGGATCAAGGCACGAATAAGCATTTTGGAGAAGCTATTCAAATCGTCAAGATACGTCCCCAAATCTTCACACTTGTATCTTGAAGAGATTTCGTGGGCACGGATGGTGTTTGCAAGAAAGGCAGATATTCTCATACTGATGCTGAGGTAGTGGTTGTCTCCCCGCTTCAATGATTGAAAAATTTTCAGGAACTCCTTTTTACCATTGTCCATTGGCGTCTTCTGGCTCAGATATTCAGGAGAAACGAGGAAGCGTTGTATCTCTTGCGGTTTATTTCCACGTTTGTATAGCAACTCATCATAGGAGATCGTACGGGGCGTTCCACTCACAGCATCGACAAGCGGCTCGAGGGAGTCAGCCGAAGGATACGTGGGAAGGATAAACTCTACCAATGAGTGGCACAACGGACACAATGAGTTATTAAGGTATTCCTCATAGCACGATATGTGGAACATGTGACCGCAGGAAACAAGCATGTAGCCTGACATTTTCGGATTCAGAGCATAGGGAAATTGATAGTCGGCATTCTGATCTAGCGGCTGCATTGCGGCATCGTTGATACTATGGTCGTTTGTTTTTGTTGGAAACGTCCAGAACACCGAGGATTTGACCTTGCTGACAAGAAATGCCACGGGTTTGGACGGTGATTCGATTTCTCCACATGAGAGACACGTTCTGGATCCCAATGACAGAGAGACAGACTCATCATTCATGGCCTCCGCGTCGTTATTTCTGACCAAAAACTCATTTCGCTGCTTTTCGAACTCCTTCATGATCTTTTGTTTCCGCTTGTTGGACTTGAGCTTCTTCTTTTCCACATCTGATTGGGAAGAAGCTTCTGACTTGCGCCTCTTGTAGGATCTTATGTGTTCTTCGCCGAAACAATCAATGAGAGAGTCCACCACTCTGGAGTCCTTCTGGATGAGCTTCTCAATGAGAAAATCTGCTTTGCAAACAATGGGCTTAGACATGGATGACTCCACAATCGTCAAAAGAAGGTCACTGATGGGAATGTCAATAAAGTGCTCGTTGAGAAAGTCCGGTCCATTTAGAAGCTCGTCATCTTTGATCACGGCGTGGAAGAGGTGGAGAAGCTGGGCGAGGTAAGTCTCATCTTGTTTGTTGAGAGCAACTTGAAGAAGCTTGTAAAAGAGCTTGGCGGAGTGTCTTGTTTTAAGAAAAGCTCCGATGCGGTGATTGACCGAGTCGACATCACACAAGGTGAATTGAGGCTCAATAATGACATCAGATTCATCCACTTTGCGCAGCTTGGCGAGATGCTTGGCCACCGCCTCGGACACAGACAGGAACTGGCTGGAGTCGAGGTGTAGACTCATGGGGTCAACTTCGTCGTACGACGATGGTTTCAACTTGTAGAGACCACTGCCTTGGAAGCCGGTGGGCTCAATGTAGGTGGTGTACTCGTCAAGAATCTCATCGTAAAAAGGGATCTGTTCAATGTCCTCGAAGAAGCTGTTCTTTATCTTAGAGTGCGGTTGAGGTGCTTCACATAATGTGTACAATAGCAAGCTTTTGATGTTGTGTCGCAACATGGTATCCTTGTTGAAGTCACGAAACACGAATCTGTCAGTGATGAGATTGTAAAGGAAGGTAACGAGTCCCTCAACTATTGAAGGGAAACGGTCTTCGTAAATGGTGCTTCCAGAGTCAACCGATGCATTGAACCAGCCCAGTAACTCCCACCGGTCGAGTATGTTAAAAAGAGTGGAAACAGGCTCTTGGATGACGGCTCCTAATTGATTCAAGTGGATATCCCGGAAGAAGGCACCATCACGTAGGACCGATCTCATGTACATGGAAGCCTCGCGAGAAACAGACTGACCGTTTCTGATCCAAAAGCCAGCCTTGACTTGATAGCCAAGGACGATACTTCGGAGGGAAATGTCAGCCACCGCAAGGAAGTCACGATTAGCCACGGCAGCAAACTTGGCCTCGAGTGAGGAGAAGTTGTTATACTGTAAGATCGACGAAAGCAACGAGTTGACCGGGTTTACAAACAGCACCGGCTCCTTGCTGACCTGGAACGCAGCGATCCCCGGCCCATGCATGTCAAGCTTTTTTAGCTTGAGAAACTGGATAATGAGCTCAATAGCGTTTTCCACCAATTTGGGCTTGGTGGCGGGGGACTCGGTGATGTTGGAAATGATCTCCAAAACCGGAACCGAATAGTTCAGGTGCACCAAGAAGTCGAGGTTTTCGTGCTCAACATGGTTACCGTACTTCCGAACAAGCGGAAGATAGCCTTGGAACATTCTTAAAAACAATATGAGCATGATGAGATTATCCTGGGACAAGAAGATATCGGAAAGGCTTATCTCGGAAGATGCTTTTTGCAGGAGAAGGAGCATATCCTGGATGCCCTGCTGGACGGCTAGCATGATGGAGTTCTTCTCCCGCTTGCTGCGGGCATCCACCACGATACGGGTGAATCTAGGAAAACCGGTGTGGGCATCTATAACGCAGTGATGATCTTCCATCAATTGAGCCAAAGGACCGAGTATGCGGCCAATCTTGTTGTCCGCAAGAAGCTTGGTTATGGTCTTGGGACACGTGAAAAGCTGCGAGGAGGTGTGGACAAGAAAGTTGAGCTCTTCTTCACGGTCCGCCATGGCAAACATCGTCAAAAGATTGGGGTATATTTCAATGAGCTGGTTGGAAAAATCAGCCTTCACAGAAGGATCCTGAACCAAAATGGGAATAACGATATTTTCTAGCTCTCGTCTGGCAAGAAGCGAAAACCGAACCTGGAAGTTCAAAAGGTACTGGAGCCTACTTTTGGTGAACGAGTCCGACTGCTTATGATGAGTGAGCACATTACGGCACTGTCCGCTCAACAACAGCACCTTGAAGTTGGGATTGACAGAACACGCCCCCAAATTCAACATTTCGCCTTCGTAGAGGAATCCGTTTTCATAGCATGCACGTTTGAGGTCACTGGTGAACTCTCGCAAGAACTCCATGGGAAAAGGCTTGGAGATTTCGTAATTGGGGTCCAACAATGTCTTGATCAACGCTTCTTTGCATGTCTCTTTGAATAGTAGATGTGGAAATAGAATAAGGTCATGGAGCCATGAAATAACTACTTCAGCAATCATCTCTCTCATGTAGTCGCGGGCGCTGCAGATTGACGCTACCAAGCCGTCAGCCTCCGCGGCGTTTTGCCGTGTAAGGAGGTCGGTGTAGAAGGCTTCTTCTTTCAAGACATATCTTCCCTTGTCGTTGACCTGGGACGCAACATACTTCGCAGCCTCGGCGCTGCAGCCAATTGCAGCCCTGATGCCTCGCTGGGCTTCTCTGTAGTCATGGTTCTCGTCATTCCATAGAACAAGAAGCCACTTGTTGTCACTGTTGGTGTCGGCGGCGCCGTATGTGTCCATAGGCAATGAGGCAAAATCGCTGATTTGCTTGGAAGTGAGCGATAGCTTTCCACGGCCGTTGATGTTATCGTGAATGAAAGGGAGAGAGTTGATCTGGAAGTTGGCAACGTCCAATATGTAGTTCATGCATGTTTCAATGGTGGCAAAAATGGCAGCCCGAAAGTCATCCTCCAAGTGACCCAAGTCTTCGATGCTGGCTTTACAATTAAGAGGAACAGTGAAAGCTTCCGGATCCCCACAGTCGCAGATACCGGAACCACCCATTGATCGGTATACAGACACGTTGTGGCCTCTGTGGTCCTCTGGGTTGAAGCAATGTTCACAGAGCACGCAAGTATTATCAAATCCACACTCGCTACATCGATAGACGTTCTCTCCCTTTTTGAAGACTCTGGCACAAGCTTGATCCTTGGGATGACCTATGCAGGCGCTCCCCTGATTCTGGGTCTCGAAGAACGGAGTAGACTGGGCGGAGAGGGTGACGGGGAAGTCATAATTGGTCACCTGGGACAACTGGTCGTCTGATGCATAGGGGAAAATGGATTGGAGATACTTGCCACCGGCGGTGGCGGAGAAGTAGAGTGCCTTGTATAGATTGTGGCGAATTGAGTCTGCACTGGAGTACTTTAACTCGCTGGGCAAGCACACCAAAAATTGCTTTAGGTCTTTCATGGTGGGAAAGAACGGTGGCACGGAATGTGGAAACCTCCAGACGGAGGGTGTGCTTATGTAAGAAGGGATGGGTGGTGACTATGGCGAAAGTTCCCCGGAAGAACGGATACTAACTCGGTATTGACAGCGATGCGTCAGCGGCTACGAGATGACCTAAAAGTGTAAGTCGGATCAGAAGTGCGGTAACGGACCGCAGTCCATCACTATGACTCAAAGTGGTGGTGAAGACGCTAGTGACTATTTTTTTTCAGTGTGCGGTGTTCATAGAATTAAAATTCTTCTCCACGACAATATGTCTACGATTACCAACAGTCAGGAACAATATGACCTTATCACCAAGGGTCTCCAGGAGGTGTTAAACGGACAAATCATCAAGGACATTCTTGAAAAGGAAGGCAGACCCTTGAAGTTGTACTGGGGAACTGCACCCACTGGAAAGCCCCACTGTGGTTACTTTGTCCCCATGATCAAGTTGGCCCATTTCCTCAAGGCTGGGTGTGAAGTGACGGTTTTGATTGCTGACTTGCACGCATACTTGGATAACATGAAGGCCCCCTTGGAGGTTGTCCAGCACAGAGCAAAGTACTACGAGCATGTGGTGAAGGCCATCTTGAAGTCTATCAATGTTCCCATTGAGAAATTGAAGTTTGTGGTTGGCTCTGACTACCAGCTCACTGCCGATTACACCTTGGACCTCTTTAAGTTGTCCAACAAGGTTTCGCAGAACGACGCCAAGAGAGCAGGTGCCGATGTCGTCAAACAGGTTGCCAATCCTTTGTTGAGTGGATTGATTTACCCATTAATGCAAGCCTTAGACGAACAGTACCTCGATGCCGATGTGCAGTTTGGAGGTGTTGATCAGAGAAAGATTTTTGTGCTTGCGGAGGAGAACTTGCCATCCATTGGCTACAAGAAGAGAGCACATCTCATGAACCCCATGGTTCCTGGTCTTGGACAAGGAGGTAAGATGAGTGCGTCAGATCCAAACTCCAAGATTGACATTTTGGAGGAGCCAAAGGTGCTCAAGAAGAAGGTCAACAGTGCTTACTGTGCTCCTGGAGATATCGTGGATAACGGATTACTTGCATTTGTCGAAAATGTCGTCCAACCCATCCAAGCTCTCAAGGCTGAGAAGGAGGTGTTTGAGTTTTTCATCGATCGTCCTGAGAAGTACGGAGGCCCCATCACTTACAGCTCCTTGGATGACCTCAAAGCTGACTTCAAGAGCGAGAAGTTATCCCCTGTTGACTTGAAGTCGGGAGTTGCTGACTGCATAAACGAGTTGTTGGCGCCCATCAGAGAAACCTTCGCTCAAGACAAAGAATTCCAGCAAGCCGGTGAAAATGGCTACCCCGCTGAGAAGAAGGAGGTCAAGAAGAAGGAAAAGAAGGTTAAGAACAAGGGGTCCAGATACCCTGGTGCTGGAAAGCCCGAGGGCAAGACTGAGGAAGTTGCTGAGAAATTGGAAGAAACCAAACTCGAGTAGATTTTTAGATAATACGACACGATTACTGCTAGCCATTTGCGCCCAAACTGGGAAAGTGCTGAAAATCAGCAAAACGGTAGAAACGGCAAAAAACCCGAAACCAGCGAAAGGTTCCATCGTCCCACCCCAGACAACGCCGCCAAAACCCACTCGCCGCAAACGTCCTCCACCGACCACTCTGTTTTGCCAGCCTGGGGCATGGGCATGGGCATGGAGCTGATGCAAAATCCTGCATATAACTACACTCCTCAGCCAATCACCAGCGCGTGAAAAATATGTTCTCAAAGTAATCAAGAATTTTCTATCAACTACAACTTTGTATATAAAATGGTACGTTTTTACCAATTTACAAGCTTCCCAGGCGATTCTCGCCGTGGATGCCATTTAGATTGCCATTAGCTTTTGCGGGACATCAGTGGTGCGGCGATTGCTTTGGGTTGATTCAACGATGCTGGCCGAGACAATACTAACCATAGGTCTCTATTTCGTCCCTTTTTAAGAGAAACTCCATCTACGTTGCCACTATATTCGCTGGTGCATTTGCCTTCCAAGGCTTCTTTGACGCCGGTGTCACCAGATGGTACGAAGCCCACAACAGAGGTAAGTTGTGGAAGGATGTTAAGGGTAAGTTCCTTGAAGGTGGTGAGGACGAAGATGAAGATGACGACTAAGTCCACCGTCTACAAAAGCACAAAGTATTAATTCATTTCACATCCCAGGAACTGCAGTACCAATCCACATATTTATATTTATACATGTCTAATGCATACTAGAACAAGATATCATCGTCGCCGAGCACTTGGCCCTCATAAGCATCTTCGAACTGAGGACTGTGCAACGTAGATTGCTGTTGATCCTGGAGCTTGTTTAGAAGAAGTTCATATTCCTCTGCATATCGATACGAGCTATACTCACTGATCCCGTAGGCCTTGAAGTTGTAGAGTCCGGTGTTGCCATTGCGAGATTCCAACTCCACGTAGATATCTCGAATGGGGATTCGTAGGTTAACCAAGCTCACAGGAAGCTTTATGTGATTAATTGGCAGTGTTGGGTCAACCGAGGCTTGCTTGATTTTGAAGAACTTACTCAAGTACTTGTCAGAGGGAGGCTCTGACGCGAAGTGTATTTTGTAGTTCTGAAGATAGTCCTTCAAGGCTCCCACGTCCTTGGAGTGCTTGGGCTTAACGTATATGGAAACCTTGGTGGCTGGCTCAACCAACGGGTGGTTGGTGTTTTTTAACACAATATCGGTAAGGATAATGGGGTTGAAGAGACGGACTCCAAACGAGCACTTTGCGCTTTCACACTGCCAGTAATCGCCGCCATCGATGAGAACATTATTGGCATTGAACTTCCACTTCTCGGGAGAGTGAAGCCCGTTGGAGGTAAGGTAGTGGTACCACCCAAACAATGCCTTCAGGAGAAGGGATTTCTGAGGCTTCTTAGACCCGGTGTGGGTGAGGAACCCAAGAATTCGGGTACCCAATTGATAGTCCGCGTAGTTGATATTGACCGATCCCTTGGAGAAGATCTCGAGAAGATTGTCGAGAATGAGCTTGTTGGAGGACTTGGAAATATTCTCTACCGAGGAGTAGTTGGCGATGTTGACGTGGTCCAATAGATCATTGACCTTGGTCCACACCACCTCATTATTCTCGGCAAGTTTTTTATCAACGATGGCCTCGAACGTACTGCGGCTGACGGATTTGAGTCCCGAAGATGACTTGAGGTAGGAACCGATGTAGTTGTCCAAATTGATGCCATTTTCAGATATGAACAGCTCCCATGTGGTGTTATGCTCACTGTGATAATTGTCAATGAAATTGTAAAGATACTTGTGGAACTCTGGTAGATAGTGGATCTTGCGGTCCTTGATGTAAACAGGAACATGGCGAGGAAGTGACAGGATGAGTTCGGTGAAGATATCGTTTTTGGCCTGTTCGATGTTTTGGTTTAATTTTGATAGCGTAGAGAGCTTGGATGAGATCTCGTTAAGCTTGGGTTCGAGACCAGGATTGTCGCTCAATGATACAAGCTCCATGTTGTCGACCTTGTGCTTGAGGTCATCGAATTCAGTGCGTAGTTTGGAATAGCTAGTGGCGTTGGCCAAGCTGCCGGTGATTTCGTCGAACTTGGCGCTGATGACGTTGAACTTCCCATTTAGGTCGTGGGTAAGCGACTCGTATTTCAGAGTGTAGAGTTCCTGTTTTTTGGTAAGGTCGATGGTGAGGTCGTTGAGCTCTTTGACCCGGGTTTCCACCTGCTGGAAGCGGGACGTCACTTCTCGAAAGCTCTCGACTGGCTGGGTATATGAGCCTACTGGCTTGTTGATGAGCAAAATTCCCACTAGAGTCACCACAAAGCTCACCACTGATATTATAATGGTGCTCTTGGATATAAGGCCAGGGGAAGAGGCGAATGCAGACCCAAGTGCTGGTTTACCTATCTTCTTCAACTCCGGTAGAAGGTTTCTCTTGGGGGACTTCTTGACCACTGGCACCTTGGGCTCATCCTCGCTGTCGAGAGCAGTCGACTCGGAGTCGTAGCCTTGGTCTATTTCCTTGTCAAAGGCACTTTCTTTTTGGAATTCCACGAATCCAGCGTTGAAATCGTCTTGATCATCTTCATCTTCATCTTCCTCGTTTAAAATTCGGAGAATATCCCTTTCGGCGGTGGAAACTGAAGGTTTTCGATTCAACGGCCGTGACGGGCCTACCTGCTGAAACAAATGGATCGAGGCCTCATCGTCACCTCGAATTGACGGCACCTTAGGAAACTTGGACATATTTACGCGTCGCAATTGCAAAAGAGAAGAAAAAAAGAGACTAAATACTACTACAGCTTTTGATGAGCGAACCATCAGTGGTCTATTTTGCATACATAGTTATCATAAGGCTTAGATCTTGGAAAGGATGGTCTTAGCAGCACTGGAGTCAGTGTATCCAAGTTCCGCTTCACTTTGAAGGTACTTGATGATACCGTGGTCCACAATGGCGGCGTAACGGCCGGTTCTGACGCCAAAACCAGCCGCCGACATGTCCTCATAGAAGTTATCGCCCAATTGCTTGGACAATTCACAATTGGGGTCGTTGGCAAACACGAAATAGTTGGATTCGTCCTTGTAACCCAAGGCCTTGGCCCAAGCAGCATTGACAAAAGGATCGTTGGCAGTAAGAATCACCACACGCTCAATCCCTTTGGCCTTGAAATCAGCTTCGTGCGCCAAGTAATCAGGAATGTGGTTGGCGGTACACGTGGGGGTGAAAGCACCAGGAGCAGCGGTGACGATGATCTTTTTGTCAGCATACTTGGAAAGATCAAAAGCAATGGGGTTGGCACACGCAGTGAGTCCAGCATTATCCTTGGTGTAAGGGATGTACCTGAGGGTAACGTTGGTGGGGAATTTATCGTCAACAGAAGTCATTTTGGTGGGTGATACTAAGAAAAGGGGAGGGCGGTAAGTGATTGCAAAATTGCGGTGGAGAAGACATTTGGTTTATATAGCGGCGGGCCCTAGTCGGGACCGTGAGACCCGGTCCGCTTGCGGTGGCGGGAGAAAAACAAACATTGGCAAAAAAAGGTGTTAAGGCCCTTGCGCTACAAATGTGACGGCAGATAATAAATGGTATTGGGTAATCGCAAAACCCGATCGAATTCGGTAATAGTGGAAGCTAGAGCAACCAGGGCTTACTAATGCCATTGGCCAATGTACAATGCCAATAAGCGTTATTTGGTGGTGGTGTGACGCGGCATGACGTTAGGCTGGCGGACTTACCACCGCTCCTATTACGCCCCCAACAAACAACCCCGCATAACATCCTACCAACAACGTGATGGGCCATTGTTGCCAGGGCCGGTCCCAGTCAAGGGGGATAGGAATTACCCCAAACCAGGTACCTATGATGCCAAAGAATGTACTGGAAAGGATCACGTTGCTGAAAATGGTTCTATATATGCGGTCCACTTTGAACAAATTGGCAAACTTTTCATGATCTAACCGAAACAACACGAGAAGGGGCATCCACATCATAAGTGAAATATGCGCACTCATGGTCAATGTTTCCAAAACATGGCTTGAGAGAGGAGCCCCGAATAAGATGAGAACCACAAACGTGGGGATGGATAAAAGCAAACTAATTAATCCGCTCGATGCAAGAAGAAAAGACCCTCCCTCTCCTTTTGTATTATGAGAGATCAAGTACCCGTAAACCAATTGAACGGCAAACACCGTGGGCAAAGCTTTCAGAAGCGTGGAGAGGACGTGGGAAGTGATATCTTGGTGAAACAACAAGTAAATCACCATTACTGCATGGAAGGGGACTAACATCCACGGGACTTGAATGGGAAGTATCACCTTTCTCACCGACTCCGTCACTTCTTCTTCATCTCCGAGATGCTGGAAGGAAACCAGCTTTCTAGACACTGCTTTCTTGGTCATGACGATAGGCGGGGACTTGAAAGTTTGTTTTTCTTACTTCAAAAATTAATTTTTGTTTTTTCTCGTGATTATAGTACAGCATTATAAATTAGCAAGCACATTTTCAAACTCGAGGAAATCTTTCCAGATTTCGTGTTGTGTGTTTTGCTTGGTGCCCACCTTATAGGCAAGATTACGCTTGGAATCCTCGTTCAAGCTCACAAAGTCTCGGATCACCTGGTAGTCCAACAATGGCTTGGAATTGGCATCTATGTTGTTGGTGGAAAGCCCTCCGAACCGATTCAAACGTGGATTGAGTCCACACGTATGGTACTCCTTATCAGTGAGCTGCTGCTGAAGAATGTACATACGACGGTATGATGCCTCATTAATGGGAAACACCAGGTAGAATGATCCGTCGATTGTAGCACCCATTGACTGGAAGGTGGCATCTCGGTTAGTAAAGAATGGCATCATGGTTGTATTTTCTTGTTTCTCGGCAAAAATGTCGTGTTTTGGAAGTGTCTTCATACACGTACTGGTGTGGTTAAGGTTGAAGCAAGATTTTCGAAGAAGGCGCTGGCCGTTGAACGAGGATGGATCCTCCGGGTTGTATTGAAGAATGTGCAACACCTGATTATTGTCAGCTACTGCAAAGAAAACCTCTTCGTCCTTCACAATGAAGTCAGCACAATTGACGTCCACAGTTTCCAAATCCTTACCGAGCATGATCATGCGGAACGGCTCGGCGTCGAATCCCACCAACCAAAGACTCTTGAGGGAGTCTCCAAGAATGAGAAGATTTCCGAAACTCTTGGCCTCTGAAACATACACCGAAGCATCAAGGAAAGCCACTGGAACCACTCCGGTGTCTTGAACATCTCTGATGATGATCTTCTGACCTTGGGTGACCATGAACCGACCGCTGATCTCACAAATGGACGTCAGCGCACCCTTCAAGTCCTCAGTGTGGTATTCCTTGAACTTATGGTTGGTTTCTGGCCGGCCGGGCTCCGGGATAATGTCGATAATTTCAAGTACTTTGAAGCACCCATTGGACCCGAGATCTTCAATCCGGTATCGCCCAGTACCAACCACGATGAATTCCTTCTTGTTTTTAAATTTCTTTTGGTTCATGCCAACTTCAAGCACCATGGATCTGACGTTGAGGGCAACCTCATTATCACGGAGCTCAATTTCGTCAATTACCGTCCAGTTCATGGGCGAAACTAACCTAATAAGGCCTTTGTACTGTGCAGGTCCGGGCTTGGTGGGATCAATACCAATGATGGGGTTGTCTTCTTCGTCGCGACAGTCGTACTTGATTTCTTTAAAAGTCAGAATCACGTAGGTGTGGGAGGCTTCGTGATAGGTGACAGACTTGATGGTTTCACCGATATTGACCACCTTGACGGGCCAAGAGTTTTCGTAGTTGAAATCACTGGGAAGCTCCACGATACGGGCGTTCTTCTTGGTGTCGATGTACATCAATCCATTTTTGACATTTTCATCGGAATATGCAGCATACGACACAATAGGAATTTTGCAGAACTTGTATATGCGGGGCACGGAGTGAGTGGTTTTGAGAATGATATATGGCGTGACTCCGGTGACCAAAATGGTGGTGAACCCATTGAAGTTGGGGATGTACACCAACCGTCTTTCAATGGCAGTACCTTGAGGGAAGGCATTATGGGGGGCACCAGTAATTGGAAGGTCTTTAACTCGTACAAACGCAAAGTTTTCTCCGTCGAAGAAGCTTTTGTACATGATGATTTCTCCTCCAACTGTGAGCACCGTCAAGTACTCCTCCTTAGAGCTGGAATCTCCAAGCTCGTTGAAAATAACCTGTTTGATGAGAGGATCGGGAGGAGTGTCCTGGAGCTCAAAGATGCCCAACTGAAGTGAATCGGTGAACTTACTGATGTCATTCAATTGATAGCACCGCTCGTTGTGGAACCTGTTGAAGGCCACGATTCTGTTATCACCCGTCACAAGAATGAAGGTTTTGGTTTTGGGCCCCAACGACGACGCCTTGGCGACCGGAGTAGCGAGTCCCCCTCGCTTTCTTTTGGTGCCTCGGTTGAGAATGATATTGATATCCTTCAGCACCGCATTCAAAAGACAGGAGTTTGTGATGTAGCCGGTGGTGATGATGGTGTCGGCAAGGAGCTTAGGGATGTTAATGCGAGAAAACGTCTCGTTGTAAGTATTCAAAGCATAGATGATGACATCACCACTGGCAAAGAACAACATGAGAATGTCGTCGCTGAGAGTACTGTTGATAATGCTGTCGGTAGCAAATACCTCTTTGAGCTCTTTGTTAAGAGTAATCACTTTTTTGAAGCGGTTGTTGAATAAGGTGACATGCTTGGGGGTGATCTGAAGGATGAACTTACCGTTGTTGAGCTCGTGCATGGAGATGGTGGTCTCATCATTGTGGAAATTCTTGGCATTGAGTCGAGCAAACGACTTGTTGATCTGAAAAATTTCCGACTTGTTGTTTTGGTCGTCCGACGTCACAAGGTACTTGTTGTTAATGATCCACATTCGGTTGATTTGCGAGAAACTCAAAGAGCTTCTGATCTTGGCCTGAACGGACGGCGTCCAAATGTTGAGACGACTGTTTGAGTTTTGCCCCCCGTTACTGACAATGACGGTCTCGTTGAGCTGAGGATTGGTGAGACTAGCCACATACTTCTCGGTGGTGTAATGGCCAAAAGTGAAGGAGGACGTGGGCCCGTGGTTCACCAATTGATCGTGCAACGTGAACACGATGTTGCCTCGATTGAGTGTCTTGTCCTCACCTGCATCATCGTCACCGTACAAGTCATCATCATCATCAGAGTCCTGCTTGAAGGTGACCCGCTTCTTTTTCTTGACGGGCGCCACCTCGTCTTGGTACTTCAATTGCACCAAGGGAGAATTGCCCGTTTTGTTGGAGAGAAAAAGAAAGTTATCGTCAAGAGTGGCAATGGGACCCGGCTGGGCAATAGTGTGCTGAAGGGTTTCCACGTTGGGTACGGGCTCCACAAAGAGCTTCTTGATTGTTTTCCCGTCAATCTCGAAGTTGATGTAGAAAAACTCTCCGTTATTGAGGATCATAAGCACCCGGTTGTCGTTGGGGACGGGTTTGATGGTACAGTATTCTAGTTTCAAGTTCAACGTGGACATGTTGATGTAGTTTTTGGTAGAAGACGTGATCAAGTCGGTGAACTGATTGACCGCCACTCTTCTGGTGATTCCTCCGTTGTCCACGTGAATGATTTCGTTGCACCCCACCAACAACGAGCCATTTAATGGCGGTGGAAGAGCAAAGAGCCGATCAATGTCGTAGGGCAAGTTATCAATCTTCAACACGGTGGTGGCCAGGCGGGTGGATAGATCAAGTGACAACACAATGAAATTTACATTATCGTTGACTTGAGTGAGTTTGCCAGCCCAGGTGTGGTTTTTGGTAGAGATGATGGCCAAGGTGGGCTCTTTATAGTTGTATAAAAATTGCATATCTATAATATTACCAATACTAGGATCTAAGGAAGCCGCTTCCAACATGAAACTAGTATCAAATAACTCATTGGAGATTGCAGGGGTGGAGGAGCCATTGGCTTTTTTGGGCTCATCATCATCATCATCTTCATCAGCAATCTCAAACGGAAGAAACGTGAGGATGTTCTTGAACTGGAGACAAGTGCATGCATTTCTAGGCTCCACAATCAAGTTGGACTTGGTGACCTTCTCAAACGTCAGGTTTTGGAGGGCGTGTTCGTAAAAATGAAGCGAAACAGTGGAGAGTCCATTTTTCAGATGATCCCACTTAACACACGAAAACTTGGCGGCCTTGGTGGAGACAAGAAGGTAGTCGAGTTTGGGCGACTCCAACGTCCGGATGGCATGGATGTCGGTGATCAATCCGTGAAGTTTGAACTGCTCCACCAACTTTAGCTTGGACTCCAGGTCCTTGGTATGCATCACCTCAAACACCTGAAGAAGAGTCAGTTTTGCCACCACCAAATGTTTTTCGGACGCCAGGATAAGATTGGCCCCAATACAGTGCGAGACCCGTGTGGGCTCGATGAACTCACTGTAGGCATTCATGGTGAAGGAAAGACTGGGAGATGAGATAAATAATCGTCGAGGTGCAACAGTTAAGAGAGGTCTGACGACGGCGCGCGCACGTGATTCGGTTAACACAGGTGTACGGGTGCTCTGAGAGGTCCCCCCATCAGGCAGCTGGCCACAGGCCAGCGTGGGCTACGGCAGAGGCTACGGCAGAGGCTACGGCAGAGGCGAGGCAGAGCTACGGGGACCAAGGAACGGTCGTGAAGCGGTGGTGAATTGGTGGGGAGGCTTGTGGCGGGGAACGGGGGACGGCGAGGAGGTGGGCAGGCTAGGGGCTACAGGTAGTGGGATCGACACCAGCGGTATGGGAAGACAAAAAGGAGGCAGGGTGGCGTAAGAGGCGAAGCGGCAGCCGCAGGGAGACGCCAACAGCAACGGCCACGTTGAGATAGGCCAGGTAGGCAGGTGGGGGTGATGACTTTTCTGAGCCGGAATGGGTGATGGCTAACACAAGGAGGTCGTATATCGGCCACGGTGGCGGGTATGGCGGGAAATGATGCCGGAAATGCTTCTAAACCATATGTTTTAGGTCGGCGATGGTGGATCAATAATGGTGAAATGAACGTGGGTGGAGTTAAGAGCAACTTGGCGTGTGGATCAGGGGGCCCATCTTCATGGGGCCGAATTGCGCCTAGGCGGGTTTTCGTATCGGGAGCCGGAACCAACCATATTAATCAGCTAATATCAAAGATGTAAGCACATGGCTGGGTAGAGTCCATTAAGTGGACCAACATTTGTATGGCATATATGTAGGGAAAATGAACGGTGGCTGAAATATTTGAACTTTTGTGTGGAAAGCTTCCGTTCTGTCCCGATAGCAGAGCCGAGGCAGATCCGAGCCGAGCCAATACTGTCCATTTGGAGAGATCAAGCTAGCAGCCTGGGCAGAGATGGAAGATGGCAGAGGTGGTGTGCCAAAGTACGTCACGGGTCAGGTTTGCACACTGCCAGCGGCACGGGAAGACTAGCACACCAATGGGCACGAAATTATCCCCCTGATTGCAGGCACCGGCCAAGCAGGCCTATACCAGGCGGGGCAGAGTTGGTGGAAGCGGCGAGTAAGTCTACGGCCTACAGCTGAGTAAAGTACCCATCCATATTAATATACAAGTATTGAACCGAAATCACGAGGACCAATCGGGTAGCTCAAAGTGTCACACTTGTCTACAACGATGCTACCTTCGGGTGCCAATGCAGATGCAACACACATCCAGTTTAATGGCGATTTTGAACCGTGAGGTTTGAAAGTAAAAGTCTAGAATGTTGAGGAATCTAGTCGAAGGATCAAGCGGAGGCTTAAAGCATCATGAAGAAGAAAGTGGAGAGCATACCGACAATGCCCGAAGCTCTTATTATACTGGCGCCGCCTTCGTACACGGAGATGGAGTTCTCAGAGGCGGTGGTGGCGGAAGAAGAGGACGTAGTTTGCAATGCAAGGGTGGTGGTACCGGACTGGGTGATGATGTTGTTGGTTATGACGTTGACAGTGCTTTCAACGGTAGCGGAGGTAGGGGTGCCGGTGGCAGTGGATGGAGAAGTGGTGGTTTCTCCACTGAGCGGACAGTAGGTGGTGTAGACAGTCTCCACGCCGTTAACGGTGGTGGTGACCTCGGTGAGTCCGGTGGTGGCAGTGACCTTGGAGCACTTGTTGTCGGAACAGCTAGTGATGGTGACCACGGTGGTGGACTCCTCAGTTGCGGTGGCCGTGGTGCCGGCGAGATCGGTGGTGGAAGCAGCCTTCACTGTAGTCACAGGGGTGGCGGTAGAAGCGGCCTTTAATGTGGACACGGGAGTGGTGGTGGCATCACTCAACGGACACACGGTGGTGACAACGGTAAGAACACCGTCCACCTCGGTGGTGTATGTGCTCTTGGATGCAACCTCGGTGGTGATGTAGCAAGGAGCGCTCTCGTGGCACTTGGTGATGGTGAGAGTGGTGTATGAGTCGTCGGTCTCCACGTCAGTAGCGTAGAGGGTGGAAGGGTTGGTGGTGGCGCTGTCCTCGCTAGAGGCAGTGATGGTCACAGCCTTGGCCCCACCCGCAGAGGCGGTGGACCCAGAAGGATCGTTAAAGACGCTTGTAAAGGTAGAGCCCTCGGTGGTGGATGCCTCCACGGCAGTGACGATGGTGGTAAGAATTCCGTTCACGGTGGTGACGTAGGTGGTGAGACTATCGAGCTCGGTGGTGACGTAGCACGACGATGAAGCGTCGCAGATGGTCTTGGTCACGTCAAACACATCGTCGTCAGTGTAGGTATCGTACGCGTATAGCGTCGACTTGACGGCAGTGCTGGAAGAGTTGGAGTAGGCAAAGGAAGAAGGAGCAATAATGCTGGTGGCAGAAGCACCGCCTAGGAGAAGGTAAGAAGCTTTCATTTGATTGCTGGAAGGTGTAGAACGAAAGCGATGTATTGATGGAGAATGAATCATCCTTCTGGTATTTATACCTCATTGTGAAGGGGGATCCAGTTGCTGCAAATGAACCAGCCATGAGCACCGTTTCAGTTAGCAGCCAGCGAAATACGCAAATGCGAATCAAAATCCTGCACACGGCCGCGCTGGCGCTGGCTGTCTTTCCGAATCGCGATCGGATCATTCACCTTAAAACGCATGATTCAACATCCTGGAACCTTATTAGCCTGGTTGTTGTTGTTGGTGGCATGCTGGGCCCTGGAATTTGATGACGGAACAATGGAATCATCCCTTGCGGCGAAAAGATTCTCCCTCGTTTACTTCTATTCCCATGTGTGTCAGTACTGTCAAGAGTTCGACCCGACATACAAATACGTGGAGAGGCTCTATCAAGACCATGCGCTGGTTCAGACTCTCAAGATCAACGGGCTAAAAAACCCCCGCGCATCGCAGGTGTTTGGAGTTTCCCGCTATCCCACCATTAAGTTGGTTGACTTTGACTCTAAGCAGATATCATCATTCTCCGACAATCGAACCCCTCAGGCCATTGTGGAGTTTGTCCACCTTCATTCACAGCAGGTGCCCTCCCTGCATGTGGAGGGATCCGTGCAAATCATCTCCTCCGACAAGGCTTTGCAGTCATTAATAAATCAGAACAATGCGTTGATTGTGTTCACCGTCACTCATTTGTCAGAATGGCAAAACTACCACTATCCGTCTCATTTCTACCAGAGGCTCGCATTTGACAATGCAGACGTCCAACTTGGGCTCTGTGACGTCGAGAAGCTCGACGATATGTCGATATTGGCCCGCTATCGCGTCAGTAACTTTCCCTCTGCCATTCTATTCAGGCCCGATGGCTCCTTCACCACTTACAAGACACAGGCCCAGAGCCATCTATTCAACAAGGTGCTCACCAAGGATGAGCTCCAGCTGTTGGTAGACGGAGACTCGTCTGACTTTGCTGAAACTTACGTGTCTGCAAAAGATTTTGACAGCCAAATGGAGGCCAAGGTTTTTGAGTACGACGCCACCGCCCAGGCCCGTGGCTTCAATCTCAGACAGCATGAGGTGAAGGATGTCGGAGAGGATGACTACGACGAGATCCTCGCCCACATCGAGCTCTGACGGGCGGAGCAGTGGGTCCCTCTCCTCGCATGGAGGTGTGGCCTCAAAATAGTAAAAAACCCGTACATACACCAGCCTTCCTTATGTAATCCGCACGTCCACGTATCATCATCATGAACATCTTCCGTTTCTTTGGGGATCTCTCCCATTTGGCGAGTATCTTGATCCTCCTACACTCAATCGTGACCAACAGGTCCACGGCGGGCATTTCGCTAAAGACCCAATCGCTCTACGTGGTTGTTTTCGCCTGTCGATACCATAACTTGCTAACCAGCTATGTCAGTCTTTACAACACAATAATGAAGTTGATCTTCCTTGGGTCCACGTCCTACATTGTCTATTTAATGACCACCAAGTACAAAAAATCTATCCAAGAAGACATCGACAATTTCCCCATCAGATACTTGGTGGGCGGAGCTTTTGTTGCTTCATTGATCTTCACCTATAAGTACACAGTTGGAGAGATAGTATGGTCATTTTCTCTCTGGTTGGAGGCGGTGGCCATTCTCCCTCAGTTGTTTATTCTTCAAAAGACTGGAGAAGCCGAAAACATCACTTCTCATTACATCTTTGCGTTGGGAATATATCGGGCGTTGTATATCCCCAACTGGATCTATCGCTACTTTACCGAATCTCGTGTTGATTACATCTCAGTCTTAGCGGGATTGTTACAGACAGCAATCTACTCGGACTTCTTCTACATCTACTACAAGAAGGTGTTGCATGGAAAGAAGTTCTCCCTCCCCGTGTAACGAGCCTCAGTGGACCACGGAGCTGCAGCAACCTGGGGGACGCAGTGGGTTACTGGGCCCACGGCATTTTGGCAACCCACCTTGCTTACACGGTATGACTGTATGTTCGTTTTATTCAATAGCTTAGTCTCTCTTTAATGGATAGTACTCCACACGAACTCCTTCCTTGGAAACAATGTAAATCTCAAGCCCATCTCCCACTTGAATATGACGTTCAGTAGCAGACGAGAATGCATCCTTAACTAACTGCAACACCTCGTCTAACGTGAGGTACTTCAACGGTTTCTTGACACTTCCATTGGTTCCTGGCTCAAATTGATTCTTGAAGTTAACCTGGTTATCGAGGAAAGGCATAATCAAACTGGCGGCCGCACCTCCTGCTCGACATTGTTCACGTTCGTACGATCCAACAGGGTCGTATGAGTAGACTGCTCCCTTACCTTCGTCGTCAAGACCTGCAATCAACGTACTCACGTAGTAAGGGAAAAATCTCTTCCCGTATAACAAATGCTGGATGTATCTAGCAGCACTTTTGATGGACAATTTCTTATCGTTGTGATCAAACTTGTACCATTTGAGCTGGTTCTTGAATCTATCGATCAATGCCACTCCGTCAGCGGCAAACCCATTGGCTGTCATCACAATATCGTCGCCCACATTAAAAATCTTGGGCTCATACCGAGTATTAATGGAATACCCAACAACGTGTCTGGTGTCACCGGCGAGAACAGCGAAATCTTCCCCGGCGATTCCGAGAACGGTACCTCCGTTGTCACTATATGGATTAAATCTATGCTCAATGGGAACGCTGCGTACTTCACTAGCGTAGTCGGATGCCAAACTCATGATGTAGTTAGAAAGTTGTCGCCACTGCGCGTTAGGTGTACGGGTGTAGGCTGCGACCGCCGCTGTTGTCCCGAGGCTGGAGGCTGGAGGCTGTTGCACCAAGGCCCCGTATTGGTGCCGAAGGACGACAGCTAGCTACTGGCGGCACCATTGGAGGTGGCCGGTGCCACACGGGATGGCGGAGGGGCGAGTGTTTATTGGTTCTATTTACAAGAGCTGCGGTACATGGGGCACGGACGCCGCTACTTGGCGTTCTGTTGGATCCGAGTGATGTAGGACTTGGAAATCACATTCCATGACCGCATGTATTTCTCCAAACACTGATTGATACAGCCATCTTCTTGGGCACTGACGGCGGATTGCGGTTGGTGGATACACTTCTCGAAACAATTCTCGGTGATCTTGTTGACCAACTCGGTGGCGTTGGCAACAGCGAGCTCCTGGGAAATCTGATCCTGGATTTGCTGCTTTAGCGTTTGTGACGGGGAAGCGCCGGCGGTGCTGGGAGATGAAGATCCAAAGAGGGCCATGGTAGGTAGTGAGCAGCGAATGAAATTTTTCCAGAGAAACATCCGTGCCGCACAATCACATGCTTATCACCACCATCAACACTTATCTTTGAAAAATCAGACACCGACGCACCTTCTGTTTTCGCCACCAACCACGACATCAATTGCAATTGGCACACTGTCTATCATGTCATCCGAAGATTCGACGCAGAATGCCCACTTGTTCGTGTTGATCCACGGACTTTGGGGAGGCCCCAATCACATGCTGACGATCGAACGGGCCCTAAAGAGCTCGATCAGTCCAGTTTCCTCGGAAAAAGTGGTGACGTTGAAACCGTCGTCGTTTCGGTTCTGGAAAACCTACGACGGACTCGAGTTCAACTCGCAAAAGGTCACATCAGAGATCTTTTACGAGATTGAGGCGCTTCGTAAGGACCAGGGCCTCAAGGTGACTAAAATCAGCATCGTGGGTTACTCGTTGGGTGGATTGATTGCAAGGTACGTGATTGGACTACTCTACGAGTTGAAGTTCTTTGAGCAAATGCAACCGGTGTTCTTTTCCACTTTTGCCACGCCACATGTGGGAATCGAGTTCTTTAGAGAGAATTTCTTTGATCGCGCCGCAAATCAGGTGGGCCCTTATCTTTTCGGAAAGTCAGGCTTGGAGTTGTTCCTTGCCGACAACGACGACATATTGGTGAAGATGGCAGATCCCGAGGAGAAATACTTCAAGGGGTTGAGCTTGTTCAAGAGACACATTCTCCTTGCCAACGTCAAAAACGACCGGACGGTGGCGTTCTTCACCTCCTACATCACCGACTACTCGCCGTTCGACAAGTGGGATCTCATCAAGATCGAGTATCTCAGTGATTTGCCGCACGCCCGCATCGGCAAGGCCCAGGTCAGGCCTAAGGTGGTTGACTTAGAGAAGACCACCGAGGTCAGCCAGGCCGAGGTGCACGACGACTTGAATGCTCAAGAGGAGACATCGTTCCTTCGGGCCAACAAGGTGGTGAGGCTTATGGTGATTGTTATTGGGGCGGTGTTTTTCATTCCGCTCTGGATTCCCACCGTTCTCACCAGCAGTCTATTTGCATCGGCTTACAGTTTAGCCAAGATCCGCTTCATTCGCCGCCCTCGTCTCTCCAGCCACTGGGACAGGGTCAAGCAGTACGTATACGAGGGAGGGTCAATCGACGAGGACGACGCCAAGCAAGGTCAACAGAAGCGTAACCAGCGGGAAAGGCTTGCCAAGCACGAGTCGTTCAAGGGCGACACCTCCAACATCACCGAGAACACCATGGAGAATATTTTGTATGCGGAGGAGAAATGGACCTCTTCCTCTGCCCAGATTCCGGAGCAAGACGAAGATCATTCCAACGACAGCTCTGCCGACGAAGCTGATGTATCGTCTAACGAGGAACAGCCGTCGCTTTTTTCGCAGCTCACCGGCGGCCACCACAAACTCGACATCAGGTACGATGAGAACGACAAGGCGGCCCTCGTGCACCTTGGAAAGCTTGAAGCCTCGAAGGGCACCCTGCACCCGTTGATGCGGGAGCTGGCCAAGCTTCCGCTTGGCGACAAGAAGCGTACCATTGTCACCAACTTAAACAAACTCAACTGGATCAAGATTCCGGTTTACCTAGACTCCTTTAATGCCCACGATGGAATCGTGGCCAGAAGAGGCGAGAGAACCAACCCCAAGGGTTCTACCACCATTTATTTCTGGGCCTCGGTTCTCCGCAACCACCTCCGGGCCAAGCAGGACTAGGCCTTATAGAGTATAGAACACGCTAGGGAAAGTTTAATAGACCTAAACGATTCACAGCATCACCATTGCCCCAGTGCCGCCCCAAGGTTGCCCATTCAACCTGGGCATCTCCTCCGGCCGTGCAAACGCCAGCCGCCGCCGCCAGGCACCGCCTCCCCGTGGGTTGCTGGCGGCGGCGCTATTTGCTGGCGATGAAATTGTCGCACTCGCAATTATTGCTTTCTCCATGATACTCAGGGCCCTAGGAAAGGAATGGGCTCGAATGGTTCGGCCATCAGCTCGGACTGGACTCTTAAAGCGTCCTCAGCTTCGTTACCACGCCGTCGGCATGATTATGGGGGGTGGCGCGTTGTTGGCGGCCAACCACGTCTGGCACCGTGAGGTGTTGAATGAAGTGCACTCGGTCAACAACACCATACACGAGCTCCGGCCCGTCAAAGACTCGGAAACGTTTGAAAGCGGACTATTCCAGGCGTCTCAGAAAGAAGAGATGGAGCTTTACCGCAAGTACCGCCACGATCGAACCCACACCGGCAATATATTGCTACGGGTCTTGTTCACGATCAAGTTCAAGTTTGAAGACTACGTGGTGGACCCACTCATCACATTGAGTCGTTTCGTGGAGCTCAGCATGATCTTCCTCCCGGTGCTAGTCAGTGCTCCCATCTGCTGGTTTGGTCAGCGGGGTAAACAGGCCGAGAGCAGTCGGCGGGGAGCGCAACTCTGGTTTGCGTACCTCCGTTGGCTGGCGGAAATGGCGGGAGCGTCGTTCATCAAGTTGGGCCAATGGGCGGCGTCACGTACGGACATCTTCCCTCGGGACCTCTGTGATGAGCTTGGGCGACTTCACTCCAATGCCAAGGCTCACTCGCTCCACCAGACCAAGGAGATTTTGAGCCAGAGCTTCGGAATGCCATTCGAAGACATTTTTGACGAATTCAACGAAAAGCCGGTGGGCGTGGGCGCCATTGCGCAGGTGTACACCGCCAAGCTAAGTGAGCGGGCCATCTCCAAAGCCAAGGACGGTAATGAAGAGGAAACGTACTTGGGCAGCCACAAAGACTCAAACTCCAAGCTCTTTGGAAACCTCATTGTTACCGAGCACAGCGAGAAGTTGATGAACTCCCAGCAGGTGGCCATCAAGGTGCTTCATCCCAACGTGGAGGTCAAGGTCAACCGAGACTTACGAATCATGAAATTCTTTGCCAACGTGGTCAATTTGATCCCCACCATGGAATGGCTTTCGCTCCCCGACGAGGTGGAGCAGTTTTCCATCTTGATGAGACTACAGCTCGATTTGCGTATCGAAGGGTTGAACTTGGCCAAGTTTAGACAAAACTTCAACGATCGGCTTGACATCCACTTCCCCAAGCCGTACTTGACGTTCACATCGCGTAGTGTGTTGGTGGAGCAGTTTATGCATGCCATTCCTATGAGTCGACTTTTATCTCTCAAAGAAAACTTCGGTAAGAATCTCACCAAGGAAGTGAGTGACAAGGGGCTTGATGCCTTCTTGAAAATGCTACTTCTTGACAACTTTGTGCACGCGGATTTGCACCCGGGCAATATGATGATTCGGTTTTACAAGAATGAGCTCTTCCCGCACGAGAAGGAATATAAAATTGTCAAGAGTCTGAATGAGCACGAATCTAACCGCGTCACGGACGAATTGCTTGAATTAGGCGATAACAATGAGTTGTGGTGCAAGAAATTAAGTCAGCTCTACCAAGAAGGCTACCACGCGGAGATTTGTTTTCTTGACGTCGGGCTTATCACCGAACTTAACAATACCGACAGAATTAACTTTATTGACTTGTTCCGGTCATTAAGTGAGTTTGACGGATATCGTGCAGGAGAATTGATGGTTGAACGATCCCGTACCCCCGAAACCGCCATCAACAAGGAGATTTTTGCGTTGAAGGTTGAGAAACTCGTTGACCGAGTGAAGCAACGGACGTTTGCGTTGGGGAACATCAGTATCGGCGACATTCTTGATCAAATGCTTGGCATGGTGCGGTCACACCACGTTCGAATGGAGGGAGACTTCATCACGGTGATTGTGGCGATATTATTACTAGAAGGAATTGGTCGACAGTTGGATCCTGACTTGGATCTATTCGCAAGGTTCGTATATGCCCTTATCATGGGATTTCCCACCGAAAATGATCTCTCGATGTTTTTTTACTAACTAAAAAGTTCATTACCGGTTTTGCGTCAATTGGGAGCATCTAAAGAGGGAAGAGATATCATGAAGAACGAGGATTCTCTTAACATGCTCAAAGTGTGGTTGGCGCTTGAAGTGAGACAGTTGATTCATGTTTCCATCAAGGATGTACGTATAGAGAAGCAGAGCAACGACAAGAGAATGATACTAACTACAGATCCACGCGTTGGTGAAGGCAGACATGCTCAGTCCGAACATTTAGGCTGCGGCATGATCAGGGGAAACGGCGTCAAGCCTCGGCCCGGACGACGTTCCAGTTCGAATCCGACCAATTTCAGACCAACGAGACAGGTGGCATCACCCAGTGATTTCTATCATCCCAGTGGCTTCCATCATCCCAGTGGCATCATGACAAGGTATCGTGTTGCCCCTAGACGGCCAGGTGGCTTTCATCATCCCAGTGGCATCAGGACAAGGTACCGTGTTGCCCCTAGACGGTCAGGTGTCTCGCCTGGCCCACTATATAACACTGTAACATCAAGCTACGCAAATTCCCAGTCACACCCCAACGTCTCGTCTGACGGCATCCCCAGATGTCGCCTCCGGCACGTGCCGCAGACGACTGACGTTCGCTGAGATGGTAGCCGCCAAACGTAAGATCCTAATGGCCGGTAAATTTTAAGTAGTTACACCAACTGGCAGGTCTTCAGGTTCGGGCGGAAAGATCGGTAAGGACCAGCGCCCATACATCAAAGGAATGAATAGTACTTCAGCCATCACTGGCATCATGCCATCACAGACGTGAAACCCCAGTGGAGAGAATATCGACGTAAAGCTGCCACTAGTGGGGATTGCAAGAAGAGAATGCAGTTTTCGGTCAAATTCCCCTCTTTCAAACAATGATACATTCCTGTTCCCATGGTGTTGGCGAACGCCGAGTTTCAGACCATTGGCATTGATACCTTCAGGCCAGTCTGCTTACGCCACCGGAGGAGGATGATGAGGCCCGTACCTCCTACCTGTCCGGAATTCTTCTTGTGTTGCGTGGGCACCGGTAGGGGGTGGTATGAGTCCCGGGTCTTAGTCTCGCATGGGGCATGCATGGGGCGTGGCCTTGGAGGCTTCGCGGCTTCGAATTGGCCCCAATGGTGGGCCCGTTGGTCTTATCTTATTATTTTTTCTTACTTTCTTTGGCCGATGTTTAGGCCCATGCTTGGTCTTCTCCCCTGCACCTGCGCGATCTCCCTCGCAACGTGATCAACCCAACGTCGGCTCCCCCCCATAACGTGCATGTGCCATGCGGCGTAATGCATGTACAATCTACTAGACGATGTACCCTATCCGGAAGGCACACCTGTGGTAGCGGGATCGACGCTTGTCCCCGACCTTATACAGCAATGGTCGCCCAACCATTCTTCTTGTGTGCTTGAGCATCTGGTGACCTGGTGACCTGGTACCTCCTTTATCATTGGTTCATGTTGCCAACCTTTCAAATGGGGGACAATTTTGTCTTGGTCTGTGTAGCTTCTTTGACTCGGATATCTCTCGCCAACACCTTGTCGCGAACGACCCTCAAATCTTCAATTTTCTCTCACTCTTTTTTTCCATCCTATTTGTATCGACAACTCCATCCGGGTTTTCCCCCTGCAAGTCCCTCCCAAAAAAGTGTGGACAAAAAAAAAACTTCGTCAATTAGCTGCATACCATTCCAAGCAGGTTCTGCCGCTTTACCTGGAATCTCACTGTGTCATTGTTAATAATATTTCTGGCTGTTTTTTGAATTTTCTCCCTCCGTCATGACTGAATTTGTCAGGGAAGATTTGGCGCCTCGTACAAAATCGGAGAAGAACAAAAACCTGTCATCTTACCAACTAATTGATTCGTTAGACATTCGATCACCCATAGTTCCTATGCCCTCCTCCCATCAACAGTCATTTTCTCATACCAACAATTCACAGTCCTCGTTGACGAATGGTGGCATGAGTCAGCAGAAGGCGGGAGAATTGGAGGAAAATCGAAAACTCGCCGAAGCCGACTTCATCAACTCCAATTCCAAAGGTTGGCTTCATGGAGTCCCTGTACCTCACACTGTTTTCAAGTATTTTCCTTGCAAGACCAGCAATGAGAATAGAATCCCCGATGTCATTAACAAGCAAGAGGTGCTTCGGCCGTCGGCGGTATTCGAAGAGATAAATAACGGAAGCATTCAGCTGGGCTCTTCTTCTGATTCGGGCGCCAGCAACTCATCCCATTTTGCCAATGGATTATCCGAGGCTGAAATCAAACAACGGGAAGAACTCGTGGCTGCCCACACAAACCCGTTTTCGGCCTACTACTTGGTTCCAATGACCACCGTCAACTTCCCAGCTTCTTTACGAGAAATGGCAGCTCTGGGCTCGCCTAACATTGGTCATTTATGCTACCAGAATCATTATGACATTGATGAATGGACTTATACGTTTGGTGGTTTACTTAGTGCAGACGAAGTCAATCTTAAAATGTTGGGATTACCTAAGGATTGTGACCCAGACAAGATTTCCGTCCAATTCAATTGTGAAGTACCTCCTTTCCTCAGCAAGGAGATTTTGACATCTCCATATCTCATCCAAAATGAAACTTTATTCCTTTTCAACCCCATTAGAAAATCAATCAGTTACCTAGAGCCCGACTTCGACTTGGGTGAATCCCCCTGTCGTTTCAACTCCATGTGCTCTACCCAAATCTCATATCGTCATATCTTTTACCATGGTGGTTTTGCCATCAACGTTGATTCCACCTACTTCGATCCCACCACCGGCCGTTGGATCGTTAAGAAGCGCTTAGTGCTTAACGAAGATGGGTACATCTGGGATACCATCTCCTTCAGATTTAAAAAGATCACCCTTAAGACCAGAGACGGTGCTACCGAGTTGAGTCTCGCCCGCATTGGTGCAGCCACCATTTCCACCATGTATACTCGTACCTCTCCGGCCCAGGTTCCTGACCGCATTCCATCTCCTCCTCTGTTTGATGAAAACAAGCCGTCGCGCTCCTTTTCTCCCCAGAGCCCCGTTAGCCCCATTCCTCCCTTAAAAAAGGTGGAGAAACCCGAATCAAAATCGGGATCATCGGTAGCGCCTGTCCCCACATTGCCCGAGAAAGATGAAAGAAAGGAAAGGGTTGCCAATGAAGAGCCAGTCTCTTCAACTCCTACATTTTCTACCTCTCTCCTTAAGCCTTCCAACAGCAAAGTATCTCGTTCCAACACAAACGATAGCGCCTCTTCCACCCAGGGATCTGCCGTATCACGTTTGGCACCTTCGTTGTCGAGCTTGAAGACTACCAGTCTCAACAGTAACTCATCTGCATCTTCCAACAATTCATCAGGATCTCCTCCTAGTGCCACTTCCAAGATGTCGTCGGTGTTGTCGAAATCATCACGGATCTTTCATAGAAACCATTCTCGTCAGACCAGCACCGCCAAAACAAGTCAACCGAAAGAAATCTCATCGTCGTCGTCGTCATCATCATCTCACCCGCTTAAGAACACCTATTCGAAGCAAGTCAAGCAACGTCGCTCCAATTCCGGCACTCTGTCGACATACAACAGTTCCAATCTCAACCCACCCTCTTCCACTTCTACATCCACAACCACCACGAAGGCTCCTTTGTCAAGACCCGAGTCCCCTGCTCGACCCAAGGCCCCTACTCCATTAAAGGCCGAGGCCATTCACAAGAAGGACATTTTCACCAACGAACAAATGAGCTTCGAAACCCCAACCCCCAGCTTGGAGCAGAAACCCTACTACAATCAATATGCTATGTTTGCATCCAGCCCTACTACCTCCGTGCCCAACCGCAGCTTTGCTACCAGCAACCTTGCCACCACTCCCACCAACCCTCATTCTGATTCCGATCAAGCATCCACTGTGGACTCCATAGATAGTCACAATAAGGGTGATTCAATCGCCAGTCTTCCCAAGAATGGCATCTACACCATCAGTGTATTTCTGTATGGTGGGTTTACGTGCAGGTTGGATCCTGAAGACCCTCATTTTAAGGTGTTTGAGGCATCTAGTGATCTTATCAAGATTGAGTTGATTCTTCAGGAAGGTGCCAAAAACTCATTTGTCGAAGATGCGTTTGTGTTCTTACTCGGAAACAAGAACTCAATCGACGAGTCAGAGGAATGGCCTACTGCAAGAGGATACTTTGCATCTTCGCTTGTTGATTGGAATCATTTCGGCGACACTCCACAATCACTGCTTGCGTCTCCGCAACTATCGGCGTATAATGAACACAGTGACAAATCGTCATACCCATACTCCAAAGTAAGACTCACCACCTTGGATGGAAAGGCTCTTCTTATTCATGGGGGTGTGAACGAGGAGTACAAAGTGTTCACTGACTTCTATGCCTTCAGTTTTGACACCGGCAAGTGGCTGACATTCTCAACACGTGCGTTTGACTATTACTCTAAGCCAATCCAACCATATGAAGACCAGGTTCCCGATGATCTCACTTATGAAAACGCCAACCCTTCTCCTTCCTTGATCCCCGCTGAGCTTAGGGCATGCCACCATTCTATGTTGTATTATCAAAATGAAGAAGGTGAGTATGCAATCTTTGTGGGAGGGTTCTATAATGATTATCTTCGGTTATATGACCCTCAGCCTTATACCAGTGATAAGTTTGATGTATCTCGGTTAAGTAAGATGCAAATCACCACTTCCAATTCCAACCTCGACCGAATAATGGTGTTGAATCTTCGTACCAAGACGTGGAAATTCCTCAAGTACATTTCTGACATCAAGTTTTCATCTAGTGAAGCTGATCTTGAGAAACTTAATCTGATTTCGATCTTGAGAGATGCACGTATTTCTCATTATGGAGGGGCGGTTTCTCTTCAGGGAAAGGTTATTACTGCTTGTCATGGATTAGCACAGGTCATTCCGATTCATCGGGAAGATTACGGCAAGGTTGATCAGTACTTTACGAATAGTGCCCTTATGTGGGGATGCCATACGCATTTCATATTTGCCAATCTTTAGACACATAATGAATGGCTACACGAATGTGTAACAGTGTAAGTGGCTGTAGCTTTGACGATGGTGGTTGTGACTGTATGACCTGTTTATTAACAGTGCCGTACGGTGTCCATGCTTAAGTTGGTAGGTGGGTGTAACCAACTACTTTGCATGTCTACCAACCACTTGGCGGCTCTAACAAAGCGACTATAAATTGGATTGACCAGTTGTTTGACTAGAATCACCAAAGGCCGTCGTCGAGAGCACAAACAAGTAGACTTACCAATGGCTTTATACATCGTCAGCATAGCGTCCAATCAGGTGGGGAAGGTGTCATACCGGCGGCAAGTCAGGAAACCGCTTACGCTTAGCACCAGTAACCACTTCCTGAGCAGTCGTCTCTAATATAGTGTTTAGTCATTTGATACTCTACACATAGCCTTCCGTCATATGCTACCTATCACATAGTCTTCTGTGATATGCTAGTTATCACACAGTCTTCCGTCTTATGCTACTCAGCACACAATCTCCCGTCATATGTTACCTATCACATACATGACCATCACAAGTAGCCCATAAACAGCCAACTATCTTGCTCCAGCACAAGCAGCCACCATTCCTGCCTCATAACCCATGGCCATCCGTGCACCAGAAGTGCTACCTTCGCACGTCACGGCTGGTTGCTACACTACTGAAAAAAAAATCAAATAATTCGCCGTTACTACAACATGTTCGGATTAGGAGGTGCCCCCCAAGTTTCGTCCCAACAGAAGTTGGCTGCCGCCGAAGCAGAATTGGATATGGTCACTGGAATGTTCAACCAACTCGTGGAACAATGTCACAACAAATGTATCAACAAATCATACGGTGAAGGAGACATTAACAAGGCCGAGGCCTTATGTCTCGACAGATGTGTTTCCAAGTACTTTGAAACTAACGTACAAGTCGGAGACAATATGCAGAAGTTGGGACAATCCGGCGCTTTCATGGGTAGACAATAAATGAACTACAAGCCTCTATCTAAACGGCTTGCTTTTCCCTGACTATTTGTTCATATGTATATACTAAATCTTATTAAACTATGTACATCAGGCCCATCCAAGGGCACGGTAGAGTCTGAGCTTGACGCCCTCCAAAGTATTGACTTTGGGACGAACATCGAGAAAAAAGGATGCACCCTGTCCCTTACCAGAGTAGAAGTCAATGACATAGGGGACTTCCACCCCACACCGATTGATGATCCAATCGTGTCTGTCGAAAGGCTTTTCGTAACCCAAGATGACTGAATTAAACCATGCCCGGGGAGTTAGTTTTTTGGAGTCTCCTTTGAAACTAGTAAGAGTGATGCCTCCACATTCTTCAACGGCCTTGATGTAGTTTGACTTCTCCCACTCGAGAATATGCGCCCACGCACGTTCATTGACAGCGTTATGGATGGGCACCACTGTCTGCATATCTTCAGCATGGGGATTCCACAGTTTTCTTTTCATGGCTTCAAAAAACTGCTTTTGAGATGGGTAAATCCAGTTGGAAGCACTCAGAGTTCTGGGAATAGAACTCACTTCCCGATCCACCGGTAAGTTAACATCCAGGCTGGGTGTGAATGGCTGTGAGAGTTGATCGGATGTGCATCCCACTTCTTCAACCGCTTCCACAGGAGTAACGGTAACCTTCGATGCCCACTCGGAACGGGCGCTGTGGTCCACGGGGCATTTGGGTTGATCTTCGCCACCGGCCACTGGTGCTGGGTGGTCAGGAGTCTTCTGCGAGTTTCGTAGCCACGCTTTCTGGGTGGCGTGGTCCACGGGACACTTGGGCTGTTCGTCACTCATGTTGACTAATGGATTAAGCGCTTCTGCTATAGGCAGATGCGGGATGTACGAGTGTTTTTCTAGTGCGACGGGGAGTCTATGGGGTACGGGTGCGTGGCATGCGTACGACGTTTATTGACCAGGGCAACGCCTACATCAACGGAGGCTTAGTAAATCTTTTTCTTCTCATCGATGGACAATTCTCCAGCTCCGGCACTGACGATAATCATTAAGCCTCCCACAATGGACAAGGTCTGGAAGAACTCGTATCTGAGGAAATCTCTGGTGGAGTCGTGAGCTCCGTACTTCCAGAATTGGTTGATAAACACATTATGAGCAAATAAGAGAACCGTCAACACTGCAGCTGCAAATTTTGTCTTGTAACCAACCACAATAGAGCCACAAGCAATGAAACCGACCAAGATAATGAAGAGACGAGAAAGCGAGAAGGAGGCCGAGAATACAAATCCAAGGAAAAGGAACACCAACAACAATCTGCCGGCAAGCAAGTAGTACTTCTTATGATCTTGATTCTGTAGCATGGGTAATCCTGGCATGGAAAGAGACCTCTTGTCTCTGACCAAAGTATCAGAAAATGCAAGAATGAGTCCGCCCACCACCGACAAGTTTCTAAGAATAAACTGAGAGTCGGTAACAAGTCCGTAGAAAATACCCTGAAGAACTACCACTCCAACAAGAGCCGAGGTGGAGAACTCCGGCTTCTTTCTCAACACAAGAAGCGTGGAAGCGGTGATCATGATGAAGATGTTAACCAGTAAGAACACCACCGTGAGCCATCTCCAGTATCGACGATAGTTGTGAAGGTAGTAAACTTGCTCGGACCATTGAGAAAAAATTCGAAGCGAATCTTCGTAAAACGTAGCAACAATGAATGCTCTACCAATTGACGGAACATAAGGTTTAAGAGGCTTGAAGTGTTCATCAATCAAATCTTCAACCTTCTTGGAAAAATCCTCAAACTGTTGGATCGTTGATTTGGAAGGCGAAACCGGCCCCATTCCAGCTCCTGGAACCCCAGGTGCTGGGGGGACTCCACCGTATTGGTTGTTGTTGAATTGGTTGTTGAAATTGTGACCACGATAAGACATCACGAGAAATCGATGAAGAAAGGATCAGCAGGAGGAGGGACAGGGTTTTTTTTTCTCAGGTTCCCCATGAAATTGACACGTAGGAGGCGTGCACGTGACAGCCGCTTGTGAGGGGCGGGTGCCGTGTGGTCTGTGGGCCCAGGTACCAACGGCTCATCTACGCTACAGCATGGCGGCTAGGCTGCCATCAAAGCCGGTCAAAGAGAATTAGGAGATGTTCTATAATGTCACAACATACGGTGGATCTTCTCATCCTGGTAATCGGGGAGCGAGTCCAAGTTGGCCCACCACTTGAATAGGAATGTCTCACAAATGAGCTTGAACCATGGGGTAAACACCAACAGGGGGTCTTGGAACATTTGCTTCAACGTTTCAGCTGAAACGTACTTGTGGTCCTTGACCTCGTTGAAATTGGCGTTGATGCGGGCGTTGTTAGCCTCAAGGATAAGAATATAGTCGATTTCGTGTTCTCCCCAGGCGCTGGTTTCGTCTCCACTAGCACTCTTATAGTGGATCCGCGTCAAGTAAGTGAAGTTGTCATAAGGGCAGTCCTCGATGGGGACCCCGAGCTCGTGCTCTAGTTTTCTCTGTGCAGCCACCTTGGCTCCCGAAACGGCGGTCGCAAGGTCGTTCTGATCGCTGGTGCCCTCGGGGGCGGTGATACCCAACTCGCTTCTGACACAGAGAGGATGCGAGCAACAGGTGTTGGTCCACATGCCAGGGAAAGTGATCTTCTCGTCGGCCCGCTGTTGCAACAATAACTCGTTCTTCTCGTTGAACAAGAACACCGAGAATGCTCGGTGGAGTAGGCCCTGGTTGATGTTGGTCATGATATGGCATAACTTCTTGGTAGCGGCACCAATGGGCTTGTCGTTGTAGTCCAACACAATGCAAAGCTCGTCCATGAGCTTGATTTGCTCCTGATCATGTCCTTCGAAAAGACCCGAAGACTCGTCTTCCTGGGACCCGCTGGAAGACGTCTTGTCATCGCCAATCTGCTTCAAGGGAGAAACGTCCGGCCACTTGGCGAGAATGTCGTCTCCGCCCAAGCTTTGCACGAGGCTATCGTAGGTCGACAGAGTTGAAGGACTCATGATGGTAAAAGCTTCGCGTCAACAATCTGTATACGAGGAAAAAATTAACACCCGTACCGCGGCTCACGCCGCACCAGCTTAGACTCGGTATCCACCAGTACCGGTCGATTTGGCGGTCGTGCGGCGGCCGAGAAGGCGAATTTTCAGCGTACGTATCCATATTCCGCTAACCACCAAGTTCTAGTCTGTGAAAAATGACCACTGTTTCTGCCTCTGCCCCTCGCCCTGCCCGTCGTTTCATCAAGCGTCCCGATGACAAGGCCATGAAGGCAGAAATCGAGTCGTTGAAGAAGGAAATCAAGCAGTTGGATATCTCCAACAACGAAATTAACGCTGCTCTCGACAAGGCCACCACCGACCCCCAAGTGTCAGAGAAGAGAAAATTGCTTCAAGGACAATTGAGAGAGATCATCAACAAGCAAGGTCAAATCAAGAGCGAAAGACAAGCCATCCAAGATCAAATCAAGCAAGTTGATGCTGTGATCAAGAGAAAAATTGGCGAGATCCAAGCCCAAACCACCAAGAACAACTTCAAAAGTGTTACAGAGATTGACGCTAGAATCAAGTACTTGGATGGATTGGTTGACGAGGGATCTTTGAAGTTGGCAGACGAGAGAAGATACGTCAAGGAAATGAGTCAATTGAGAAAATTGCGCAAGGACTTTGGACAGATTGAGCAACAACAACAATCCATTGACAAGGACAAGGTCAAGATCACCGAGCTCAAGCAGAAATTGAACGGTATCCAAAACAAGGAGATTCAAAAGCAGTTCGAGAGTGTCCAGAAGGAGTTGGATGAAATCAACGACGGCAACAAATCCGTTTCTGAGAAGAGAAAGGGACTCATCACCAAGAGAAACGACATTAGAAAGCAAAAGGATGAGAAGTACAACCAAATCAGAAAGTTGAGAAGCGAGTTCGACGCCGAGTTCGACAAGTTCAAGAAGGACATGGAGGAAGAGAAGAAGAAGAGAGAGGACGAGTTCAAGGAACAGCGCGAGCAGGAAAAGAAGGAGCGCAGAAGGGCCGAAGCCGAGAAGCAATTGGCGGAGGCGTCCGTTCCCGCCTTCTCCAACGAAATCAACCAGATCCACACTCTTTTGTCGTACTTTGATCCCTCTTACGTCAAGCCTCAAAAGAACAACTTGGCATCCGCATTGGCCTCTTCTGCCACCTCCACCTCTTCCAACGCCACCAGAACCGTTGAGATGCCCGAGGACGTGGTGATTATCAAGAAGGAACAACACTCTTACTTTGAAGGAACCAAGGGAAAGAAGAAGGGTAAGAAGGCCTCCACCAAAACTAAAGCATTCACGGTTGATCCTGACGTGATTGTCTCTCTCACTGACTTGTCGATTCCATTGCCTACCAAGTCTGACGATGTCCCCTCCACCATTGACGTTTTGAAGGAGACTTTGCAAGCTCTCGAGAGTAAGCAGGAGGAGCAGACCAAGACCAACATCGAGAAGGCCAAGGCTAAGATTGCCAAGTTAGAGGCCCAAGCCGAGGAAGAGGATGCTGAAGAAGAAGAAGAGGAGGAGGAAGAAGAGGAAGAAGAAGCTTAAGCGGGCTCTACCTGTAAAAACGAACAGTAAATATTGTGACTCCATATAAATAAAATATTTATAGTGCCCGGCCGTCCTTCTGACGACCCCGATGCCAGCCGCTGGAGCGGGGTCACGTGACGCACTCTCCATCTTCCTGCTCTACATCGCAAAAAAGAGATGAGCTACCACTATGGCCAAAAGAAAGTCCGACACCGCCCCCGAGAAGCCGGTCAAGAAGCCGGTCAAGAAAGTTGAAGACCGCCAGTTCTCGTTGTGTATCCCGTCGACGGTGATCTCGCGTGCCAACGCCTACAATCTCGAACAGATTACCAACATCGCATATCAAATCGCCAAGGCTGCCAGCGTGTACCAAGTAGCGGAAATCGTCGTTCTCGACATCCCTACTAGAGACCAGCAGTACGAGGAAGCCGAGAAACTCGCCAGCAAGGTGGTTAATATTGCCAGCGTGAAGGGAAGGACCAAGATTAAGTTTAATATCTCCGATGAAGAAGTATTGGGAAAACCCCAACCAGCCTCTTCCGAGGCCACCCAAGACGCCGACAACAATGCCAGCAGTCACGTCAACGAAAACAACGGACTTCTTCTTGCCACCCTTTTACAGTTTTTCATCACGCCCCCCTATCTTGTCAAGAGTGTTTTTGCCAACAACAAACTTAACACCAAGTTTAAGTATGCGCAAAAACTTCCCAAGCTCTCAGCCCTTCCATTCATGAATAACAATAATGTCAACCAGAGTTTCCGAGAAGGATTAACCATGGCGAAATCAGGACTCAAAGTTTCCAAAAAGGCCAAGGCCAAAGCCGCCAAAAAATTAGCGGTTACCAAGTACGTTAACGTTGGACAGGACCACCTCCTTGAACTTAATCACGACGTACCTGTTAATGTTCGAGTAACGGTTGATATCAAAAACAAAAAAGTTGTCAGTCCATTGGATGCATATGGTAACAGTGGAAGCAAAGGTTCGTTTGGGTACTTCGTGCGTTATGCTAAGTCATTTTCAGGAGTGTTCACCGAATCTTCGTTCCCAAACGGGTATACCAGCGTGATATTTGTCAACGCTGATAATTATTTTAGCCATTCGACCGGCGACATTGCTCATATCTCTCCTTCACTGGTATCAGGCGGTCAGGTTGCTTTTGTGATTGGCAATTTGCAAGATCTTGTCTGCAGTTTTAATAAAGACAGATCCGCCTTGGCGGGGGTTGAACGTGTTGAACAAATGTTCGACGGTACATTGTCTATGCCAAGGGGGGTCCGCATCGAGGATGCAGCCTTAATTGCCCTCACTAAATGTGCCTTCAGCCCTTAAAGCGGTAAACACTAGAACTCAATTAATAGGCTAAGTTGGCAAGCCTACCCGAAACCTCGTTACGGCATTTTGGTATCACCTTACTATGTTACATGGTTTATTTATGCAAGGACTAGCGCGTGCGTCCGCGCAAATTCACTTTGCATTGTCAACACTCTTGGGTGCAAATCAAATTAACTCTTTTTGTTGATTTGCATTGTAACCCTTCGGAAGCTTTTTACTATATAAATCATTATCGACGTTCTTTTCACCAGTGAGCTTAAGAGATTATCATCTAATTGGAATAAGAGAGAATGCTTCAGACCGAAGAAATTTACAATATCCCTGGTACCTCCAGGCTCGTCGATAAGGAAAGCATCTCGGCAACAAAGAAGCACGGCGACATTGTGTTGGTGCCCCAGCCTTCCTCCGATCCCAACGATCCGTTGAACTGGTCCCCACGGTGGAAAAATCTCCATTTTGGTGTCCTCTTCTGCTACACAATCATCAATGCCGCCGCAAGTCATTGGACCAGTACCGTCTATACTCTCTTTACTCAGGAGTTTGGAGTATCTTACAGTCGGCTTAATACCGGTAGCGGGGTTCAGTATCTTGTGTTGGCCTTCAGTTGTTGGCTTTCCCAGCCGCTTGCCAACAAGTTTGGAAGAAGGCCCACGTTCCTTTTGGCGTCATTGATTTCTTTGGTGGCAGCCATTGTGTTTTCCTGTGTGAAAACGTACGAGGGCTTCATGGCCTACTCGGTGTTGGTGGGGTTGGCGGTAGCTCCAATGGATACCATTATCCAGATCTCCGTCAACGACATCTTCTTTCTTGATCAACACGGAAAGTACATGACCGTCTATGTTTTATCGCTTGCGTTGGGAAGCTGCCTCGGGCCGCTTGTGGCTGGTTACATCACTGAGAACAAAGGCTGGTACTGGTGTCCTTATGTGCTTGTAATCTTGTTTGGATCAATTCTCATCATCTCCTTCTTGTTTATTGAAGAGTCTCTTTATGACAGAGGCCAAGAATCCACAAACACCGTCAGAAGACCCTACGTCAAGAGATTGGGTTTCCTGACCGACCACCACAAGTCAAATCTCTTTGACTTAACCATCAGTCCATTCACAACCTTCAGATACCCGGCGGTGCTTTATGGGTCCCTTGCTTATGGTATTCAGTTCATGTGGTACTCCTTCTTTGGAGTGTCGGTTTCTCAATTCTTCTCGGCTCCTCCCTACAACTTCTCCAGTGAAGCCATTGGAAACTTGAACATTGCCGGCGTGATCGGTGCACTCGCTGGTGCGTGCTACCTCATGTCGTCGGATCCGTTCCAAGTGTGGAAGAGTCGTCGAAACGATGGAATATCCGAGCCCGAGTTCCGCCTCCAGCTCACCTACTTACCTATCGTCCTCAACACCCTCGGGCTCTTTCTCTATGGCTACGGTCCAGCATATGAAATGCCGTGGATCGTGCCTGCCGTGGGCTTCGGTCTTCTCAACTTTGGAATCATCTGTTTGACCACCTTGTCTCTAACCTATGCATTAGAGAGTTATCCCAAACAAGCCACCCAGACCATGGTGGCCATTCTTCTCGTGAGAAACCTCTTGGGTGCTCTTTTCACCTGGGTGTTCCAGAAATGGTTCGACGGCGTCGGTGTCATAGGAACCGTGGCCATGTTGGGGGCACTTTGCTTTGTGTTGAACTCTCTCGTTCTCGTCATCATCTTCTTTGGAAAGTCCTTCAGAAGAAGAAGTGCCGAGTATTACTATAGAAAGACCACGCCGTTGGACACAGAGTCCGACTCCGATGTTGAAAGAATCGACTTCACAAAGCACTCCAAGGAAAGTGATTTCGAGTCCAAGGACGTAGACGCCGCTTCCAAGGTCTAAGAATATAAGCCCTCTCTGCTTCATGTAGCGAACATTTGCGCTCGTGTGCGCCATCGGTCCACGAGGCCCTTACCGTGTTACCGTTCTCGTCATGTCATATTCATCTTACGACGTCCTCTGCCTGCGACACTGGCGATAGACGACTTGTATAGACGGAGGTCCATGGTGACGATTACCCCAGGTCTAGACCCCCCGTGGTTGTATACAGGAAGTGTCTATTTTTAGGCTTAATTGCCCGATTGAGCGACGATCGGTTTTTTTTTTCGCAAATGTGAGCATTCCCCTTTGTAAACCATTTATTTTTGTTTATTCCAAAAGTCTTTTGATATTTTTCTTTCCTTCTTCATCTTCTTTCTTTTCTTAAAAAAAACTCATTCTTCACTCGTTATGCATTTGAGTACTCTTACTGTGCTTGCGGCTGCCATCACCTCTGTGTCCGCCATTGGAGATCTTGCCTTCAACCTTGGTGTCAAGGACAACGACGGAAACTGTAAGACTGCCTCGGAATACGCCAGTGATTTCGAAAAGCTTTCTTCTTACTCCAAGATCGTCAAGACTTACGCCGTCAGTGACTGTAACACGCTTGAGATCCTCGGCCCTGCTGCTGAAAAAGCTGGTTTCCAAGTCATGTTTGGTATTTGGCCAACTGATGACGCTCACTTCTCGGAAGAGAAGGAAGCCCTCAAGTCCTACCTTCCAAACATTTCCAAGGACACCGTCAAGGTCTTCACCGTTGGATCTGAAGCCTTGTACAGAGACGATTTGAGTGCCTCCGATCTCGCTGATGCCATCAACGAAGTCAAGGATCTCTTGAAGGACATCAAGGACAAGAACGGAGACTCTTACTCCGACGTGGCCGTGGGTACCGTTGATTCTTGGAACATTCTCGTTGATGACGCTGCTATTCCTGCAATCAAGGCTGCTGACTTCACCTTTGCCAATGCTTTCTCTTACTGGCAAGGACAAACCAAGGCTAACTCTTCTTACTCTTTCTTTGATGATGTCATGCAAGCTTTGCAAAAGATCCAATCCACCAAGGGCTCCACCGACATCACTTTCTGGGTTGGTGAAACCGGTTGGCCAACCGAGGGTACCAGTTACGAATCTTCTGAGCCCTCTGTTTCCAACGCCAAGGACTTCTGGCAAGATGCTATTTGTGCCTTGAGAGCTTGGGGCGTCAACGTTGCTGTCTTTGAAGCTTTCGATGAAGCCTGGAAGCCTGACTCGTCTGGTACTTCTGACGTTGAAAAGCACTGGGGTGTTTGGGATTCCAGCGACAACTTGAAGTACTCGATTGACTGTAAGTTTTAATTTGGCCTGGCTACTACAAGAAAAGAAAACTCTCTTCTCTTTTCCATACTATATATAAATATGATACCTCTCACTGACTCAACGTAGCCAAGTCCGCTCTCTGCTTATACGTGCATGTTGGTGACTTGTGTTTGCTCAATGATCTTGCTGCACTTTCCCAGTTATGCTTAATAGCTGCGAAAGTCGGCTTATAAGTACGAAGCCTCGCCATCTACTTTGTAAGCCATGTTGCTCTACTTCTTCTTCATTGCGGCAATAGCAGCAAAGTCAATCCGAGGCACATGGGTAAGCAAATCCGGAACCGTGGTCACGGGCCCCTCATTTTATGATCCCATTCACGAGCTATTGATTGAACCGGCGTTGCCGGGGATGTCCTACTCTTTTGATGAAGAGGGCAACTGGGAACAGGCTATCTACTCGGTAAGGTCCAATCCCTACAACCACAGTTGTGCCACTGCCTCCTTGATTTTCCAGCATGGGAAGTATACCCAGATGACCACCTCGGATGGGAATACTAAGCTCACTCTTATGCCCTATAAACAGGATGGTCGCCACCTCTTCTCGGACCCCTGTGCCCAGAAGGGTAACTCGGCCTACATGAGATACAGCCAGCGGGAAGTCATCGTCAACTATGTGGTGGAGTTTGACTCTTACAATGGTCGGTATAAGCTTACTCTATACAATTTTGATGGCTCCAAGAAACTGCCGTTGTGGCTTAAATACGATCCCCCAACTATGCTTCCGACCCAAGTGCTTAATCCCACTTCTGAAAAGAATAGGAAAAATGCCTTAAAGGTGAAGATACCGACGAAGAGATCATCGGAGGAAGAGACTTCCTACGTCAAGTGCAGGGGCGTGCATTTGCCTAACCTGTCGAGTGGTGGGCATTTGTCTAAGCTGTCCAGTGATGGACTATTCTCAAGTAGGGAGGAAAGTCATGAAGAAAGTGACTCGGTGTTATTCACAGTCTGCATCATTATAGTGGTATTATTTACGCCTTTAGTGTTTGGGCTTCTTCTAAAGTTGGCTTATGATGCTTTCATGTCCAAGGTCGATTCACGCCGCAAGGAGCTTGGCTTACCTCGTGGAAAAAGAATTGTCCGTGTCGCATGAAGGGTAATTACCAGGTAGAAAAGAACGTCATCAAAAAGAAGGTTTTCCGCCGCTATGGGTACTACCCTTTTGTAATGGTTGTCGTACTTACAGTGAGAATCCTGGCTCCTGTTGCGGCCTACATTATAAGAGGTTCAAGAAATCCTGACGTCGCAAAAAGTCAAATTTTTATCGGCTTGGGGCAGATGATACCCACTCCCATATGAAGCTTGAACTCCTGAGAAGATGTGATTTGCCGACGTCCAGTTTCCCATTTTCGTCTCATGCCGGGAAGTTGCTACTTGTTCCAAATTGCGAAAACTGGGAGCCTGGTGAAAAGCGTAGATAACTGGAATGGATGTAAGGTGAACAAGGTAAATGATAGGGATGGATATAAAAGTAGTGAGTTTTTCCAGCCTGATTGCACGTTCATGGTCTTTGTTATTTTGTCAACTAGTTGATTTTGCTGCACTTCCCCGATTCTGCTTGCTAGTTGCTGAAGTAGAAGTATCAGTAGGAAGCCTCGCCATTTTCTTCGTTAGCCATGTTGCCTTACTACTTCTTCCTTGCGGCAATAGTAGCAAAATCTCTCCGAGAAACCTGGGTGAGTGAAACTGGAACCGTGGCCACTGGCCCCTCATTCTACGATCCCGTCCACGAGCTTTGCTTGAGCCAGCGTTGCCAGAGATGTCCTAGCCAGGTTCGGTTTCTGCTTATACGTGCATGCTGCTGACTTTTGTCCGCTCGATGATTTTGCTGCAATTCCCCATTTATGCTTGGTAGCTGCGAAAGTCGGCTTATAAGTAGGAAGCCTCGCCGTGTACTTCGTAAGCCATGTTGCCGTACTTGTTTCTTTTTGCGGCAATAGCAGCGATGTCTCTTCAAGGCACATGGGTGAGAAAATCTGGAACTGTGGTCACGGCCCCTCATTCTATGATCCCCGCCACGAGCTTTTGAATGAGCCAGCGTCGCCAGCGATGTCCCACTCTTCTTATGAAAAAGATAACTGGGAGCACGATCCCCCAGCTATGCTTCCTACCTAAGTTTTCAGTCCCACTGCTGAGAAGAATCGGCTGAATGCGTTGAAGGTGAAGATACAGACAAAGAGATCTTTAAAGAAAGATACTTCCTCCATCATCTCCAGTGGTGTGCATTTGTCTAGACTGTCCAGTGATGAGCTAATACCAGGTGAAGACGAAAGTCATAAAGAAAACAAAGATACCTCGTGATCAAATGCAGACCTCGTCCTCATAATAACTCTATTAGTGACTATTTTTGGTCTGATTGGAACATATTTTGAGTGTTGCATGATTGATTCTGATCCAAGCCCCATGGCGCTTGCCTTACGTTCTAATCGGCTTGGTGCAAATGAACCAAACCTTAGTCAGGTTTGTGCGGATGATTTAAACCCTAGTCAGGTTGGTACGGATGATCCAAACCCACCCCCATATGGTCCGGATGATTCAAACCCACCCACATATAGTGCGGATGGTCCAACCCCACCCCCATATGAAGTTCAAATTGTTCAAAAGATTCACAATCTGGAACAATTTAAACTTCCTAGCATGTGACGAAATCTGGGAGACTGGTGAGAGGCGTAAATAATTGAAATGGATAATACAATTGAAGTAGCGGATTTGTCCAAGCTGCTTGTACGTGCATGGTCTTCGTTATTTTGTCTGCTAGTTGATATTGCTGCACTTCCCCGATTCTGCTTGTTAGTTGCTGGGGTAGGAGTATCAGTAGGAAACCTCGCCATCTTCTTCTTCCTTGTGGTAATAGCAGCGATGTCTCTCCGAGGCACATGGGTTAGTGAGTTTGGAACTGGTCACTGCCCCTCATTCTATGATCCCGTGCCGCTGAAATCAGTGGCTTCTTCATTCATGTCAAGTGGCGTGCATTTGTCTAAACTGTCGAGTGACGGGCTATTACCAGATTAAGACGGAAGCCATAAAGGAAAGAATCCTCCGGCGGAGAGGGCACTACATATAGTCACTGTACTAGGGGTTGAAGGCATATTTGTGATTCTAAGAATTGGCTTTGGTCCTCGCTGGTGGGAGGAAGCCTTTCGTCGCACGAAGCCAAAACTGTGGCGGCTGACCCCATCCCATCCCATATGAGGCCTGAAATCTGTGAGAAGATGTGATGTTGCTGACGTCCGATCTCCAAAATTTCGTCTCATGCTGAGAAGCTGCTACTTGTTCCAAATTGTAAAGTTGCGAAAATAGGAAGAAATTAGTGAAAGGCGCAAATTAATAGAATAAATAATACAACTGGAATAGATACTAGAACTGGAATAAATATCATTACTAGAATGAATAATACAATTGGATCAAGTAACATAACTGGAAGAAATAACATAATCGAAACAGATAACATAGTTGGAGTACTGGATTTAACCAACAGGTACAAGTATACAACAAAATGACCATACAATGAAATGAACAGGTATGATGAGCAGGCAATAAATTAAACCGGCAGGAACGAACAGGCAGAAAATGTCACCGCAGTAAGCAGGCAATGAAATAAATATAATAGGAATAAATAGTAGAATCGCAAAGTCTAATAAACAACGGGCATCACTGTCCTAGCCGATGGAAAGCTTCCATCCCTGGGTGTCTGCCACCTCGTACCAATTGAGAAACTTATCTCCTTTTGGATTCTGGGCCCAGCTTTTCTCCACCAACTGAACCACACGTCGATGGTTACCAAAGTTGTACTCCTGTAGTCCTTTCTGCATATACTGGCGCATGGTGATACGATCACTTTCTTCAACACAGATAGGTCCACTGATAGTGAACACAATTGGAAGCGCCGTTAATAATCTCGAACTTACCAATATGCAGATTCGCTCCATGCATTGCACCAAAAGAAGCTGTTGCTCGTGGTTGTTGGGATGAAGTCCCCGAATAGTGCTGTTGAGGTGAAGCTTGCATGTGAGTACGAGGAGTTCGAAAAAGGTGGTGTGAGCCTCGAACTCTTCCAAATCGTCAAGGAGAAGATTAATGTGCTCCGTATCAGGGGAAACATTATCTAGCTCGTCTAGTAGCTGTATTGCTTCAACTTCAATGCGTTTGTAGTACTGTTGACGACGCTGCCGTCTCTGGTCGAAATCAGCAACTAGGGCAACTTCCTCCTTCTCCTTGGTGAGAGATACAAACGTGTTGTTGATCTTGCCCAAGATCAAATATATCGAATAGCAGATGGTCTGAAATGGATCGATCCCAAATCCATCGTATGATATCTTCTTATATTCTTCGATGGCGAATTTTGTCCCCTGAGTGACAGACGATGAGTCCACCATGTCATGGAACTGGAAGTCACTGATTAACCACTTGATGTCATTGGAATAATTGAAGTCCTTGAGTACCTTCTGCAAGCCTCCATAATTATCAATAAGAGTCTTACACAGCTCAAGACAATGATGCCACCGAGAAGTGTCTCCAGAGCACACTTCCCAACTGATGAGAATGAGATGAAAGCAGAACAATGCAATAAAATCGTCTCTTGACTTAGCGTTGAGCCCATCCTTATACTTCTCTGACATCAACTTGTATGCCTTCCGGATGTAGGTCAACTTGCAATCTGTGTTTTGAACCATCTTGAAGCCTTCATCTTGGTCAACACACTCCATGAGTAAGCCTCCAAAAGATGCAAGTAGATATAGGATAGCCTCGTTATTATTGGCATATCGTAGAAACGTATTCACAAAGTAGTTACTGTCATCTTTTCCCAAACTTAGAACCGATGTGAAGACTTTTTTAAAGTGTTCAATGAACCGAATTCCATCGTCGTCAAGGTATAGGGAGTAGAAACACTTGGGTGATGGAGGGATGTTGACGTAGAACTGTGGAGACCTGGACATTTCGGTTTGAAAGTACTCCTGTAAATGGTCCATTGTAGGAGTAAACGGCTGGTTATGAAAATCATTGAGAGGCGACAATAACATCCCTTCAGTTCTCATTGTCGTGAAAACCTTGGAATCATCATGAAAGCTGGTTTCGTCTAACTTGATCGCTTTAGGGGTAGAAATCTCTTCAATGTATTTGGAACTCTCTATGGCTTCCACAACGTAATGATCCCCATCATAAGTCTGAGACCGCATTTGCGGCCAAACACACTCTATGTTCCGTGAATCACAACTATTACAGGTTGGATATTTCTCGTCACACTTCTTCCTGTGGGAGTTAGTATAAACTTCATTACTAATCTTCAGATAACGTACTTTCTCTTTCTGCAACACAAGCACCCCTTTTTAGAACGGGTTCTTTTCTTCAGTGATAGCGATTTGAAACCATTCTTCCCATCGTGAACCTCTATTTTGTCTAGAATCTTCAATGACTGAACGTCTAAGGTCAGAAACATGTGGGTGAAGTGCGGAGTGTAAGGCGCAAAATATTCAGAGTCCGCATCTACGATAACAATTGTCCAATTTCGGGCAATTAAGCGCTCCGTATTACCACTTGGATCGGGGTCAGATCGACAGCCTCTTTCGTTCTCCATGCCTGCAATGTCACCCAACGCAATACCAGCATACCTGCACCTGGCGCCCAATGGCATTGCAGCCCGTATTCAGACGGTGCTGAGGACTGCTGGGCCATTGGTGCCCCGGAGACCACAGGGCGTGTCACGTGCCCACGATCACGTGACTCTTTTCCGCTTGCTCATATAAATTGCGACGACACCAACTTCTTCTCCTTACGCCATCAATCCTTATCAACAGAAGGGTAGTGCTGGGTGCGTCGATAGAGCTGATTCATCAATTGTTGTGATAGATTATTTTATACCATGTCCAACGTCGAGGCTAGCAGATTATACGAGGCAGTTATTGAGGAGGTGATTCTGGATTCTCGGCAGGATTTCGAGAACAGTGGAATAGATGAATCCACATTACAAGAGTTGAAAAGAATATGGTGCGATAGGTTGACACTGGCCGGGGTTGCCAAGTTCAGCTGGGATGACGACGAGAACCACACTAGCCATGTTGACGTGACGGGGTTATCGCACGATGACGGGCTTTTGCATGGAGACTTGGACTTGCCAGCAGATCTCAGTGCTGTGCCCAAGGCCGAGGACACTTCAGTGATCGCTGACTACGATGAAAATAATGGACTTATTCTTCCTCGTGTCGGCCAGACTGACGGAAACTTTGAGTTTACTGTATACACTGATAACAACGAACTTTTCAACAAATTCAAGAAAAACAAGAAACTGTTGAAACAAACAGACGGAGGGGATGACGAGGACGACGATGACATTTTCAATGACTCGGATGATATCAACTCTGATTTGGATGATGGGTTGGAGTCTGAAAAGTCCGACGATGAGGACGGCGACCAGGAAGGTCAAATTATGTTGTGTCTCTACGACAAGGTCCAACGAGTCAAAAACAAATGGAAGTCCAACCTCAAAGAAGGTGTTGCCAATATTGATGGTAGGGACTACGTTTTCCAGAAGGCCACTGGTGAATGTGAGTGGTGATGTAACATACATGTACTATACGACCTCATGAGTATATAAAAGGATAATACAACCATATGATGACTCTGTTACGAGCGATGGCTAGCAATTGGGTATATCGAACCATAAAATACAACAAAGACAGCAAATAATGTACTAGATTTAAAAGGTGGGGATTTGAAGATCGATATTTTCCCGGCTGCTATTAGGAACTGGTTTTCCTCCTTCAAAAATGCAATCAAAGTCCACTAAGAATGTTGACAAGACTTCAAGAGAGATGTTTAGCGTTGGCACGAACACAATGCAAACATTTCTCAAGTTCATTCTATTGCTTGAACTGTTGGCAATAATTTGACGAAGGAACTTGAACACGACGTAGCACATGTCGTACTTGATTTGGTCCACCAGTCCGTTATTCATTTGGTCGCGGACACTGTAAGCAACCATCTCCTTTGACATTTCTGGTGAGCCAATTAAGGCTTGGAGGAATTTGTAAGTTTCAAGTCCTAAGATTGGACTGGGTAATTCTCGAAGGTAGGACTTTATAAGCCCAGCCACCGTATGCACATCTGGTTTTAGTTCACTCTCAAACAAATCAATGTCGAACTTAGTGTTAAATGCGTCTTTAAGCTGTCTGATGGTAGACGCCGAGCCACTTAGACGGAAGATTCCTTCTTCGTAAACTCCTCCTGTTCGAGTGAGATAATCGAGACACCGGAACACAATGCTAGGAATCTTGTGGCCAAGGAACTCGTGGTGAGAGACCTCATAGGCCTCAGAGATGTCCCTGCCAAAGATGGCCTTGGGTGCCTCCTTGTCGAGATTCATCTGCAGAAGAAGATCAAGGGTGTAATTAGTTTCTTCAATAGGGGGTGATACTTGCACGGGAGTTTCAGGTATACCATCAGCACCATCGTGGTGCTTATAACGGAAAGGAAATATAGATCTTTTCTTAGCCTTCTTTTCCTTCATGGCCGCAAACGAATCCTCTTGCGAGTAAACAGTATTGGTAGACTCTAGATCATTACTGCCATTGACAACGGAGCCTGGCGTAAGACTTAAGCTGCTGTAGGGTTTGCTAGTGTGTTCAAGCTCATCTTGGTAGTCATAGCGATTGGCGGGGGTCTCCACAGGAGTCTCATCGTTGGTTACCATGGAAGTGTCTGTTGTGAGACTATCATTAAACTCCAAAAGTGAGTCGATCCACTCATCACGCTCCTGGTCACTTTCGGCGCAGAAGAAATGTTTGGGGTAAGATGAGAGTTTGCTTGTCTTGGAGGTCTCCAAGATGAGGAATGCATGTCTGTAGCCCTTGTCCTCGGCCACGGTGTCACTGGACTGGCGACCAATTTGAGTACCTTTGAGTTTAATCAGCTCCAAAAGCGTGCCGCCTGGGGCTTCGTACACTTCGAGGAATGGTCCGTCCACCTGGCACCAGCGAACCTTCCAGGTGGTTCCGAGTCCCTTGTACCGTCGTATAAGGAATCCTTCCTTGACTGCACCACTGCGGAAGTCATCGAGTGGGTTCACAAAATCGAGTGAGAGATAACGACAGATGCGATAGAGAACCAGATGAGGGATATGGGGCATGAGGAAGATTGAGCCAAAGTAGTTTTGGAGTGCTTCTTTTCGACCATCCACCTTGGTTGGCGAGGTGGAATTGAACATGCTTCTATCAGGGATACTTGGAAGCCCAAAACAGTCCACGACGGGCCGGATCTCGTTATCAAATGCAATGAGTTGAGTGTAGGACTTTCGTATTTTCCACATTTCCTTGGCCAGGGCTCGATCGCTGATGGAAATAGTGAAGTTAGGATCGTCGGACTTCTTGGTTCCAACACTGATGGTGCTGATGATATTGATGGTAATGGTGTGGAATTCCTCAGGCTTGATGAAAAGTGCCACGTCATCTTCAGGCTTGGGGGTATGAAGGACGTTGAAGCTGGATCCAGGGGTCTGGGGGCGTACCACCGAGTCATTCAGAGCGAGCGAAGTGTTGACGGGGGTTTTGAGAACACTGCTATCAAACTCAGTCTGCACACGAGGCGAAGTGAGGTTTGAAGGAGAGTATCCGAGCTCTTCCAGAGACTGGAACTTGCTATTTAAAAACTTGCTAAAGTTTGAATGAGAGCTTAGAACGTCAGGTGAGGAAGGGACGAGATCGTTGAATCGTGTAGAGGAATCAGTATGCGGTGTGTGGGTAGGGCTGCTGAGTTTATACGCTATTGGACCAGACAGCGACGACAGCGTCATTGACTGGGCCGATTGTAGGGAGTGAGAAGTGAACGACTTGGTCATTTGGGACGGAGGCGTAGGGTGTGACACCTGGCCTTGGTAGCTCTGTTGGCCAAATTGGTTTGCAGACAGAAGGCTGGGAGTATGAGCAAGCAGACACAGTGGAGGAGCAGGAGGATGCGCCGATTGAGCTGAAGGGGTTCCAGTTTGCTGAGATGGCGATGGAGGAGGAAGTGACTTGGGAACAGGAGCAGAGGGAGCAGTCGGTGGTACGGAATTGTCGTCTTGCGTTGCCGAGGGGGGCTGAAGAGTTGGGGCTTGGTTTTGTTGTAGAGTGGGAGGAAGTCTGATTCGAGACTTGTAGGACGTGAAACTTGAGTTTGAAGCATTTTTGGCAGTAAATGCATCGGCGGCTTGTACCGACTTATCTGCTTCAGTGGTGTCATCACCCTTGACCCCACTTTTTTCTTCCTTTCGGTCCTCCTCGTTGGTGCTCCCACCGTTGCCAGCTTCAAGAGGTGGTTTGTCGGAGATGTCTCCATTTGCCGTCCCATTTGGCTTGACCTCCTCTATTGGCGGCTCCCTGATTTTGTCCAATCGAGTGTCGTCGGGTTTTCTCCTTGCTGATCGTTGGGGTACTTCATCAGCAAAGATTTTCTCCAAGGGAGTGTGCAAGGAGCCATCGTCGCCCCTCAATGAGCTTATGGACGAGGCAGAAAGGCTTTGAGGGATGTTGTGGGACTTTAAGATCTCCCGAAGGTTGGTAACTTCCTGGTTTTTTTTCTTCATAGATGCCTGGAGCTCCTTGATCTCAAAGAGGAGGAGATCAATGTACTGATCGTCAGGTACCCCGTTTCGGTCAAACGACGGATCTGACGGCATCACATTGAGCTTCAACTTGAGTGGATTTCGTTCTCGGTCTGTCATCTCTTCTAGTGGGATGAAGAGAATAACCTGTGATAATGTTTGAGGACGCGCTCGTATCAAGAAAAATACACGAGTCTCCACAAATCGGCCATCTCACGTCATCACCACGCTGTGACGTAGGGTAATGCCAAGAGGTTCGTCAGCTTGACGAACGATGCCGGTCACTTGGTTTGGAAGAGGAATTGGAGCTGGAGCTGCAAACACCCATGACTACGAGAAGACTGGGGCGGAGGTGGGGAGAGTGAAAAATTAGTATTTATATGTGAAGTTCGATATGGACATGAACGGAGATGGGGGGTGGCTTGTGCCGCCTATGCCTTCTTGTAATATGAGCGGGTATGGCGCCCGTGACGTCTCTCATCGTCGCCGTCGCGGACAGGGCTGTTGATGTAGTCCACATTCCCATCTGGATCCATTAACTCCTTCACCATTTTGGAGGTGGCGACCTTGGTGTCGATCTCCGGGGACGCGGCCTTCTTCCTGGCGTCATCCGCCGAGTAGGTGTAGTTGGCGGGAAGAATGGCATTGGGCATCATCGACCGGCCAAGCTTGATGACTTCGTTGGCCCACACCGTGACGTCGTGACGAGGGTTTTTGTAAGGGGTCCACGTCCGCTTGCATCCCTTGACGAGTTCCTTCATCACCAGCTCGCTGCCCCAGGTTTCGTTCCAGAGAAGCTCGTCGTCGTCTACTGAGCTTCCAGAGCCGGTAGAAGCTGCGTCGCTGGGGTTCAGGTGAGAAGACAGCGTGAGTCCAATGAGGTGGGAAAAGATTCCCGACGTCAACGCACCATCCGAGTAGCCACCCTCAAGAAACGAAACGATCTTGCCGTTGGTGTGGATGTTGGCGAGCTTGACAACGTCCTTGGTGAAGCGGGCGTAAAAAGACGTGGGAACGTTGATTCCGTGACGCTGCATTTGGGGGTTCTCGTACTCGGATGCGTCAAACCCGGCAGAGATGATGATGAGCGGTTTGTAAGGCACCGGGGGCTTGGGCTTCACCACTGCCTGGCTGTAAAGATGAGGTTTCAAGAGATACTTGTTATACTTGGAGAGATCCTGGAGATACTGTGCATATTCGGCGTCATATGATTTTTTGGCGTGGTTCAAGAACTGGTTGGCTCGATTGAGAATAGCCACATATTTGGTCTTGTAGTGTTTGTAAAACTCGTCTTCGTGGGCCCACTGCTGAAGGTGAACGTTCCAGATGTTGAGATCGTGGTCCATGATGCACATGGAGGCATTCTTGATGTTTTCCTTGGTAGCAAACCCGAGCTCGGTAGGATACGACTTGATGTCATGGAGCGAGAAGTACCCTACCTTGGGATAAGTGGCAAAGCGCTTGCCATAGTCATCGCGAGGGTTGGTCGTCATGCCTTCTCTTTCCTCGTCTTCCATGCCGTAATCGCCGTTGAATCCAGCTCTTTCCCAGCAGATATCCTGAGACCCGTCTCCGTGATGAAGGTCAATGTCTAAGATGGCGCAGTGACTGACACCGTAGCTCTCAAATGCGTATTCCACCCCGATTTGGACGTTGTTCAAGAGACAGAATCCAGAAGGAAGACACGCATGAGAATGGTGCCCCGGCGGACGTATTACCACGAATGCAAGGTTATGGTTGACTTCAAGCGATTTGTCATAAAGAGAGTCAATCGCCGTTTCAATGGTTCCGATGACACCTTCAATGGCGTTTAAGGTCCTCGGAGTAAGATAGATATCCCCCACATTCCAATCTTCGGGCACCTCGAGTTCATCGTTCTTTAGCTTCTCGTAGCTTTCAATACACAACTCAAAGAGCTTCTTGGGCCAGTTCTTGCCGTGAATCCGGCGCACATGGCTAGAGAAGATACTACCCTTCTTGGTCGAATTCACCAACTTGTAGTAGAATGGAAACATAGTGACTGCAGATGCCACTCCAATACACGCAGCTAGGAGACGTTGAGGCCTTTCAAAGATGGTGGCCAAGTATGATTTGCTGACCCATCTCCGGCCGAAGGCATGCTCGGCGCTGTATGGCGACAATACCACCAACGTCTGGAGACTCTCGTCCACAAACCGGGGGGACTCCTTCTGGATGTGGGGGTTAGACTTGAGGAATTCTTCAAAGCTGCGGTTATATCTGCTTAGCAGGTGGTCGATCAATGGAGATGGTTGGAGAATCTTTTCATATCGAGAATCTTCAGAAGGTGGGGGTGGTGTTCTTTCCTTCTTGATAGCAAGCCTCGGCTGAAGTTGATATCGCCTCTTTGTTTTGAGCTTGGGAATCTGTTCTGCCAACTGCTCTTCCTCTTCAAGTTCTTCGATGTCCACAATCAGCTGGTCTCTGGTATAAAGGATGGAGTTGCTGTTGGCCAACACCGTATGATCTAGACTGAGATCCGGTTGCTCTACTTCATTTGAGGTAGGACGAATACTGAGAGTAGTCTCAAATTGAGACACAAGATCATCTTCTTCGTCACTGGCAAGGCTCATCGTTAAACACACTCAGATTGACAAGCGAAAAGTTTCTGCCGATTCGGGAATTCGGCTTCAATGTTAAGTATCTGAATGAACTTCGGTGCGATGAGACTGTTATTGTTTCCCCATTGAGTGGATGATTTGCAACTACGCGGTCACGCACCGTGCCTGTCGTAAGGACGCGAGTGAACACACGTGATCCGCCCGATTGTTGCCCACCGCCAAACATGGTACCCTGGATTGGAGTAGACAAGTGGAGGTCAGACCCTTGCATGTACAATGGGAGGATAGCAGATAATACTGACTACAATGTAAACTAGATGGGTTATTCATAGTGACGGGTTAGTGTATGCATACCTGTTTGCGACTGAGGCCATAGTGAACCACCATGCCAGAACCCTGAGAGACGTATCTTGGGCTGGCTGCTGAAGACTGGTCAGTCGGTGGCAATGTAGTCAAGACGGCAATGACAGAAGAATGGAAATGGCCTCACCACACTCATTGTTGTGAGCAATGACAGAAGAAATGTGGACTAGAATGGGGATGACCTCACTACACTCATTGTTGCGGCTGGTCCATAAGCTTTGGGGCCACAGCCTGTGCCATCCGAGGAGATTCTCCAACGTTGTGCTTTCTCTTTCTGATAACGTTTTCAATAAATGCCTCTCCGGCCTTGTAAGAAGATCTCACCAATGGCCCACTGGCAACGTACAAGAAGCCCATTTCCAAGGCCTTGTCTCTCCAGTAGTCAAATTTCTCAGGCTTTATGTAGTCAACCACCTTCATGTGACGCTTGGTGGGTCTCATGTACTGACCAAAAGTGACAACGTCACATTTAATTTCCCGCAAGTCCTTGAGGGTCTGTAAGACCATCTCGTCGGTCTCACCAAATCCAAGCATCATGGAGGTCTTGGTCACCAATCCGGGCTTGGCTTCCTTTGCGGCCTTCAAGATTGAAAGCGATTGTCTGTAGGTGGCACGACGATCTCTGACGTGAGGAGTCAACGCTTCCACAGTTTCGATGTTGTGAGCGTACACGTCTAAACCAGACGTGGCAAGAATGGCAGCCGATTTGAGGTCTCCTCTGAAATCTCCTCCAAGAACCTCAACAAGAATCTGAGGTGCTTTTTGTTTTATCTTCCTGACAGTTTCCGCCAAATGGTTGGCACCTCCATCAAGCAAGTCGTCTCTGTCCACGGTGGTGAGGACCACGTATCCGAGGCCCCATCTACTGATAGCCTCAGCGGTATTCTCGGGTTCATTTGGATCTGGTGCAGCGGGCGCTCTATTGGTCTTAACCGAACAGAAACGGCATCCTCTGGTACACGTATCACCCATCAACATAATGGTGGCGGTGGCTTCCGACTTCTTTCCACCCCAACACTCTCCAATGTTAGGGCACTTGGCTTCTTCACACACAGTAGCCAATTTCAACTCTCTAACATCCTTCTTCACACTGTGAAATGATTTTCCTTTGGGGATAGGCACTTTCAACCACTTGGGGAGTCTCTGATCCGGGTCTGCACGGGCTGCCTCAAGTGGGTCTATAAGCATGTCTTTTGCCTTTCCACTGACGAAATCATCAAACGAAGGACCCTTGTTGAGCGAGTCTGAGAAGTTTGTCTTCGTTCTTCTTCTTGTCTTAGGTTTTATGGGTTCATTGAAGGGGTCGGCGGTTGCAAGAGTACGAGAAAGGGATAACACCACATTCTTCGCAGGAGCGAAGGGAACACGCTTTAGGGTAATCATGAAATATGTGAGGGGTAGGTATAATAAATATGTCTATGGGAAACGACAGAACCACGAAAATTGGATGAATGCAATAGTAATATACCAGTAGAAGTTGTATGATAACCATCGGACCTTGGAGAGCCATTTTTTTTTACGGTGGGTGCGGGCCAGACCCGGGCACGTGAGTGACTCCGACCTTTACTCTGGCTGACCCTACCCTGTTTTTTTTTCACTCGGGTCGCGGATGCTACTCCGGGTCCATTAATATTATTGATACACACGTTAGATGGCACGGCCGTTGCGCTTGATCGTTCCCGTTCGCTTGGGACTCAATTTGCGCCTGCCCGAGCGTTCGCCTTGCTTGCCCTCCAATAGAGCTAGTAAGGACTCGATTTCGGTGTTGGCAGCCTTCAACTTGCGCTCCAAACTCTCGTTATCGCGAGATTTCTGTTTGAGGTCGCTGTTGATGACTTCTAGTTGGTTTCTGTAGGTGTTCTTCAAAAGCGTCACCTTATCTTCGTGCTTCTTGGAGTACTGGAAGTATAGCTGTTCCGCCACTTCGTGAATTCGGGCATCTGTCTTTTCCTGGGCACTGGCCACTTGACGCTTGAGATCTGCAATTTCCTTGACAAGCTCGTTGTCATTCTTGAGCGGAGAGTTCTCTAGCCTGTTGAGCTTCTGCACGAGCTTGTCGATCTTCTTGGTGTCGGTGCTGATGATGTCATCCTTCTCGGCGTTGGACCGACTTAGTTTCTCGTTCTTCTCCTTGATGCTATTGATCTCAGCAGCAAGGTCCGTCTTCTCGCTGTCGAGAGAAGCAATCTTCTCCTTGAGCTCTCCGTTGATGACATTCAAGTGAGACACCTCGCCGTTGAGGTCGTTAATTTTGTTCTTCATCTCTGTCTTGAGCTTCTCATCTTTGATAAGCTGGTCGTTGAGATGCTTGAACTCGTTGTCGAACTTGTTCAAGTCCTCTTGGTAAAGCTTAGTCTCCTCAGTGAGTGCATCGAACTTTTGGTTCAACCGATGGAGTTCGCTGTTCTTTGACTCAAGCTGTATCTTGAACTCGCTAGCCTCGGCAGCTGCATTCCTAAGATGCTTCAACTCCTCAGAAAGGCTTTCTGTTTTGGTAACAAGTGAGCTATTTTCCGAAAGCAACTCCTCTTTTTCCCTGAGAAGCTCCTGTACTTTGGTACTAAACTCAAGGTTGTTGTCAGAAAGGGAGACGATCTCCTTGTCTTTCGATGCAACTTCTTCTTGCAAATTCTTGAGCTTATATTCATAGTCCTTGATAAGGAACTCTTCTTCGTTGTACTTGTTTTGGAGCTGCACAAGCTCCTCGCTGAGTGAAGAAATCTTTTCGTTGGCAGCCTTGATGGATCCGGTGAGCTCATCCACCTTTTGCTGGCGGGAGAAGAGCTTGGCCTCGAGTTGGTTGATGATGCTTTCCTTGATCTTGACCTTCTTCGATAGCGAAGCAAGCTCGCGATCTGTTTGCTTCAACTGAACCGTCAAGAGATCCTCGTTGGCACCACGGCGATTGTTCTGCAGCTTAAGCTCTTTGATTTCCTGCTCCAACTGGAGAAACTGACTATTGGTGGAGGCTAGCTCTTCCGAGAAGCTGAGAATTTGCTTATTCTTGGAGTCTATTGTCTTTTCAAGCTCTTGCATCTCCCGATAGTGTTTGTCCTGGATGGACTTAATGTAGCTGACGGAAAAGAACGGCTTGGAGTTAGGTGACATCATAAAGTTGATGGTGGGTTCATCCTCAAAGTTCTGAACGTCAATGTCGTCCTCCATGTGGCTGTGGTCACGTAGCGGGCTGGTGATGTCCTTTGACTCTTTGGTGACATCATCGACGGTGTAGTCGTTGACCCTCACCTGCTGATTGGTGTCGGGGGATCTGGCCACCGGTTCGGTGTAGCGCTGGGGTGTGATGTAATCCTTATCGTCGACGGAAGTCTTGATCTTGGAAAGCTGAGTATGTTCGCTGTCCATGAGGGTCTTAGAATTAATGGTGTGGCTGATGTTGCTGCTGCGGTAGCCATGTCTCTCATCGTCACTGTCACTTTCGTCTTGAATATTGCCCATCAGCCCCACCAAATCATGACGGAAGAACGCGTCGTCTGTTTTGGGAAGCTTGGTGTTTTCCGCCGAGCTGTCGTTGGCATTGGTGGTGATCCTCTGGATTTTTTTGTCGCTGTTGATGTCGGATTCGTTGGTACGCTTGAGAGGAGTGATGGAGTCGGTGCGTCTGGGGGAAGAGTTCAAGCGAGCCTTCTTGTAGAGGTTCTCCTTGTTAGCGTGAGTCGGACTGGAGTCAAATGTATCGTAAACCTTGCTAGTGCGCCTGTGCATGGACTCAATGGTCTTCTTGAGCTCATGAATCCGGGGAGACGTCACGGAAACATGGGTTACGGTGTGGGCATTTCTGGCACTGATGGCTTCAGAAGTTCGGTTGGGAGTGAAGAACTCCTTGTGAATGGTGTTTCTGCGGGCGCCGTGCTTAGCCTTGATGCCGTGGGGGTGCTTGGCAAGCATCTTTCCGGGACTGAAGTGGGTGGATTTGTCAATTATGTTGCTAAGGGAAGAATCAGGCTTGTCGCTTGATCGATGGGAAAGAGAGGAGGCACTGCGGGATATTCTCGACGGGCTCCCGTCTTCCTGGACATCCTTCTCAGGCTTGGGGAGGTATGGAAGCTTTATGGGCGACATCTTCTCGCCTTCAAGCGTAATGTCGAAGCGTAGAGGAGAAGTCATGGTGTTTGTTGATAACGCGTCTGGCACAAATGAAAGACCCGTACACCAGGCGGCAGCGGCAGCGACCTGTGGAAACGGCTTTCGTCGTACGGGCACGGGTGGCGACTACAGAGTATTAACACATCTAGCTTGTTGGGTAGCTATAAACACGTGAGATATTCAGAAGATTTTGACAGAAGGAACAGAGAAAATCGTGAGAAAGGGTAAAGAACGAGCGACGACTCACGGGGTATATCTTTCAAGGGAAAGAAGTCAGCAAGCAGCTTGAGACTTTTGAGAGGCCCACAAGCTTTAGAAAAAGTTGAGGAACGATCTCTTCTGGTAGACGGCGTCGCTAGCAGACGAACTTGGCAAAACAGATGAGTACACGGTACCATTGTTGCCGGCGTATGTAGCGTTGTAGCCGGAGGCAGAGGAGGGTAAGATGGAGCTATAAGAAGAGTACACGGCTGAGGCAGAAGTCGTGGAGAGAGTGGAGGTGACTTCAACGTAGCTTGTGATAGTGGTGGTGCTGTCACTGTGAGTGAAGGTAGCCTCAATTGGATAAGAGGTGGTGATCACAGCATAAGCAGCAGAAGAAGTGGCGGTGGCTCCATCAGCAGTCTCGGTGACGGTGACGGTGACAGTTTGAGCCTCACAGACCTCGGTTTCCGAGGTGAGCTCCTCGGTGGTGACAGAACCATCGGACAAGGTAACGGTGATTTCCTTGGTGATGGTGGAGGTAGTGATCAGACCATCAGAAGCACCATCAGAAGAGTAGGTGGTGGTGTAGGTGGCAGTTGGGGTGGTGGAGGTAACGCCACCGCTGGTGATTGTCTGATACAAAGTCACGGTGGAAGTGGTAACCGGGTCTTCGGTGGTGGAAGCTTCAGCTTGGGCCTCAGAAACGGCGGAAGCGACTGCACCGGTAGAAGCAGCATCCAAGGTCAAGGTGGTGTCAGACAAGGTGACGGTGACGTACTCCTGGACGGTGATGGTGGTATCAGCGGTCGACTCGTAGAAATCGTTGGCCAAAGCGGTGGAAACGTAGGTCTCCGAAGCATCCTCCGTGGTGGAGGCTGCAACCTCCGAGGAGGACGAGCCAGTGGAAACGATATCGGCGTAGAAACCTAAGGAGGAAGAGGAAGCAGTGGCAAATTCGGTTCCGTTGTCGTATCTTTTGAAAGGAACGGCGGCGACACTGGTGGCCAAAAGGATCAAGTTAGAAACACGCATGGTAAAGAGGGTGGATATATCAAAGGAAGGTTCTCTGGATGGTTGAGAAAGGAACGGACGCGATTAGTATACGCTAAGAGATCAGGTCTTCGATATGTGATGAAGAAATTGGAAAGATTGGATCCACGGTGTTTATAAAGGTGTTTTGTTTTTTTTAGCATGTTTCTGGTTGCAATGGGTGCTAAAAGGCTCAAAGCCTGCTCCGCAGGAGTCATTTTGTTTGTTTACAAGACAACGCGAGCGCGTCGAGATGTTGCGAAAAGACAAAAAATGTGATGAGCCCCAGAAATTTCCTCAATTCTGTCTCGTGATGAATTTTGCCGGCGGAATATTCTAGATGGGGAGGTGGTACAATGGGTGGGCTCTTCACAACGACAATGACGACGGTCTAATGTGCTCAACTGGGAATAAATTTGGAACTGATTAATAGAGCTGGAAATTAGCTTACCGCTGGCATAGTGGCTCTGTTTCACATCACCGCTAAACATGGGTTGCTCATTCTCGGATCAAACCCACAGACGTCATTGGCCATGTGAGCTTGCGCCGAAGGTTGTCCAGAATAAAAAATACCCGCCCAATTCCCCGGCGCTATAGTGCCGACCCATTTTCCCAGCAAGCCCCCCTGCCTTGGGCCCGGCACACGGTTGACGAGCATCGTAAACGGCGGTTTGCGAGGAATGCGGTGCCTCCCTATTGACAAATGTTCGCTTAAGGGTCTGGCCCTATTGTTTCACTCTGGCTCAGAATGTTTCGTCATCCATCCGCCATAACGGTATGGCATGACGGCGGTTGTAAAAATCAGACCAGAACCACATTTCATACGGTGCCATTCCCAACAGCAAGCTAGAAGCTATCACTAGACCATGGCTTTAGTGCTGCAGTGCCTAAGCTTATGCCAGGTTGGCTTAAATGTGCATCCGAGACCGTGTTGCCTCCTGATGTAGTAAGAGGCTTGTGCACATGGCGCTGGCCGCCAAAAAAAAGGCCGCCAAAAAGGGAAGACCACCAGAAAGGGAAGACCACCAAACAAAAAGACCGCCAAACATCAAGACCCACATCCACTTCGGCCTTGATGAGGCTGACTCAGTCATTTGTCCTGGTCGGTTGCTGGCGGGCCCGTGCCATTCTGGTATCCCCGTGCCATTCTACTTTCTCCCGCTTCTACCCCCCGCCAGTCCCCTCCAGCGCTGTAAATGGCGAGAGCTTGACCCGGACTCCGCGATCACGTGCCCATCAGCAGCCACCCCTCAAATTGGAGATTCCTTACCCCGGCGTATCTCCTACTAGCTCTACTTGATGATTGCGTTACCAATTGACGGCCAGAACTCGCCAGTAACCAAGAAACACCTCATTGGGGGAATCAGTGGCTTAGTGGTGCTTATTCTCTTCTTCTCCACCAATGCGTTCAACTACTTGAAGATTGCGGTCCAGCCAATTGACCCCAGCTTGTGCCCACTTGCTGACAAATTGGCGCCTCCTGACTTTTACAGAGACAATTCCACTGTGGTTTCAATTCTCAATGACCCGCAGTACCGAATACTTTCGGTTTCCCGATTGAGAAAGGCAGTTCAGGTTGACACTCAGGTGTACGATAACCCGCCTGACGTTGATGAAGCGCCGGAATATTGGGCAAAGTTTGAAAAATTCCATGCCTATCTCGAAGCCACCTATCCCAAAGTGTACGATCAATTGGAGGTCTACAAGGTCAACACCCACGGCTTGGTGCTCCACTGGAAAGGAACCGACGAGCTGTTGAAACCTGTTCTTCTCACGGCCCATCAGGACACCGTTCCCATTCAGCAAGATACCTTGAGCGACTGGACCTATCCTCCGTTGGAAGCCCATTACGACGGAGAGTACGTGTTCGGACGTGGATCCTGCGATACCAAGAATGTGCTCACAGCGATCATGGATACCGTGGCGTTGCTAATTGAACAGGAGTACACCCTCAAGCGGGGCCTTGTGGTGGCTTTTGGTTTTGACGAGGAAGTTTCCGGCATTTACGGGGCTAAGGCCATTGGAAAATTCCTCTTGGAGAAATTCGGTAAAAATGGAATCTACTCCATTCTTGACGAGGGTTCGGGTGTCACATACGATTCGCTCTCAGGCCAGATTGTGGCCATGCCGGCTGTCGGTGAGAAGGGATACATCGACGTTCATGTTGCGTTGACCACCAAGGGTGGGCACTCCTCGATCCCGCCTGACCACACTTCTATTGGTATTATGGGAGAGCTTGCGTACATCATCGAGAAGGACCCTTACTCTCCATCGCTTACGTCTAAAAATCCCATCCTTAAGTACATGCAATGCATTGCTGTGAACAGCGACAAGGTGCCAAAAATGGTCAGAAAGACCATAATTCGGGGTGCCTTCGACAAGCTCGCTAATCTGAAGTTGGTGCAGGCGCTTATCAAGGTCCCCATCACCAAGTACCTTATCACCACTTCGCAGGCCATTGACATCATCCAGGGTGGAGAGAAGGCCAATGCCTTGCCGGAAACGACCAAGATGGTTGTCAATCACCGTATCTCTGTTGAGTCCTCCGTAGAAGACATCATGCACCATTTCTCCCAGCGGGTGGTTGTGTTGGCCAAGAAGCACAGTATCAAGGTGGAGAGTTTTGGAAAGACCGTCTACGAGCCTGACGTGATAAAGGGTGTGTTCAATCTTACCTCCACCCACTACCTTGATGCTTCCCCTGTTTCTCCCTATGACGATGAGGTGTGGAGCGTCATTGCCGGTACTACGCGGCATGTGTTTGAAGATTTAGTGTTCCCAGACTTGGACTACCCCGTCATCACCGCTCCTGCTGTCATGCCGGCCAACACCGACACCCGCCACTACTGGGACTTGACCAGGAACATCTACCGCTACTCGCCATTCTTTGCACCCGATCTCATGGAAGGCAACAACGTGCACAGCGTGGACGAGAAGATGGAGGTGAATGGACACCTCCAATTGACGGCGTTTTTTCACGAGTACATCCTCAACGTCAACGCTGTGTAGCGTGCTGTGGACATAGATGTAGCTAAGTACGACTGTATAGGTAATGTGACTATGATTGGACTCCACGGCCATCGGGCCCTATGACATCATTTGCCAAAGGCCGTCGAATCGAGTGGCAATGTCGCCACGCCTGAACGAGCCACACACCGTTCTCTCGTTACTCTCCGCCCCTGCTCTACACTCCCGTCCTTCACAATGATCGTTCATTATATGCTAAAATACAGTTTCGTGGCAGCTCCAATATCGTAGACACGCCTTCCTCGGATTAAATGTAGTGGCTCTCGGCCGTGTTTTCACGTCGTCATCAGTTGATGTCCTTCTTTTCCAATGGATTGTAACGAAGGAACTTTTCAATCAAATCCACATGCGTCAACACCATTCGGCGACAGCAGTATCTCTTCAACTTCAACTGATCCAAAGCATCTCCTTCGGTGACTTCCTCGTCTTGCAAAAGAGTAAGGTATGCCTCCCACTTGTCTCCAACAACTTTACCACAAGAAAAACAACGAACTGGAATAATCATGGTGGTGTCGGTGTAGATTGCAGGAAGAAAAAAAAACTTGAGAAGAGTCTGCGTCACGTGCCCGCGCCTCTGCTCGGTTTTTTCAATCTCATCGAAAATTTTGGCAACCTAGCCTTCCTCATCTCATCCCCACTACAACCTAATTTCCCCTGTGATGTCTGGCTCTTCTGACTGGTCGCTAACCATGGCGTCTGGTGGCAAATGTATGTTGTTTCCCACCGGTTCGTCGGTGGTGTTTTCCAACGATTCTCGATATGCTATTGTGATGATGTCTCATCAAATTCGAGTGTACTTTATCTCCACCCGTCAATGCATCAAGACCATAGACTTGGACTGTACCGAGTCCACTGATGCCAAAGTCTTTCAAGACCACTTGTACGTGTTTTTCAAGAACGGAGAATTGACTGTCGTTGACTGGCGATCTAAAACGGACGATGCTATCGTTTCCTCCAACAACGTGAACTGTACCGTCAGCTCAGTGATCTCTGTGGGCGAAAAGTATTTGGTGGTTCTCTCCGCTGAAAAAGATGTCTACCAGATCAACAGGTCTTCTTTCGTTGCAACCAAAATCTTGTCGGTGCACCATTTTCTCGTCGCTGTTTCCCCCGACCTTCAAACCCTTGCATTTGTTACCTCCGCCCACCAAGTGATCCTTTATAACATTTCCATGTGTCACGATGAAGAAATTGACTCTGTGGCTCTTTCCAGGCAAGTCGAGTCCACCAAAGAGGTCATTCCATTCCCGTTCAAATCCTCCATTCTCTCCGTGGCGGTTGCCAATGATCTTACCGTCGCCCTCGGATCTTCTCTTGGTACCATCCAAGTCCTTTACGGTGGCGTGCAGGGTTCAAAGCCCCAACGTCTTTTGAAATGGCACGTCGACCACGTTAGAGCTTTGCAATTTACCCCCGACAATACCTACTTGTTGTCTGGAGGAATGGAGAAGGTGTTGGTGTTCTGGCACTTGGACTCCGACAAGACTCAGTTTCTTCCTCGGTTAGGTGGTCCCATCGAACGCATTTCTATTGATGCCAATAAGCAAGAATATTACTCGCTCATGCTCAAGCATCCAACTCCCGATACTTACGAAGCCTTGCTCGTTTCAGCAGTTGATCTTGTCTCCCGGTTATCCATCAACTCGATCAAGCCTAACATTCACAACTCCATCAACTCCACCCTCTCCAAGACCAAGAAAAAGTACCTCAAGAACAAGAACTCCTTTGATGTTTCCAAGATTAGACACAACTATTCGTCCATGTTTGAGGTGCATCCTATAACCAAGCACTTGTATTTCCCCAACTCCTCGACAATCCAAGCTTACGACCCCGTCAAGAATGAACAAACATTTGTGCAGAACATAGCCCCTGCTCTCTCCACCGGTAAGGTGAGATCAGAGACAAAGCTTCTTGATCCAGAGGTCACTCAAATGGCATTCTCGGTTGATGGCGAATGGATGTGCACCTTTGACAGTGTCACCACTTCTGAGGTGGACAATTTACTATCCAAGAACGATAAGCAGTACGCATTGAAGTTTTGGAAGTACATCGTGGACCCTACTGGCAAATCTGGCTCGTGGGATCTCACCACCAAAATCATTGACCCTCACGGAAGGGCCCCTATTCTCTCCATCACCGCCGCTCCTTCCTCATACCACGGAGGCTTGGCCTTCCTCACTGCTGACAGCAAGGGGGGATTGAGAATATGGCGCCCTCGGATCCCCAAGGAGATTTACCAATCCACCAAGGCCAATAACGTCAAGCACCAGCAAACCGCGTGGACCCTCAGAAAGTCAAAACCAGGCAGAGCCCTTCTGTCGGATGCTGTGGATACTTGTTGGTCGCAAGATGGCTCCGTGATTATCCTTGGTCATGAGCTCACCATATCTACCATTTCCGTCACTACTTTCGAGGAAATTCCCTACGAGTTCTTCAAGGTGCCATCGTTGTCGGGATCTCCCGTCAGATCATTGTCGTTGATTGACAATGACTTGATTGTTCTTTCGAAGACCAGAATATCTTCTTTCAACTTGTTGAAGGGAGAACAAAATGCTCTTGTGGCCAAGGTCAACATGACAGTTGGTGCCAAGAACCTAATTGCTGTTGACCCTATCAACAAGTATGTGGCTCTTGCCGTCAACTATTACCACGGAGACGAGCACTCTTTTGGAGTCAGATCCAAGGTTCTTGTTTTCAAACCCAACCAATTGCAGCCTGTGCATGTATTCAAGCATAGTCAAGGAATCTCGTCGTTGCGTAACATGGGATCTTCGTTTGTGTTTGTGGACTTGGACTCTCGCTTCGGATACTTTTCGTCTTTATCTGCCCAAACTTCCACGGAAGAAGATTTGGCCAATGACATGCATAAGATGCTTCTTGAAGCTCAGGCTACTGCAGACATCATAAATAACAGAAATGCCCCTGTTTCCGTTGCGAGTCAATCCAAAGAACAAAGCCTCGATCATTTGGAGGTTAATAAGTCTTTGGATGTCAACGTCTTCCAACCAATCTTTGAGAATACCAATAACGTCCTGGTTGATATTCTTTTTGAACGCATTATGAAGATAATAAAGTAAAAGATATACAAGAATCATTAAATACATGACATCACTACCAACTAAACATCGACTCCTTTTTTTCCGACCCAATGGACTGTTTGGTGCGTTGGACGGCCAATACAGACTCGATCTTACTCAACGCATTTTCAAGAAGGTCCTTTCTTTCTTGAAGCTCAATGTGTTTCTTGATTTTGGGGTCCTCCTTGGCAAATGCCTCAATCTCTTCAGTTGTCAAGTTGGAAAAGAATCGTTGGTCTAACTCACGAGGGAAGTTGTAGTAGAAATCACTTAGGAGCTCCACATTGAGAAACAATATGGATGTGGCAGTAAGCTTGGAAGCAACGGCATCTAAGAAGATTTCTGGACATTGGTATTTGTTTTCCTTAGACTTGCACTTTTTAGAGTTTTTCACAAACTGATACCGCATCTTTAGGAGCGAAAGTCGATCCTTCAAGAAAAGCGCTTGTTTTCCTTTGTCGATCAACACAGAAGAGAATCCCAATGTTTCATTCTGGTCAAAGTCGACCTCATTAGAATTCTTCTTTTGCTGCTCGAGCTTCTCGAGATATGTAATTACCTGCTGGAGCTTTCTTCCACCCACGTGTCTCTTCAACGCGTGGAAAACCTCGTCACACTGTCTCATTTCTTCCTTCAATAGGTTGACCGCGTTATCCTTGCTGGCGGCCCACTCCCGGTCCTCGATCTCAATTTCGTACTTGAATGGCTTGATACAGTTCTCCACCTGGTCGGCAGTGGAGTAGTACTTGGCTCCGAGAACAGCTCTAGCAGCGTCTCCAACTGCCTTCTTGGCCTTGGGGTGATTCCGCAACTGGGTGCTGTCTACGAGATTCTCGATCTCTGTGATTAAAGCATTGGTCACAAGACTGGTGGAAAGCCGGCCTACCCCTAGTTTGGTAAGCGAGCCGGTTGTGAGATCGAGTTTCTTGTGCCAGTAGCCATCCTCGCTCACGGTGTTGAGTTGCGAAAGCTCTCTAAGGTCCGGTTCGATGTTGGCCTCTTTGAGATTGTAGGGCTTGTTCCAGTATCTTTCCGCGAGCAAGTCGAGCACCTTCTGATCGAGCTCGTTCTTCAACAACGACTTGAGCTCTCTTCTAGAGAAGTTGTGACTGAGTTCCTTGGTCGACAATTTAAGCATATCAATGTTGTTTGCCAAGTACATATGGGGAGTCAAAGGACGATCATTAAATTCCACCTTGAACTGATAGGCAGTCTCTTCAAGCTCCAGCTGAATGGCAAGATGTGTAGGTCTCAAGGACGCGCCCATGGACTTCTCTAATACCTTCATAAGTTTCTTCTTGAGGTTTCTGGTTCCGGTGGTGGTACCGTAGAAGTCGTCCTTGTTTGACTTAAAGTAGTTGAACTCGTAGTTCTGTTGGGCAACATATGCCTGGTAACCATTTGTGGACTTTCTGGAAAATAAAGACCCGCTGACAGGTGCAGGGGCCTTGGTGATGACCCCTACGTAACCCATTCTCAATGGATATTTACGATTAAGAAGAATCTTGCGAGCAGCCTCGGGATCCACCAAATCAAGCTTGGTCACCACCCCTATGGTCCGCTCACCACGAGGATCGGCCATTTTGGCTGCTCTCAAAGCAGAAGAGTTGGCCAAATCAACATCAGCGGCAGATATGGCCAAAATAATGTTTGGTGGCTCGAGATACCTGTTACAGAGGGCCCTGATTTTCTGCTTGAGCTCGATAGGCTGGTCGGCAGCCTCTATTTGGATGTAACCCGGCAAGTCCACTAACGACAAGTCAGGTACTTTGGGGGATCTGATGGTGATTTGAATGGGATCGTTCGAAACACACTCGGATGCAGGCACCGCCATGTTGAGATCAAACAACGTTTTCTGCACTTGCAGAAAATCAGTAAGGTTGAAAAGCTTCAACGCGGGGAACTCAGCAACTTCAGAGGCGCTATTAGGAGAGTTGATGAGCGTCAATTCAATGGGTCTTCTGGTGACCATGTTGGAACCCTTTGGAAGAAACTCCTGGCCCACGATAGATTCCAAAACCGACGACTTACCGCTGCTTTGCGATCCAATCACCACGATTGAGGGAAGACGAAGAGTGTCGCTTTGCGCGTCCACCGTTTGAAGCAAGCTTCTAATTTCAATCATTTGGCGAGTGAGATTCAACATGTCATCGTTGGTTTCGTCGTGTTCAAGGTCTAGTTCTTCATCTTCGCTTTGGTCAATAAGGGTTTCCTCATCTTCCTCATCCTCATCTGACGAGAGTCCCACCGCAGCAGCAGTAGCTCCCACCGCAGCAGCGTTATCTCCGCCATTTCCGCTGCCGCCATTTGGCCCACCTGAACCTTGTGTGTTGGAGCCACTACCGTCGGAGCCAAACTTGAAAAGATCGCCAGTCTTGTCCATGACGCCATCGGCGAAGTCCTTAAAAGCGGAAAGACGATCGGTGGTATAGCTGGAAGCCTGTTCAACCTTGTAGGCCACGTAAGAGCCGCCGGCCGCCACTGTTCCGCCAACGTACGCAGGGATCTTGATGGCTTTGGAAAGGACCTTGATGAAGCCAATGTTCCTGGCCTGACTTATGGCCTGGAGGGAATGATGGTGATGGAACCGCTGCCGGAAAAGTGCCGACTGCGTGAGGAGTGTGAACAGTCGGATATTCTGTCGCCGTGTAATGGCATAGCCCGTCCGATAGAAAATGGTCATTAGGCCTAAGCAATAGAGTAGGTGGCGTAAACAATGATCCTCAAAAGATGCGAATGCGTAATAATACGGAGAAAGCGTGAAAATCGAGAGAAACTACAGAAACCAGCACGCGCCGGGGGAGAGCACCACGGTGATGTCGTGAAAAGAAGCAAAACTGGAACTGGTCATCTAAGACAGAGGCCAGGCCACGCTTCACCAGGTGGCTGCACTTTAGTCGGCGAAGTACGACGATTGTGGCAGCTAAAACAGAAAGTGGAAGACAAAGTGCCATGGATGCACCAGAGAAATCGGCCCACAATAATGGTGGTCGCGATCGACAAGCTATTGGCAGGCGTATAGCGCTTTAAGCAGGCTGAGGTGGGCTTGCTAGTTGGAGAGGAGTCCACGGTGGCGTTTCTGTTGCTGATGGTGAAGATGCCGTATGTCATGGGGACCTGATATAGTGATTGCTGAGCATCCAGAAGCAATCCGGTCTACTCTGGCGGTGAACAAGATGTCGTTGCTCTACTAATGAGATTCTGAAGCGTTTCTGGTGGCTCCGGTGGTGGCGGCAGGAGTTGAGCGTGTGTGCCCGGCAGACGTGGTGGTTTTACGCATATTAGACGCAAACAAGCCCTCTTAGCTTAGTGGTAGAGCGTTGCACTTGTAATGCAAAGGTCGCTAGTTCAATTCTGGCAGGGGGCAGTTTTTTTATTCGGACCCGCGCGTATGGTTTAGTGGTAAAATCCAACACCCCCAATGTTGGGCCCCGGGTTCGATTCCCGGTGCGCGCATTTGCGAATCAACTTGCCTCTCTTTTTTTTCATCCACCATGTCGAAGAGCGCCGTGAAAGCAGCTGTCAATGCTGGTATGTGTCCATCTAGAAGCAATTTGTTGATTCAGTGATACTAACAGTAGTTCAAAAGTTCTACCCCATCAGATTGGCCGATAAATCCTGGGATAACACCGGGTTGCTTGTGGATGCGTCCAGCGAGCACATCACCTCTTCCCAGTGTAACATTCTCCTTACCATTGATCTTACTCAGAGTGTTGCTGACGAGGCTATCAAACACAAAACGAACTTGATATTGGCATACCACCCCTTCATTTTCCGGGGATTGAAGTCAATTACCACCGAGGACCCTCAGCAAAGATCGTTGATCAAGCTCATCCAGAACAACATCAGTGTGTACTCTCCGCACACTGCTGTGGACAGCGCCAAGGGGGGCGTCAACGACTTCCTTGCAGACGGAATTGCCAAGTCATATGAGGCCACTAGGGAAGCCATCGAGAAGAACCCCCAGGAAGAAGGATGTGGTATGGGAAGAATCGTCACCTTGAAGGAGCCAGTGGCTCTTTCTGAGCTTGTCAAGAACGCGAAGGAGAGTTTGAGCCTTTCTCACGTTCAGGTCGGTGTTGCTCATGGACAATCCAAGGACCACCTCATCTCCACTATTGCCGTCTGTGCTGGATCAGGCAGCGGTGTGTTCAAGGGCGTCAACGCCGATTTGTTCTACACGGGAGAATTGTCCCACCACGAAGCATTATTTTTCACCCAGCTGGGATCTTCCATCATCGCATGTAATCATTCCAACACAGAGAGGGCATTTTTGAAAGTCATTAAGAAGCAGTTGCAGCAGGAATTGCCAGAGTCTCACATCGTCATCAGCGAAACCGACAAGGATCCGATGCAGACATGGTGAAGGGAATACTGATACATATCCGGCATTAGAATTTGTCATAATAAATTATTTACATAGGCTTAGTGATTGTCGAGAAAGTCGCCCACCCAGTCCTGAATGGCATCAGCGGCCTCTTCTATAAAGTCTCCCGTCTCGCCCACGACATCCGCAAAATCGCCTACAAGCTTATCGAGCAGGCTTCCGGTTTCTTGGGCTTCGACCAGCGAGAAATCAGTGGGTTTGGGAAGCTTTTCTGGCTCCAATGACAAAATGGTCGACTCGTCCGCAAGCAACGACGCGTATGGATGCTCGTTGGTACTGATGCTGATGGTGGTGGGCAGCGGGCGTACCACCTGTTTCCACAACAAGTCATAGGTGGCGTCCTCAACAATGTGATCCACCGAGAAAGACACGTCGGGGTAACCAGAGTTGTCGTGCCATTTTTCAGGCAATACGTTTTCTGACGAAATGAGATCAAGGGTTCCGTTGTTGGGCGACGGCTTGATATTCAACGAGTCACAAATCATATTGTAGACTTCTGTGTTGGCAAACGGTAAGATCTTGGCGTTGGTCTTCGCAAGCCGTTCTCTGAAATATGGACCGGACCCCAAGAACAATGCCCTCATGAGAGTCTCGGTGTTGTTGTAGCCGTGAACCCCCTTGGGCTTGTAGTCGCGGCCGTTCTGTTCAAACTGCTCACGGGTGGTGATAGAGTATCCAACATCTGGCACAATCCATATGGGGGCCAAACGGTAGGAGAACTTGTGGCCCTCGCCTCCAAAGTTCCATTCAGGGGGAAGATCACCCTTTCTGTACACCGAGAAGTGGTCGGGGATGTTTTCCGCCACTTCGTTGTAGACATCGTCAACCGAGTACTTGGCGTATGGGCGAAGCCCAAAGAGGGGCCATCCGTCGATGTGCTCAATTTTGGTCAAATCCACCACATCGTCTAGGAACATGAGACGGTCGTTCGACGTGGGAGCCATACCGTGGTCGCTGACAACCACCAAGTTTACGATATCATCGAGCTGCCGCTCCGACAACTCAGTTTGCATCAAGTGAACGAAGTCATCCACATAGCGCAATGCTTCGGAGAGGTTTTGGCCACTAATCCCATACTTGTGACCAAACTGGTCGATTGTAGGGACATAAGTCAATATAAGCTCGGGCCGAGATACTATATCACGATCCAACCATCTCATTACTCTCGACACCTTCGAAGAAAGAAGCTCCAGGCCGTTATAGCGGTCCACCTCCATGGGGCCGTTGTCGATCCCCACTCCTGGGACTTCGCTTCCGGGCCACATATGCACAGCAGAGGACACCCCCTGCAAGGCGGCGGTCTTCCAAATGGGCTCACCACCATGCCAAAAGTCAGGGTCCAAGCCTCCCACCTTGGGGTTGGTGTTTATGAATTGCTTTTTAAGCTTAGGGTCGTAGAACGTATTACCAACTATTCCATGCTCGGAAGGATAAAGTCCCGTCACCAAAGTCCAGTGGTTGGGAAACGTGGATGATGGAAACGATGGAATCATATAGGGGGCGCCAAAATCGTTCATCATCATATTATGCAAGGTAGGCGTGTTTTGGGGGTTGATGTAGTGAGGGTGGAATCCATCTAACGAAATCATGATGGTGGTAGGATGGAAGTCATGCGTAGAGTTGGAGAGAACTGCCTTATTGGTAAAGATCTCCGTCTTTTTGGAAGGCCTGAAGATCATGATCACGATGATCGTGACAAGCCCAACCACAAATATGCCAATGGTACGGTTGAGTTTTTGGTTGAGGCGCTTAATCTTGTAGTCACGGATATCAAAGGCTGCAGCGCCTTCGTCAGACAGGTCGTCGGCAATCTCGAAACTGGAGGGTTCCACACGCTCGTAGGCGTTAGTCTTGGGGGCATTGAAGTAAGCTTGCATTTTCTGAAAGAAGCCAGGCCTCTGCTCCTCGTGCTCGAAGTCTAAACTGTCGAGGAAACCATCGGGGCGATCATGGATGTTGGCCTCATTGAAGAGCACATTGTCGGCATCATCGTCGAGGTCAGTCACTGGGATGTCAGCCGGGTGGGACTTTCCGAAGTTGACGGACATGGTAAGTGATAAACGTGGATATTACGCGCAGGGAAAAGGGTGCGTATTTATGTGTATGGAAAGAAGAGAGGATTTAATGGTACACGGCCCGAAGGTCTCTTGGCGAACCTCCAGGTGCACTTCGGAGAGAAGCATGACAAAGGGTACGTACTAGGCATACGTGTTGAGCAAGGCAGGGTGTCGCTAAAGGCGCTCCACCTCCCGGTTTCGCTGCTGGGACGATGCTGTGTACACTTTGACCCGTAGAACCATAAATTCGTCGGCGGCCAAGTCATTCCTCGTCAAGCTAGCGTTACATCCGTCAATAGGACACTTGTTGGAGTTGTTGAGGGCTCGTACGATGTACTTCTTCTCGTACGTGTGGTGACACTTCCGTGACATCACAGGCTCTTCGAACATGTTCCTGGACATGGGGTCCCGAAGAGAAATCTTACCGCCACTGACCGCCACGTCGTCATCGGCGGTGTCGTCCGGAACGGGGTCCTCGGGGTGTTCGAGGATCCACAACGCGTTCTTCAAGTAGACGTAGTCCCCGTTGGTTTCAATCATGGCCGCCACCGAGCCGGACGTCTGGTGCTGTAGAAGGGATTCGTCGTGGGACTCAAGGATCTGAGAATCGAGGGGCCTGCGGTCCGATGACAAGTAGTAGTCCCAGGAATCAAGCGAAAACTCGGGCTCTTGTCTTGAAGACTGTCGGATGGAGGCCTTGGATACATCCACGGCGTTGTTCAACAGCTGGATTTGCAATTTTTGGTGGATGAGCGACTTGACGCTGTCGCTCTGTTTCTGGAGGTATGCTTTGATGTGGTCCATCTCCTCGAGAAGGTGCTGGTTGGTGGCAATGTAATCGATGAAGTCCTTGGAAGACTGCACCACGTCCTTGATCATCTTTTCCACAGCCATGGCACTGTCCACGGAGGAGGTGACACGTTCAAACGCCCTGACCTCGTCCACGTGGAGCGGTACATACGCCGGAAGGGTGGTGGCGGAGAAGTTTAGTGGCCCTATATCCTCCATGGCGTCTGTGAGCAAGAAATTGTGGGAGGTCGCGTTTATGTCTAACTTGGCGCTTTTGACTACCAACCGGTTTCCGCCCCGTATGACGTTTAAGCGGCCAGCGCCGGCCTCAAAACACATTCCGGTGGAGGAGGTGGTGACCATCATGCCGGGGAGCCGGTTGGAGATGGTTCCGTGGGCGTCAAAGCTCCATTTCCACGTTGAGGAAGCGCACCGGCGGTTTTACAACCAGGTGGGCCAGCTTCCGCCATTGGACTACACCCGATTGAAGGGGGTGGTGGACGTGCCGTTGGACGAGTTCTGGTACCGTGAGTGGAAGCAGTGGTATGCTGTGGTGAAGGACTTCAAGCTCACGTCGCTGGCAGGGTGGCTTCCAAACGTGGACATCACGAGGGTGGCAGAATTCTTGGAGGAGGCGGGGGTGATGAAGGCGTACTTCCGTTTGATCAAAAGCTACGCCAACGATGTTCTCTGCGGATGTGGGTTGTTGGTCTGGCACCAGGGCCCGGTCACCGTTGACTCTGTGTACGAAGACGTGATGGAGCGTGTGGCCACGTTCCTGGCCACCAGCGTCAAGCTCAGCTTGGAGGAGATGTGGGGAGTGCAGCGAGACGCCCACCTCAGTATCATCAACCCGCAGGTATCGGGAATGGTTCTCGCCGGCGGCCCGCAGCTCCAACGGCTCTGGGGGAGGGCACGGGAGAACGCGGCGGTGGAGTGGTGGTTTCTCGACCAACTAAAACGAAAGCATCGCAACGAAGAGACGTCGTGGATGGAGCGGTTAGAGACAGAAGTGCCGCTCCAGCTCGACCAACCGTCGTATGCGGTGCTCCTTGAGCTGCTTCGGGTGCAGGTGGACACCTACCGGCGACTTACGGCGTGGCAGTGTGTATAATTTATTCCCTATAAATTTGTATATACATTTTTTTCGCAGCCATTATTCTTCGTCATTGAGTAAACGCTTCTGTCGCCGTTTAGTAAACGTCACCTTGGTCGAACATAGCGTCAGCAACCTTGATGAAACCGGCAATGTTGGCACCCTTCAACAAGGATGGCAAAGCAGAAGCATCCTTTTCAGCAGAGTACTTGACGGCGGTCTCGTAACAGTTGTCGAAACAAGTGTACATGATGTTCTTCAACTTAGCATCAACCTCCTCTCTGGTCCATTGGACTCTTTGAGAGTTTTGAGCCATCTCCAAACCAGAAACAGCAACACCACCACAGTTGGCAGCCTTACCGGGAGCATACCAGACATCCTTAGATCTGTTGGCCTCGAAAACATCAATAGCTTCCTTGGTAGAACCCATGTTGGAACCTTCAGCAATGTACTTACATCCAGCTTCAACCAAAGCCTTGGCTTCCTCCCCAGAGACCTCATTTTGAGTGGCAGATGGCAAAGCAACGTCAACTTCTCCAACGTGGACCCAAGGACGAGCACCGGCAATGTACTTGACTTCTCCTTCACCAGAGAAAGCCTTGTAGTCACCAACAATTTGCTCCAAAGACTTGAACTTGATCTTAGCTTCAGCAATAGCCTCAACTTGAGCAGGGGTAATACCGTTCTTGGAAATAATGGCACCCTTAGAGTCAGACAAAGAAACAACAGTTCCGCCCAATTCGATAACCTTCAAAGCAGCGTACTGAGCAACGTTACCGGAACCGGAGATAGCCACTCTCTTTCCCTTGAAGGATTCCTTACCGTTGGTGGCCTTTTCAATCATCTTCTCGACGTAGTAGACAACACCGTAACCGGTGGCCTCAGGACGAATCAAAGATCCACCCCAAGTCAATCCCTTACCAGTAAGGATACCAGACCAGTTGTTTTGCATTTGCTTGTAGGCACCAAAGAGGAAACCGATCTCACGGCCACCAACACCGATATCTCCAGCTGGAACATCGGTGTCCTGACCAATGTATCTAGCCAATTGTCTCATGAAAGCGGTACAGAATCTTCTGATTTCGCCATCACTTCTGTTCTTGGGGTTGAAATCGGAACCACCTTTACCACCACCCATGGAGAGGCCGGTCAAAGCGTTCTTGAAGATTTGCTCGAAACCAAGGAACTTGAGAATGGACAAGTTCACGGTGGGGTGGAATCTCAAACCTCCCTTGAAAGGACCAAGGGCAGAGTTGAATTGAACTCTGAAACCATTGTTGACTTCGATTTCGCCCTTGTCGTTTTCCCAAGCGACTCTGAATTGAATGAGTCTTTCTGGGACAGAAACAACAGGAATCACCTTCTTGTACTCAGGGTGTTGGGAGAAGAGGGTGGAGTCTTCCAAAGCAGAGACTAATTCACCGTAGGCTTGTTGAAATTCAGGTTCGTGGGGCAACACCATTTTATGATTCTAAAAGTAGTTAGTTAAAGAAAGAGATCTACTTTAGAAAATGGCTAAATGCATCTACTTATACTGGCTGGGGCGGAAATTGATGGTGCGAAAGGCAATTTGCAATAATCTCTGGCCAATAAACTTAGACTCCGACGATTGAAGAAGATGCATCATCGCAGCATTCATGCACGGTGAAAATTGCCAGGATATGATTCAAAGACTAGCAATCATGCCCCGGTAGCGGCGCAGGTTACGGGCCGCAAGCGTGGCCAATTGCAGGTTGAGGCGCATGCTGTTGCGGGTTGGCGCGGGCACCATTTATCTTCCGCCAATCACATTGCGCACACTCGCCAAAGGGGAGTTGCCCCCCAGGAAAAAGCCGCGGTGACTATGAATCGCCCATCGGGGATTACCCCCCCCCGCCCTCTTCCCCCCGCTGGCATGTCCCGACGGGCCCCCCACTTGACTCTGTGTCGCTGGTTACGTAATAGTGCCAGAGGTGAACACCAACGGCACGCCGACTCGGAGCCTGGCGTGCATTATCAGATCGATCACGGTGACGTGTTATTCGTTGGAGGGCTCGTAAATGAAGCCTACCTATCTGAGGAGATATCCGGCCAAGGCGTGGACGGGGTAACTGATAAGAGATTAACGAGACACGAGGGTTCGAGGTACGAAGAAACGGGGCACTGGCCCTCGGAATCGAGGTCGGCACAGGCACTGGCTCGGGCTGGGCCCGGCTGGCGGACATGCAAGAACTGAGACACTCGTATTGGAACCACTGAGTGGGCTCACGGAACCGAAACACTCAGTTTCGGATCAGTGGTACCGGAACAGGACCCCTGAACCGATGGGCTCGGGGTCGAATCAGTGTTCGAGTACCTCTGAGACGTGGCACTTACGGAATAAGTTGGTGGTTTGTGCATATGGTGCCCCGATTCGGCAGGTGGATCCAGGTTGCGGGTGCAAATTCTATGTACATACGGCGGCGTTGGCTGGACCATGATGCACCACTACTTGGACTGGGGGTAGCCTTTCCGAACTTGTTCAAAGTCGCCATGGAGGTAGCCCTTGCCGGAGTAGACCATTCGGCCAGTGTGTTGCTCCAGAAGCTCCAAGAGCCACTAGCCATCGCGAGTGGTCAACTCTCCCCAACACCATTAGTGGGACAGGTGGGGCCGGGTGTTGTTGAGAGTCACCAGCACGGGTTTGAGAGTCACCAGCACGGGTGGACCAGGTTTTGTTAAGAGTCGCAATTACTGGCGTGGAGGCGGCACCTCCACCTTGGACGGCTCAAACACCCGCATCCGCTCAATCACCCGCTCGTCAACCTCGAGCTCCTGTACCCATTCACTTCCCTTGTCCTTGCCCTTCTCAACCCACTTCTTGGGCCAGTCAAGCTCTTCTTCTTTCGCCATGAGTTTATCCTTATACTCGAACGGCCGGTGGACATTGTAAATGATGGCCAACGTCCGCAGTCCGTAGTCTTCCGCCACCGTTCTCTTGGTGAAATATCGGTATATCTTTCGTGGCACCGTCAAGAATCCAAGCAAGTTGGGTACGGCATAAGCATACACCGGCTGTTCAAACAAAACCGGCACGTTGTGCTTGTTGAGAATCTTGCGTGAGAAATCAAGCTCTGGCGCCAACGGTGCATCCTTATACTGCTCGGGGCTGATGTATGGCTTGGGAACGGGCGGCTTGTTGTCTTCGTCGTCCGGATCGTCGGACGTCTGGCTAGCCGCCTCTGGTTTCTCCGACTCAGTACTGGCAGAAGTGGCCTCTGGGGTTCCTTCTGGGCTCTCTGATGCCACGCCCGGGGCTTTGACAGCTTTGGGCTCGCTTTGGGCAGCTTCGGTCTCGCTTTGGGCTTTGGCGGCATTTGCTCCTTCCTGGATCGCTGACGCGTCCTGGGAATTCACAGCTTCTGGCTCTGCCGGTGCCTCGAGCGGGCCTAGCAAGCCCTCATGCACTCCCGTCATGTACTCCTTGTAGGTACCTCTTCCAATGCAAATAACACCTCCAGCCTGCTCCACTACCTCGTCGTCTCTCTTTGGCTCGATCGGCGCAAGCACGCGGTAGAGTCCAAGCACATCTTTGGCTTCATATAGCTCACTGCGGCTCTTGTAAGAGTCTTCGTCGGCCTTGGCGGCCACGGCGGTCTTGGGTTCTGGCTTGGGCGTGGCGCTATTGAGCTCTTCTCTTCTCATCTCCCGAATTCGCTCCGCCACCTGATTCCGGATCTCTCCCTGGCGGTTCTCCGTGTACACCTCGAAGTCAATGGCGGCAGCGTTCAAAATGGGCTTGACGTACTTGCGGAAGTGTTTGAGAGACTCGTCCAAGAAGTCGTTGGGGGGAGGGGCGATAAACACCGTGACTCGCCGCGGAATGCGGTCGCTGGCGTAAACCTCCTGACTGAGAGGCTCCACGAGCTTCATGTACTTCTTTCTGATTTGCTTCTGTTCATATTTGTCGTAGGCGATAGCTCCTCCGATACTGGCCACCACTGTCCAGAAAATCATCCAGTTTCGAGAAGGAAGACTGAGACGTGGGATTCCCATAGCCTGGAGCGCAGGATTCAGCCATCCTTTCTTGGTGGGCTTGGGCACCTCGGCCTTGGCTTCGCCGGCCTTGGGGTCTGAATTGGATGGTGCCGACATGGTGATGAAAAATTTACAGGCGTGAATTGATGCGCGCTAAACTATGGGTGGCGATGGGCGGGCGCGCACGGTGGGCCCGCGTGGACCGGCGGGGGCGCACACCGCTGCTGGTGGAGCGACTGGCCAAGCATCTCCCCACCTCGCCTGGTCCGCTCCCCACCCCGCCTGGCCCTCTGCCCTCCTCCGGCAAACAACCTCCTCCGACAATTGACTGCCTCTCATGCCCTGGCGGGCCCTGGCCCTTCGCTGGCCGCTTTCCCGATGAACCGCGCCATCTCCTCCCGGATATCTGCCTCGCGCAAGTCCTTTCCTATAAACACAAACTTGTTGGCAGTGATGCCCTCCACAAGCCGGCCGCCTTCTCTCATCTCGTAGGTCTCTCTAACCGCCTGAACCACCCGCACGTCTAGTGGCTCGAGCTGAACCAATATTCCCTTGAGCCGGTGAATCTCAACCTCCTTGCCGTTGATGGTGTTCTCCCAGAGAACATATTGGAGAAACCGCTCGGCTTGGACAAACTGTTGCGGGTCGGTGAAGAACCGGAAAGAAACAGAAAGCGTCCGGATTCTGTCGTCGTGGAACGAAGTCCCTTCGTACGTGAGCGACTGCGTCAATCTGTCAGCGTCAAATGCATGGAGATCGAGAATCTTGTCTAGATCAATGTCGCCGTAGCTGGTGGTGTGCATGGGGGTGGACCCGTTGATGGCCCGAATGCGGGTTTGGATTCGCTCAAGATGTGATGCATCTGTAATCTTGTCAATCTTGTTGATGAGGATGGTGTCGGCCAATGCAATCTGAAGGTGGGCGGTGGTGATGCCGTCCTGAAGCTTTTGCTCCTCCTGACGGATGTCCTCCGCGGATGTCAGCTCCTGGGCGGACCTGAGGTGGTTGTTCTGACGGTGCCAGTGCCCCCCCACGTCATCCAAACACGTCACTATGTGTTCTGCGTCCACCACCGTCACCACCCCATCGATGTAAACGCTGCTGGCCAACCCATCGTCGAGCCAGAACATCTTGGCAATGGGGGCGGGGTCCGCAATGCCCGTGGTCTCCAAGAGAATGTAGTCAATCTTGCCTCGAGACTTCTCAATCAAGTTTTCAATGGCAATCACCCCGTTATCCTTGACGGTGCAGCAGAGACACCCGTTTCCCAAATCAAGCCACTCCTCCACCGCCTCCTGCGAGTCTCCCTGGATGGTCACGGACTTCTCGATAGCGGCAGAGTCGCCGAACTCGTTGAGAATGATGGCCAACCGCTTGTTGGACGTTCTTCCGATTCTTTCAAGGAGCGTGGACTTGCCTGATCCTAGATACCCAGTGATGATGGTGATGGGGATCTTTTTGGCGGGCGCCTCGACCGCCACCGCTCCGCCACCCACCACGGGTGCTTTGCTCAGTGCTAGTGGTTTCTGCCGGGGTTTGGGAATCACCTGCGACAAGTCGTCCGGCAACTCGGTGACCAACTGGGGGATATCTTCGTCCATAGTGTGGTTGCGGTCATTTGCCTCTAGCGCCGCGCTCACATGGGCGGTCCAGCTCGCACCGTTCCGCTCGCCTCATCGTCGGCCCAGCTCTTCAGCTTTGCCCCAGTCAGTCTCCCGTCGACCCGTGGCGCGCGGACCGCCCCGCACGCTTCTTCTCCACATTGCCAACCAACTGAACTTTCTCTTCTTTCACCTTCCCGTCTTCCATCTTCCACCTTCCCCTCTTCCCTCCCTCTATGATCCGTCTTAATCGAATTCTCGACACGGGCTTGCTCTTGCTCGCGTCGTACTACTTGCTAGTTTCGCCGTACACCAAGGTGGAGGAGTCGTTCAACACCCAGGCCATCCACGACATCATCAACTATGGTGTCTCCGAACAGGCTGTCCGTGACAAGTTCGATCACACGGAGTTCCCTGGCGTGGTGCCCCGGACATTTTTGGGCGCTTTAATCATCGCCATCGCCACCAAGATCATTGCGTTTATTGGCGAGTTGTTCGGCGCCGAGCCGTCGTCGTTTGACCAGATGAATCTCCAGCTTCTCAGCCGGGGACTTCTCGGGGTCGCCAACGTGTTGTCGCTCGTCAGCATCCGCTCCGCCATCAATAAGGTGACGTTTGGTGACAAGAAGAGATCCGTTAAGGGCATGGTAGGCTTTTGGTTTTCGGTGCTTCTTCTTACCCAGTTCCACTTGTTTTACTACTCCACTCGCATGCTTCCTAACTTCATAGCGCTCCCGTTGGTCAATTGGGCCATCTCCAAGCTCGTGCGTGGTGACCCGTCCGGCTACACTTGGTTGGCGTTCACCGGCATTGTGTTCCGGCTCGAGATTGGGTTACTTGGAGGAATCGTGGCGTTGGTGTCGTCGTTGGTGTTCCGGCTGTCGTACTTGCCGTTGAACGTGCTTATGCTCGTGGCGGGAACTGTGGTGGGGCTCATTACCTCCTTCTTTGTCGACTCGTATTTCTGGGGCTACTGGGTCATTCCCGAGTTGCTGGCGTTCAAATTCAACGTCATTGATGGCAAGGCGGTGGAGTGGGGGGTCGAGCCGTACTCCGCCTACTTCCTCAAGTATCTCCCCCAGCTCTTCAAGCCTCCGGTGGTGCTCATGCTTCTCTTTCCAGGCTTGGCAGAGGACCCTGCTGATGACAAGCTATCTAGAAAAACTCCCGAAAAGGACACTCCAGAATACCTCACCAACCACCCCGCCAAGAACTCGCTTCGTATTCTCTTTGTGTCTGCCGTCATCTACATTGCCACCATGTCGCTCCAGCCCCATAAAGAGTGGCGTTTTGTGGTGTACGTGGTGCCGATTTTCACTCTTGTTGCAGGAAATGGCTTGACGTTCCTCATCCGTAGATGGTCCAGGTCATTTATGTACAAGATCATCGTTCTCATTGTTTTATCAATGGCCTCCCTTGCTGGCGTTTTCTCGTTGCTTGCAGGCTTCATCTCCTCTTACAACTACCCTGGTGGCGCGGCGGTTGGCTACGTCAACACTTTTGCGCCTGCCGGTTCGTTGGTCCACTTGGACGTGGCTGTCTGTATGACGGGAGCCACAAGATTCACTCAAAACCCATCATTGACCTTCGACAAGACAGAGAATCCGGCCCGTCTTGTTGAAATCTGGAACGACGTCGACTATTGGGTCACCGACCGCCGCCTCGGCCCATCCGAGGATTTCACTCTTGGCGTTCCTGGTAATCATAGCCATTGGCAGCTTCTACACACGGTGCCCTCTTTTGATGGAATCACCATCATGCCATTGGTGTATTGGTTCCAGCAGCAAACGGTGGGATCCGGGATTCGTAATGGCATTGCTGTGTTTTTCAACCACGTCCGCCGTGGAGACTTCGCTCCGCTTATTAGCTTCCTTGACTCCTTCATCGTCAAAAACGATTACCTCTTCGTCTACAAGCGGATCGAAGAGGACGATTTGACACACCTCAGTCCAGCTTCTGAGCCCCAAGATGTCCCTCCCGCTGCCGAAATCGATTTTGATGACTTAAAAGAAGACGTAAACCGCGAGATCGATGTGCTAGAGGACGAAATCGAACAAGCAATAAATGACGCTTGACTGGCAAGCGATGTTTGACTAAGTGCTGAACAACTAATGTGTTGAACGTGAACTATACATGGCATTCGGAGAGATCAATCGAATATGCGGCTGATCTCCCCGGTATTAATAAAAAGCTCTTTTCGTTTCTTCTCCCGTAATTTTCCCACCGGCGAGAACCGAGGCTCCAGCTCGTTGTCAGGAGGGACATAGATGGGGGTAATGCGCCGCATGCGCTTGGCGGTTTCCACGTCATCGTCCACCGCTGTCTGTGAACTGTCGTAGCCGTCCTCATTCAACCGCTCCGCGAGCGACGATCGCTGGTGACCTCTGGAGAAAGACTCCTTGCCGGCTTCAAATAAACGACGCGCCGGGGTCTTAGACCTTTCGCCACTATCAAATATGTACTCGTCGCCGGTCTCTGGTTTCCGGTTGAAGATGGACCGGGAATTGCGTGGCGTCTCTGAAAATTCGGGGACCCGTGGCGGCGAAAGTCGGGTACGCTCGAGTGAGTGAAGGATGGGCTGTATGCGGCGGGCCACCGGCGTCGACTGGCCCTTGGCTCGCTGGAAGTGGCGGCGAATCGACTGCATCCGCTCTTGCCTGATTCTCATGTTTGTCTCTTGTAGTTTCTTGGGCGAAGGTCCCTTGCTGCGAGGAGTGGCTGGCGATACTTGCGATTTGACGGGGGTGTAGAGGTAGCTCTTGCTGAGATCTTGACGGGACTTGTTGGCCAACGGCGACAGGCTGCTTAAAATTGAATTGTCTCCCGACGCAGGTTCGTCGTCCCAAATGATGCCTTCGGTGCGCTCCTTGGTCCTTTGCATCCATAACTCGAGGATCTGGCGGGCCCGGGAAAGCTCCCACTTATGGAAGAAGTCTCGAGCACTCTCGTGGTTGCGTCGGGCCTTGATTCTCCTCATTAGCCACCTGCTGAGGATCTCGCGAGCTTTGGCGTAGTCTTGCTGGAGGAGGATATCGTCAGCCTCCTCTTCGAGAGCAAGAAGCGATGAGTACTTGCGGTACCACTTTATTAACACGCTCTTGGAAAGCCGCGTGGACTCGAATGACAACGCGTCGGAGTTGAGCTCGTGGTAGTGACTTGAGCGTCCAAGCCATGCTGTGAAGTACTGCTGTTTCAAACTGCTGGCGTGAAGGTATCGATTGCACCTGGCTTCGAGATCCTCAGCCCGGGCCTGGACCGCTTGGTGCCGTGCCTTCCAGCAACGGAGAAATGCCCGCTTTCGCTCGGGAATGACGAAGTTCCGCTGGAACAACTCGATCTTTCTGGTGGCCATCATTTCGAATCGACGCGAGTAGTGATCCTGCCACTTGATCAAACAAGCCTGGGCCAAGATGTGGGCCCCTAGGTCAATGGGTCGGACTCGCTGCGGGTACTCAACCGCATACTGATGGTAGCGACGCTGCATTAGCTCGAAGAAGGTGCGCTGGTGGCTGAGGTCAGCAGCGTATGCCATGTTACCAATAGTGTCGAGCTTTTGCAGCCACATGTCAAGGGTACGAAGTGTTAGCGATGTGTGGTCTCGGGCAATGGCCAAGGCCGAGTCCTGACTGATTCTTGCAGTCTTGTGAACCCACTGGTCAAGACACTTGTGAATGTAGTTTCTGCTGGTGGTATCCTGATGGTGGTGCAAGTGAAGCTGGAGGGCCCAGTGTTTGAAGTGGATCTTTAGGTCGGCGGTGCCAAAGTTGTTCTGCGAGAGGCGTACATGGACTTTCCACTGGTGGAAAGCCCTTTTTAGAAGATGGTTCTTGTGGAATGATACGGCGTGCTGCTTGAAATTCACGTATTGCAGCCAGTGCTCGATGACCTTTCGTTTGATTTGCTTGTGGTGGGCAGCGAATTTTTCAGAAACTCGGGCATTGAGCTGCTGCTGTTTAAGCCAGAACTTGAACATCAGCCCCACCAAGAGCTTGCTGGTGTTAAGTGACACCTTGCTCACTGCCTGGTGAAGCACGTGTGACCGCTTCAATAGGCCAAAGTACTTGCGAAGGAGGAAATTGCGCTCCATATCCGAGAGTGCTTTGAGCTTGGGAGAAAGCGAGGGGTCTATCTTGGCTGCCCACAAGCTCCATACTTGGCGCTGCATCGCCTCCAGTGACTGCCGTAAGAGCTCGGCGTGTTTCTTATCGGCGATCTGGCGGAGGGCCACGGCGTGGTTGTACCGCTGGGCCATCATGCCAATGATGTTAGTGTACACTTTGGCAGAATCGTGAGCCAATGCCGTTTGGTGCATGTTCTGATGATGCAGTGCCTTCTTGTGCCATAGGACTAGAACACGGTGGGCAAAATGGCTGTCTGCTTGGTGCTCCAGCTCTAGCTGGTTCATGATCTTGACGAGCCAGCGATCCTTGAGGACAGACGCCAAGAGCCGCTTCTGGTGGTATTGGGCAGAAGCGTGACGAAGCAGCCGCTGCTGTTGGAGCCTGTTGAACCAAACATGGAGGTACTGGCGCTGAATACCCTGGGAGAAGAGCGGATCGAGAGTATGCACCATGTTGTACTCAAGCTGGCCGATGCGCAACATCTTGAGGTTCCAGTCTTGGAGAAGCGACTTCTTGAGGTCCATGTCGCGGTAGAACTGGCAGTGCGCAAGACGCATGAGAAGGGTTCCATGGGAAAGCATGGCGTGGTGGCGGAAGAACGAGTCCACGGTTGCACGAATGTCGACGGAAGCATCCTCGTTCTCAAAGTTGGTGATGAGGTTCACGTAGCCCACCACCGTTTCAATGTACGCGTAGTCATCGACGCTGGGCTTCTGGGGCTCCTGCTCGTACACCACGTGAAGATAGTGCTTGAAGAGGAGAGGAAAATGTGGATTGAAGCTGAAGTCGAACTCGTTGAGAGCAGGTATGATGTCGCGAAGGGCAAACACTAGAGCGTCACGGTCGACTTTGGAATACTCCGCCACCAACCCGGACAGCGGTGCCATTGGCGGATCGTCGGGCGATGGGGAGGGCGCCGATGCGTCTGAGAGGTGTAGTCCGTGAATGTGGGACCCAAGAGACTCCACAGACGTGCTTGGAGGCTCGGACTCGAGCTCGGGGAAAAGCACTAGGCCCTCAAGCACCTCGCGGGTTTCCGCCTCGTAGTGAGGCGGAAGAAGGGCGTCAAGAAATTCGTACATCTTCGTGAGCTTGGCCTCTTTGTGGTGGAAGCCGGGTAGCTCGAAAAAGTCCACCTGGGCGTGTTTTTTGTAGAAAGCAAGCATCACCTTGATGTACTCGCGGTAGTCCTGGCCGCTGCCCTTGCAGCTGGCGATCTGGACGATGATGTGGTAGAGCCATTCAAAGTTGGAGTCAGAGCTGGAGAGGTTGAGCGGCCCATACCCGTGGTCGTTGTAGCTGAAGATGGAGTCGTCGTCCGGCAACGAAATAAACAGATCAAGCACCAGCACCAACTCTTTGGTCTCGTCCTCGGAGTCAAGCTTCTCCCGTAAGCTCAGGAGGAAGCGCATTTCGTATCCCAAACACTTGTGAAGGTAGTTGACCAATTGCACCTCGGCGTCAGCGTGGAAGTCGCCAAAAAACTCCAAAAGACGGGAGAACCTCATGATAACATGGGAGTACGACTCCTTGACCCGCGTGGGCTTGCGGTGGTGGACTAGCATGTCCAAGAGCGTCCGGATCACGTTCTGGCCCGACGCGTGGGGACTCTTGATAAACAGTAGAATGTTGCCATGAGTGAAAGCCAGTGCCGACGACTGCTTGGGGGAGAACTGTAGAAATGCCATTGGGCCGATCTCTTCGTTCAGCACCTCCATGGCGACCTGTACCAGCTGCTTATCGTGATAGCCAAGGAGACGAAGGATATTCTCCACCGTCTGCGCAACGAGTGTTTTGTACGGCGCCGTCGCTCGGCCGCCGTCGAACGTGTGGAGGGAGTGGAGGTCCCGGACCGTCACGTGGAGTAGATCCTCCATGACGTCTGTGTAGTGATGGGGGAGGGCTTGGCGTTGTTGATGGGATGTGCACAAAGGTGCGATAAAAATAGCCCTTCAAATATCCAGACCTCCAAATACCTACACCACCATTTTGGCAACCAGCTGTAGCTGCCAGCGAGTGAATACCCCTTGAAACTACTGTTGCCTCTTTTGATCCCCCCGCCCACGTCTCCACGTCGCTTTTTCCTCCACGTCGATTTTCCAGACCCAGAAGTGCCCTTATTGGAGTTCTGACGAGATGAGTCGTACATTCTACAACCGGTCCGTCAGCTACGGCCAAAAGCGAATTCGAACTCCGGAGACACACAAGGCCAGGGTCAGCAGTGACGGCGTGATGTATCACCACACTGCCGACTTCAGGAGAGAGGAAGACCTCAAAACGTCGCATAGTTCTGAGTTCAACATCCAGCCCATCGACGAGGACCAGTCTGACAGCTTCAACTTCCAGACGCTGGCCATGACGCCCCTGGACCCGCTAGACGTTTCGATGCCGTTGTCTGCGTCTTCCCGTTTGGCCGACAGCTTCGACAACGACGATTCGGCGCTGTTGGCTTCTCCTGGCAAGGAGTCCATGGTGAGCCCCACGGTGTCCACCGACAGCGAGGAGCGAGAGACTATCGAAACAGAGAGTGCCACTGTCCTGCTTGATCCGCCCAAGAGTGCCACGTCGATGCACTCCAATTCGTTGGGGCTGTTGATCAACAGCTACCAGCATAATGCCAGCAGCGGGACATTAGGCGCCGCCACTGCGTTTACGCCTGTGGAATACGAGGTTCCCAACATCAAAGTTCACAATCGGAATGGCAGCGAGTCGCTGATGCTCTCGAACCTGTCCAGCTCTACCCTTACGTCCAACGCGGCCTCCAAGGATAAGCGGTTTGTGCGGTACGCCATGAACTCGTCGTCCAAGTCCAACTCCCTGCTGGCATGGGAGATGGCACTGGTGCTAAGGTGGCTCAATGCCCACAACTTCAACGACTCCTGGAAAGACACCTTTCGTAGAAACGAAATCTCCGGCAACCGGTTTTTAGAGTTGTGCAACTACGACGCCGACTCCATGATCTGGCGCCAGTTCAGTAAGCTCTTGGTGCTCGACTCGGAAAACAGCTCCATCGAGCGATTCATCGAGCTCTTGCGTCGCCAAACGGATGTGTCCGATGTCAAGCAGCACTCGCGGGACAGTTCCGGTGACTCGTTGAAGGGAACTCCGGTGTTTCCGAAGAGTCGAACCTTATCGGTGAATTCGGCGAAATCTACCTCCACCCAGACAAGGCCTTTTTCCTACGTGGATCCATCTCATGTAAAGGCAAAGGATATCAAGTTCTTTCGCAAGACCAGTCGAAACTCGTTCTCGGAAACTCCTCCGGCGAAAATTACCCCTGCGAAGGTTTCCACCAGCGCCCCCAACACCGCTGTCCAAGGAAGCCCCCAACTACCGCAGCAGAGACTACGTCCCACTTCTTCATCGCTCAACGATGAGTATATTGCCAAGTCCAAGATGGAAAGTCGTAAAAGTGGCCTTTTTAGCACCCTCCGGAAGTATGGTGGTGAGGCCGCCGGCATGGTCAAGCAGACTCGTAAGTCCACCAATCTTCTGGTCAACAACAGGTACCCCACCCGAGATAGTTTCATCTCTCTTCGTCCGGTCTCTCAGCTACTTCCTGTTGAGAGCTCGCCCATTTCTCCTGCTGGACATGAACTTCCCTCTCCCCACAGCGTACGGTCCATTGAGCCCGATATTGAGGAGCGCTACTTGCCGGTGACGATTCAAAAAGACGAAAAGGTGATATTGGTCACCTCCGACAACTTGGTCTTCTTGCCAGTGTTTCTCCAAAAGGAGCACATGTACAATGTGGAGGCCATCAAGCACCAGATCAACGCCGCATTAGCCTTAAGTGATGAAGGCACCATCACATATCATCTCACCGACTTCAACTCGCTCGAGGGGTATGCGCTCACCGATGATATCTTTGCTAAAGTACTCAACATGGTGGGGCTCATTAAAATCTCTGTGCACCAGCAGCCTCCATCTCCCTCGGCCACCACCTACTCCACTACGTCTTCCGACTCCAAATCCTTTGAAATGGATGGTTCTGACGAGTTCACCTACCCGGCCACTCCTCAGCATTTGCTCCAGCACCTGAATGACCAGCGTGTGGACTACTGGAACTTCAAAGAGCACGAAAAGCAGAAGACGAAGGAGATTCCCCAGTTGTCTGATCAAAACCAGCCGTTCCTTAAGGAGCATGCATCAATGCTTCACCTTAAGAATGTTCGCCACAAGGAGCATGTCAACCTTAAGATCCCCCTACCCTCCAATCGCCGCAAGCCCACGCTTCCTACCATTAACACCTCGGAGTTCACCAACAAGACGGCAGTGCCCTCACTCTTAGAATTGAATACCTTCAAAGTTTTGCGCAAAGAGGGACGAGAAATCGACTTTGACAAGCGCCGCAAATCGCCCTACGAATCCAAGGCCCCCAAACTCATTCCCAACATTTACTCTTCATCGGTGTCAGATCAACTTTGCTCTCCGTTAACTGCTACCACCGTGCACATGACAGGTGGTGATGAATCCAAGAGCCGGTCAATTTCTCCAGCGCCTCTTCTTCCCGTGCCTGAGAAGAAGGAAATTGTTGCACATCGTGCTGCTCCGCCGCCGCCGCCGGTGAGGTTGGCACCTTCCACTGCGCAGGGTCTCCGAGGTCCTAGTGTGCTACGGTCCAAGCGGTCGCTGAATTTCACGTCACCCATTGGTTCCAATGCTTCGGAAGAAATCTCTTTGACATCACGATCCAGTAGATCTACCAGCAGTTCGGATCGCTCCTTTAGTGTTCGACGCGTCCGAAGCGTAAGTCGGAAAAGCACAATGTCGGCATTCAAGGAGAACCCTATCTCATTTGCTGATGCACCTGCGCTCAATGTCTCGGAAGATGATGATGACGATGACGATGACGACTTTTTTGTCAAGCCGGTATCTAAGGTCCAAAGCGACGCGGACGACGACGAATTCTTCCAAGGCAAGCGAAACGTGAGTGATTCCAGCAGAGGAGAGAATGAGCCCGAGGATATTATGAGCGTGAGACCTCCAATTGAAGAAGTGTACAATAATTTGGAGAAGTATTTTCCTCACACCAACTTGGACAAGCCCATAATTGACGACTCGCCAGCATCCCCACTCCCGCCTACACAACCCATAGATCTTCCTAATCCCAAACGAAGACCCACCATTTCCAGGACCTTTTCCAATGCCAACACACCACAGATCCAAAGCCCCGACTCCGACGAGCAATTCTTCTACGGGGAATCTCAGGCACCCAAGCTAAGCCGTCGGCGAATGAAGACCATCAGGGTTGTGGCCAATGAAGCTAGACGCAAGCGTCTTGAACGGCAATCGCCACTGCAAAAATCATTGCAGGGAGTGGTCGGAGATGTGTCACAGGATTCTACCCACCTGAGTCCACATTCATTGAAGAGAAGCAACACCAAGCTCTGGGGCCAACGTGTGGTGGAAGTGACGTCCAAGGAAATCGAAAGAGGGATTGTTAGCAAGGTCCGCAATAAGGAAAATGGACAGTTTGTGGAATTTGCGTGGATTAAGGGTGAGTTGGTGGGACGAGGTTCGTTCGGAAGCGTGTATCTTGCGCTTAACGTGACTACTGGAGAGATGCTTGCGGTGAAGCAGGTTGTTGTTCCACGAGGCAATAAGGGTAATAATGAAGGAACTGATGCTCTACATAAGGAGGTGGAGACCATGAAGGACTTGGACCACTTGAATATCGTGCAGTATCTTGGGTTTGAGCACAAGGACCACACTTATAGCTTGTTCCTCGAATACGTTGCTGGAGGAAGCATTGCATCATGCTTGAAGCTGTATGGACTGTTCGACGAACTGCTCATCAAATTCATTACCCGACAAGTGCTTCTTGGCCTTGAGTACCTCCACTCCAACGGAATTCTCCACCGAGACTTAAAAGCGGATAACTTGTTGCTTGAAATTGACGGAACATGCAAAATTTCCGATTTCGGAATCTCCAAGAGGAGTAAGGATATCTACGTGAACAATGCCGAGATGTCGATGCAAGGAACGGTGTTCTGGATGGCACCTGAGGTCATTGATAATATGGTTGAAGACAGAAAACAGGGATATAGTGCCAAGGTGGATATCTGGTCGTTGGGATGCGTGGTGTTGGAGATGTTTGCAGGGAAGCGCCCCTGGTCCAATGAAGCGGTGGTGAGTGCCATCTATAAGATTGGTAAGACCAAGTTGGCGCCGCCGATCCCCGAGGATATTCAGCATCTCATCAGCGGCGAAGCCAAGGACTTCATCAACCAGTGTTTCACCATCGATTCCGAGCAACGGCCCACGGCTAAGCAACTCTTGGACCATGAGTTCATGACGACAGACGAGCAGTTCCGCTTCGAGGACACCAAGTTGGGCAAGATGATGAAGAAGACAGAGAAGAAGCGCAGCTTTGATGTGTAGCGAATAATGATACAATGATACATGATGTACTAAACGGCTCCGCTTGGCGCTTTCTCCTTCTAATTCGGCTCTTTTTCAGGCTCTTATTGTAGCATCTCTACGTTGCTGCTACACGACAGACTCATGAGACTTTATTGGAGCTATGTACAGATGCAAATCAACGGAGTTTAAGCTCGTTGATGGTGAGGAATGTTTGGTGGTTCTCGACTGGGAACGTCTTCAATCTTCTACACCGTTGTTTTTTCCGGTAAACCTCGTAGTAAGGTTCTCGGGTGATCTCGGTGACACTAGCGTTGAGTTCGAAGAGGTCGGAGGAGATGCCCTGGTTGTCTTTATAGGTAAATTCAGGAGAGCCAATTTCGGTCACATCCTTCAACTTCAACGAGTCTCCGACTTGTGCGTTTTTGAGCTTGAAGGGTAAAACAACGGTATCTCCTTTGGTGACAAGATATGGCATATTATGGAGTCTGAAGATGGCGTATAAGTCCTTGGATCCGTTGGAGTTGAGCTTGAGCGGCGTCAAGTCCACCTTGGATGTAGACGCGGTCAGCGACGTGGCTAGTGACCGCACGCTAAGTGGGCGGAGACTGGCACCCGCTACTCGAGTAAGGCTAGGAAGCATGGAGGAGGTTGGTGAAGAAAAAAAAAACGGGCGTGCGAAAATCAAGTGCAGAAAACCATCCTCTCCATCACAGGACTACCTACACGTGAATTGGCGGCTACCGCCGTGGCGCGGGCTGCTACAGCGGCTAGTGTCGCAGGTGGCAGGTGGCTGGAGCTGGTGAATGGGAGCGATGGGGAGGCAGCAAACGTAAAAATCGGTGGCGGTGGCGATGGTTGCCAAAATGAAGGGCACGGGATATCGTGGGCTGCATTTTGGACGTCCATTTGGGGTGTCGTGGTGGCGGGGTCCGCCTATGGCTCCACCGCCATGAGACATTCAGCCAGCCGTCATCTGATTTTTGCACCGTTTCTTGACAGGGTCCCGTAAGAACAAGCTTTCAGGCGAAGACGCATCGGCCATTGTCCCTACAATGACGCGTGACATCTTTGACAACGGCTAAATTAACAACGGCCACACTGACATGTCCACCCGTCATTCTGCAGTCACCGATTCACGGTGTCTTGATGCTGTACGCTAGTCGCCTAGGGCCTTCAGACTGGCAATGACATCTGTTGATGGTAGAGGTGAAGTTAGTGCGGATATGGTTATGGCACTGGAGCCAGGCTCGCCCGCTCAAGGAGTATGGCGGCAGGGCGTTCCCTGGCACCAGCAGTGCTCTCGTTCCCACAGTCACATTCCCAAAGCGGTGGGCTAGTGGGTATCACTTGGGCTTGTTCCGTCGTCAAATGTATAGTCGTAGGTGTAGTTGGCTGAGCGTGCACGGATGCTTAGTCATTGATTAGTGTTAGAGTCAACATTTATTGGTGCGCTCGACAATTTTTTTTTTTTCAACACCTACCAGCTGAACATGAGTGGATCATTCTGGAAGTTCAGCAATGGGTTCACCTCTCTATCTAACATTCTGACGTTGTTGGAGAAGTATCAAGCCAACCAGGAGTCCAGTCGAGAAGGAGATGACAATGAAAGCGCTCATGAACCAATGGGAGAATATGAGGTGCTTGTGAAACTATTGGACGAAAACGACCTTCTACAAGAGCTTCTTTCAAACAATTCATTACTTTTGGAGTTCTTACGCGACGAAGCGGTGTTGAAAGTATTGGTCGAGTTTGTGTTGGGAGAACATGCGGCTAACGCTGAAGATACCCAAAATCCGCCGCCAGGGGATGACAAGGAGGAAGAGGAGGACATTACTCAAGCTACCGAAAATCTCGATAAGCTAGCAGTCAAGGAGGATAGCGAAGAAGAAAGCGAAAGCGAAGAGGAAAGCGAAGAAGAGCGTCAAACCCGCCATGCTACTTTGGCAGCCGAAATCTTATCGGCAGACGTGTGGCTGTTAACCGACACAGTGATGGAACTGACGGCCAACCTCAATAAATTATGGCTGGTGCTCGACAAGGAAAGTCCGCTAAGCATCAATACCTCCACCTATTTCATGAAAATCATGGAGCATCTCCTAGATATGAAGTGTGAAGAAATGATCAATTATTTGATTGACAACCAACCTAATCTCGTCACCAAGTTCATGAATCATTTGCTGAATCCTCCACTTATGGATTTCTTGTTGAAGCTTATCTCTACCGACAAGCAGGACAATGCCACCGGCATCATTGATTTTCTTCAGCAGCAAAATCTCATCACCTACCTCATAGGTGCGTTGGACATTGATGAGAGTCAAAACCACGAGGACGCGTTGATCAAACAACTGTCGGCAGCCGATTTCCTCAAGGCGTTGATCACCATTTCTGCCAATTCCACCGCCGACAACAGTACCATTGGCCCCAACGAGCTCACGCGTGAGCTCGTTTCATATAAGCAAATGGAGCGGTTGTGTGCCATCATGCTAAAAGGAGGATATGCGTTGGCCAACGGAGTTGGGATCATTATTGAGATCATTCGTAAGAACAACTCCGACTACGATATCTTACCGGTGCTTTACATTACTCTCGAGTCTCATCCGCCCACCGGCAGAGACCCCATCTATCTTGGCCACTTGTTAAAGGTGTTTGCTGACAAAATTGATGAGTTTAACAAATTGTTGATCCATGAAGGCAAGGCCACGTTGAGGACGCCGTTTGGGGTGATCGAACCACTCGGGTTTGAGCGTTTCAAGATTTGCGAGTTGATTGCCGAATTGCTCCATTGCTCCAATATGGCGTTGTTGAACGACAACAAGGGGTTTGACGTCGTCAAGGAGCGGGACGAGCTTCGTGAGAAGATGAAGGAATACGATTCCGTGAGCTTCAAATACAACGAGGTGATTGTGTTGCCCAGCGAGGGGGGAGATGAGTCCTCTAAGGACGACTTCAATGATACCATTGATTCGTTTAACCAGCACAACTCATCCATGCGGGAAGATGACGATGAGCCGCACGCCAACGCCAATCTCAGCGAAGACCAGATCCGTGCAAATCCGGTGATAGGAGATTTCCTCAAGATATCGCTCTTTGACACCCAAATCATCTCCAACGTTTTAACAATGTTTTTCAAGTTTCCCTGGAACAATTTTCTTCACAACGTGGTGTTCGACATCGTCCAGCAGGTGTTGAACGGATCCATGGACATTGGCTTTAACAAATTTTTGGCCGTTGATCTTTTTGATCGGGGAGACATCACCAACAAAATTATTCATGGACAGGACCTTTGCAGCGAGTACGAAGAACTGCACAACGGAATGAGATTAGGGTATATGGGACACTTGACGTTGATTGCCGAGGAGGTTGTCAAGTTCATTCAGCTTTATCCTGTGAACCTGTTGAGCGAATTAATCGACAACAAGATCGAGGACGAAGTATGGCAAAACTACGTGAGCCATGTTCTTTACGATACACGGGAAAAATACAACGCCATTCTTGGAGGCGGAGAAGACGAGGAGACCACGCAACTGTTTGACGAAGAAGGACATTCGTTTGAGAACCAGTTCGAAGACGACAAAGACCGAGATGTTTTCTCGGGGTACGAGAATTATGATCGCATTGATGAAGAGGAGGAGGAAGAGGAAGAAGACGGTCATCAGGAGGAGCATTATGACGAGCAGCAGCTACCAGAAGATGAGGACGAAGAGGCCGATGAGGAAGACGAGGAAGTCGAGGGCGAGACTCATGAAAAGCATGCTGCTCGTAAGGACGAGGAGGTGGAGAGTAGTGATTCGGATGACGATCATTTCAACTACATGTCTCAGCAGTTGAGTAACACCACGTCATCGGAAATAGTGTCAGAGGAAAGTCTCCATGAAGATGATGATTACATTGATCCCAACGATGATGGGATGTCGTATAAAAAACAACATCCACTTTATGACGCTCACGGAAGTTTGAGAAGTGAACTTGATTACGACGAGCTGGATAGTTCTAGTTCTAGTGAGGAGAGCGATGACAATGATGATAATGATGAGGAGGAGGTTAAGTTAACCCGAGCAGCTCTGAAGGGCTAGCTATCATGATATAACGACGGCATGATTGCATTATACGTTGCCATTTATATTAATACATGTAACCAATACAGCCAGCAACTAAAACCAAATCCTTTCTGGCTCGCAGGCCACGGGAAGGGTTCTACCGTGCCACAGGGGCAATACGCGGTTTTGGAGGTTAAGCGGTTACCTTGCGACCCTCCCTCTCCAATGGAGGCAATGCAGAAATGACGTCGCCTGCCTTGATTGGTTCCTCTTCACGCTTGGGCACGCCTCCCATGAGACCCTTTCTCATAGCCAAGCCAGAAGACCTCTCCACGGCACCACCGTCATAAAATTCATCCTGGATGGGATGCATCAAAACCGTGTTGTTTTTGCTGATGGTGATGATGGTGTTGGTGGGCACACAGATCCAATCGCCACGCTCAAAGGTGAGAGGCTCAGAAGCCACGAAAATCACATCCTGAGAGCGATTCAACCGCTCCATCTTGAAAAGACCAGGCTCGTACTCAAAGAAGCGAGAGCCGGTGGAGAAGTGCAAGGATGCGGCTTCATCGGTTTTGGAAGTGATGTATCGACTCACCACCACAGACTCACCGTCAGTGATGGCAAAATTGAGCAATGAAGGCTCTTCAGTGACTTCGACCTGCCACTTCTTTATATACTCAATGGTTGTGAGGGTAGCCTGGCGAAGAACATTGTGGGAAAACTGGGTGGATGAGTCGGATGGATTGTAACCCATCTTATGAAGGGTATCCAAAAATAATGCAAAACAACACTCCGAGTCGGTGGAGCCTTGAATCATGAGAAAGTACTCATCCTCTAAGTGATTGATGAGCGTCTTCTTGATCTTGTTGAACTCGGAGATGCCTCCATTATGCATAAACATGAGCCGCCCGTAGGAAAACGGATGACAGTTGGTTTCGGAAAGAACCCCCTGCGTCAGCGCCCGGACGTGGCCAAACACCAAGTTGGATTCTGTGCACTGAGAAAGGTTGTTGAGATTGACGTTATTCCATGCTGGGGTAATGGCCTTGAAAATACAAGGCTGTTTGGTGGAGGAGTAGTATCCCACACCAAATCCATCTCCGTTGATTGGGTTTCTCATATCAAGCCGGAGGCGCGAGTCAAACGACTGATTGATGATGCTGTGAGCGGGCTTGGTGAGAAGGTCTGAGAGCACCATAGACTCTCGGCCCTTGTAAATCATAAAGCGGCACATGAGGAAGAATAAGTAGGTGTGGTGGGAAGATAGTCACACCAGGTCATGTGACGGTAAGGAAAGACGACGGCAATGTGGTCACGTGGACACTCACGTGCGGGGCCCGGCGTCGGGGGCCTCGGGGTTCCCCCGCGCCATTGACGAGCCGATGTCGTCGCCGTTACGCTGGGTCCCTGCCATTGGCTGGGCATCATCCATACCCCAGACTCTGGTCAGACTCTGGTTTTCACCCATTTGAAGAGGTGAAAGCTTTAGTGGCGTGATTATTCCCAATCCTGAGTCGCTTCCGGGCTACCCCCACCCAAGGGGCATCCAGCTGGCACCACTTTGATGCCCAATCCAGACGCCGGGGCAGCTTAATGTCGCGGAGTGTGGCCGCGACATTGAGTCAACCTGAGTCATCCCTTGGGCCGAGGGCCGGACTTCATTCTCCGTGTTGTACGTCATGTAGCGCAAGGAGTCCGGGGTGGCACGATAAGATATAAAAACCCCGGTATTCCCGAATTTTACAAATTGTTTTCACCAGTCAACAATGTCTCTCTTCAGAACTCTTCAAATCTCTCCTGCCACTATCACCATCTTTCACAATGCAAAGATCCCTGCTAGTGGCACATTGTATAAGCTTCTCGACCTGTCATATTATCAGTTGAACAACGACAAGAACCAATTCCAGGTCGACCTCATGGCTAACCAAATGCCCACCTTCGATCAATACGCTACCATTTACAATCAATGTATCCATAACCAGGCAGACAAGTCTATATTAACTGGGTGCTTCCCATTTTTGAAGCCCAAGACGCATGCCAAAGATTCCAAGAAGGTGACGGTGACCTCGCCCATCGGAGCGGTGCAAAACGGTACCAAAAAGATGTTTAGCGAAGGAGAATACGCCATGATTTATGAAGCATTCAATTCGTTGACGGCCGAAGCCAACCCTGAGGTTGATCCATCTGAATTGTTCCAGGCGCCCTTAGTTGTTGACTGGGACCAAAACTTGATTGCCAACGACGAGCACTCTTTGGGTCAAATTTTGCACAAATACAACGCTTCCGACGCCGAGCTTTCGGCTGCCTGATTGTCACCAGCAGCTAGTTGATGTAGTTGACTGATTTTCGAGGTACATATGATACGATTTACGATTCTTAACTACGTGTAGAGTCACATGCGCATTTGCTTCTTATGTTTTTACAACCTCCATTTTTTCACTACCTCCTCACTGGTTGAAGCTTTCCACTTCTTTTTCCTCCATCTTGCTCATCGCTTGCTCATCAAGGTCCCCAATTTGGCCTCAATCACCTAAGCGCCATGAAGCCGGTTGATAAATACCTCGCCGTCTACAACGGAGCATCGGCAGTCCTATGGCTGTTCATTCTTTACACCGCCCTTTCGGACATCCAGGCAGTCCTCGATCCCGAAGCACCCGACCACCTTACCAATTACTATGTTTCTCACCAATACGTTGACTACCCGCACAAGTTCCTCGTTGCTGTACAATTGTTCAACGCCATAGCGGAAACTTCTCACACAGTATTGGGGTTGGTCAGATCTCCAATATTGACGGTGCTTCTTCAGTTCTACGCCCGTTTGTCCATCACCAGTGGCATTACTTATAAGGTGCCCGACTCTCCTGCCAACTACCACTTCGTAGCGTGGCTGGCGCTCACGTTGGCATGGCTGGTGACCGAGATCATAAGATATGGCTTCTATCTCATCAAACTTATCCGTCCTGAAAACCTTTCCTATAACTTGTTGTGGCTTCGGTATTCTTCTTTCTACGTATTATATCCATTGGGGCTCATCTCCGAGTCGTACCTGGTATACTTGACATGGGCTCACCTCCCGCCCAGTGCTTACAAGACCTATCTTCTTGCAGGCTTGTTCTTGTACATTCCTGGCTTCATCACTTTGTTTGGTCACATGGCTCGCCAACGCCGCAAGGTGCTCACTAACCAAACCCGTTTCCGGATGTCGTGAGTCCCCTTCTGTCGGTCAAGATGCCGACTCCATAAACATTCAATAAACTGTAGAGCACCGCCTCCAGCCAGTCTCATTCATGTACCTACCCAAAATCTCAGTCACGTGAGCACCGTGCTCCGCGTCAAACCCAACAACATGTCTAAGTGGTTGATTGCCTACAACTCCATCTCGTCATCATTGTGGCTGGTGGTGCTCTTCAACACCATCTTCCTTGGATCTCTCCTTGGACAACCCATTCTCTTTGAGAAAACCGCCCTTTCATTGACCGTGATCCAGTGCTGTGCCGTGGTTGAAGTTTTCAACTCGGCCTTGGGCATTGTCAGATCGCCTCTCTTCACCACCACTGCTCAGGTATTCTCAAGATTGCTCATTGTGATTGGAATCTTCCAGTTGTTGCCCGATTCCCCTGCCAATTACCATTGGGCGTACATTACATTGACTCTTTCGTGGTCAGTCACTGAGATCATTAGATACTCCTACTATGCCGCTAACTTGTCCAAAAGTGGTGTTCCCTACTTCTTGACGTGGTTGAGGTACTCGTTGTTCTATGTGTTGTATCCCACGGGAGTTTCCAGTGAAATCGCCATCATTTACTTGTCGCTTGATGAAGCAAGAGCAGTGTATGGAGACTGCTACTACTACTTTTTGGTGGTGATGATTGCCACGTATGCACCTGGTTTCTACACCTTGTACACTTACATGATTGGCCAGAGAAAGAAGGTACTTGGAAAGTCTGACAAGCAGCAATCCAAGAAGCAGCAATAGTGCCTCTTTTGCTACGATGGCCGTCTATATCGTCTGTGCGTGTATGCCTTAATGTAAGTCAGCTAAGTTCTAGTTTAGTACAGTTGCTTAAGTTCTGCTCTGGGTATCACTTAGTGTGCTCAATCTCCTCGATCAACTGCTCGATGTAGTCAACAATGGTGTCCCCCTCCACGAACTCATAACTTTTGACATCCTTCTTCTTGGACGCAAAAAAGTTGAAGCGAGAGGGCGGCTTGGGTTTGGACATCAACGCACTGTTCTTCTTCTTTTGCTCAAACACCAACCGGAACGCTCCTCGGATGTAGGAACCATCGTACTTCACACAAAGCTTTCTCAACACCCGGACCACAAGGTAATGGGGATGGTAGCTGTACCAGCGTAAGTTCCAGCTAACCAATCTCATGAGATGAAGGAGAACGAAGTCAAGCGTGAGAAAATCTGTTTCAAGAGTAGCCTTGAAGTCTTCAAACACCTTGCCAAAGCTCTGAAGAATAATCTTGTTCGAATAGAGATGTCCAGTGTACTGATCGGTTATTGAGTCAACGGTAGACTCAAGCGTATCGCTAAGCACGAACTCGTCGTAGATCTCGAGAAGCTTCATGGTACCAAAGTAATCAAACCGCTCGTTGTTGGCCACGCCAATTACACTGGTGATCAACGCACCGATGGAATCCTTAAGATTATACTTGGCTGAGTAACCGAGGAAGCCAAGCATCTCCCACTCGAGGGCAGAGTGCTCCAGTTCCTTGTTCTTTAACATGAGGACCCGGAAGTCCTCGTATATCGTCACAAACATCAGATCGAGCCACGGCTCACACGGGGCGCTTGAGAGCTGCGAGTTATCAACCACAAATGATTTGGAAACCACCATCTTTTCTCGTCCGAATACACTTTCCTTGAGTCTCACAGTCTCGTCCCAGCCAATCACCGCGACGAGCAACGTCAAAAGATCATAGGTCCGGCCCCAGGTGGAGGTGCGGTCGAAGTCAAGAATGGACACCGTGGGCTTGCCGGCGGACTGAGTGGAGAATAGCATTTTTACCGCGTTGGGGCCGCCGATCTTGACGATGTTGTGGTCAACGGACGTGAGCTCACGAGTGGAAGCCACCATGAGAGGAGACTGGTGAAATTGGTTTCCCACAATGGAATGACGAAGATGAGGACTAAACACAAATATGTCGCTCCATAGCTTCTTCATGGATCCTAGACAGTTGGGGGTGGGGAAGTAGGAGTTAAAGGTCTTTTCGGAGATCACCTCCTCTCTCCTGGTTAATCGCAGCACGAACGTAGACACAAACACGTCGTTGAGTCCCAGGACGTACTCAATAGATGGTGGTTTTTTGGAATTGAGCACCACCGGCAAGATATTGATGGTCTTCAATGCTTGTTGGTAGTTCTTGGTGAGTATGAAGCACAAGGCCAAGTAGTACCAGCACTCAAAGTCTAGCGGTAGCAGCTTGACGCATCTTTCGGCGATTTTCAATGCAAGTGGATATGACTGTTTCAGAATCAAGAACTTCACTTGCTCAAGAAGAATAAGCGCTCCCTGGGTAGAGGGCTTGTCCCTGGACAAGTGGTTATGCATTATTTGGAGGTACTGGGACTCTGTGCCGTAGGCCTTGAGGAGTCGAAGCACCACGTAGTCGTATTCGTAGGGAGCGTACTTCTGGTGGATTTGGTCAATAGCGAGGTTGGCCACCGTTCCTGAGGGGTCGGTCTCGGCCAAGCGAGCCATGGTGTCCACCAAACAGTTACGGTACCAGGATACTCTTTTGTTGGCCAGATCATGGCTTCCAGAGCCTGCCATCACCCCGTAGAACGGTCGCATTTCTGACAAGTGGCCCTTGGGGAGCAACTTCACCAACTTGGTGAGCGCCAGCGACACGTCGCCGGCAACATCGCCGTAGCTAACGGTGCCCACCAACTGGTGGTGAGGAAAGTCAACATGCCAGAACAACCGGATCAACGAACTTACGCTCAATGCGTTCCAAAAGTGCTCACCGACGTTTTCGATGGTCTTGTCGGAATATGACTGGGTTTTGCGGAATTTGGCGTCGTTGCTGTTGGAAATGATGGAGAAGGAGGCATCGATGGTCACGGGGATCTTCCTCAGCGAGCTGGTGGTGTGGATGATGAACTTGGCCCGAAGATCCGACCGAGAAAAGATGTTATACGAGCAGTAGGTGATGATCATTTCCTTTTTGTAGTTGCCCAAGTTCTCCGTGATATCCTTTCTCCAGTGGTATCCATCGGGCCTGGACTCGAGACCAACCAACTGACACACGTGAGCCTCAATGGCTCGGTGGCCACCCTGGGAAATGTCCAATCCGTTGTGGTAGTGGTAGAATCCCAAGTATCCGTCGTCCTCCTTGCGATCGGCCATGAATTCATCCACAAAGTCGTGGTTCAAGTACTGCTGGCTGCGCTGGCCGTAGTAACGGCCCCAATGGATGAGATCGGGCGGCCCGTTGGCTGCATTTTCTGTGCCTATGGCATCGTGAGCCTTGGTTCTGATCGCAAGCGCCTGGCCAAACTGAATCTCCCTGATCCACGGGGTCACCAATGCGTCCGAGTCCCGGCCGATGACAAAATGATCCTGGCTCCCGTTGGGAGTGCCGGGTAACGAAGAGTCGCTGATGAACGGACTCAACAGGACAGTCAGATGGGACATGATACGATGGAGGTTTAGTGCGAGTAATGAGAATTTGCTGAATCGGGATTTCCATCCGAGACACGAGCGGCCCACGCCGACGTGGCGGAATGGAGCCAAGCCTACCGGAGCGGAATGGGGCCAGGCCCCCCGGGGCGGACGGCTGGCGGGGGATGCACTACAGGTGGTGGTTACTAGGGGCATATAGCTTGATGTTTCTACTCTTCTATCTGTGGCTCCACGGTGCTGGCAAACTGTGGGGTCTGGTTGATAATGTCGAAAAAGTCTTGCACAACTTGCATGATGTGGTAGGTTTCCAGGAAATCGATCTTTCCGTCGCCGTGATGGTGGCTCAATTTCTGGCGGAGCTCCAACGCCATCACACAGTGTTCGATTCTGGTAACCACATGAGCAAATAAGTTGATGAGATCCTTCTCGTTGAATGCAGTGTTGATCTTTTCGTTGATGATACCGGAAGAGTTCTTCTGGAATCCCTCACTCATGCGGAAGCCTCCGTTCATGAGCGAGCAGATGCTCTCCAACCTCAATGACACAGTTCTCAACCCATAGATGCTCTCCACGGGAAGGGCGCCCACCACGCGGGTGCTCATTTGCGTGGGCTCCTCGTTGTTGAATCTCTTCTTGAATATTTCGTATCTGACTTCGAGACGCTTGGGGAACGCAAGCGTAACGAGCTCGGGAGTTTCGAGTCCCTTGAGTTTCTTTTCTCCAATCTCAAAGTACGACGTTCCAATGTCTTCGAGAGCGGTGATTTCCCGCTCGATGATCTCGCCGGCACGAATGTTACCGTGGTACGCGTCCTCGAGCGATATTTTCTCTTGCTTGACGTTCTCGTGGATCTTAAACAACGTCTTGATTTCGTCGAAGAAGTCGGTACTCATGGCAATCTGGCCACCGTCTGCCACGGCGTTCACACGCGAAGCACGGTTGACCATGGGTCCAAAGTAGTCCATTCTTCTCGTCACCATATCAAGCTCACATACCGGAGAACCCCAGTGGACACCCATTCTGACCGATAATCCTCGGAAAATGGTGTAGCCGGTTCCGTCGGTAACCTCGCAGCACTGGTCGGTGTCGAGAATCTCCGCTGGCCAGTCTTCGTGTAAGAGTTGATGCTGAACATTGAAACACCAGAGCAAAGCCGCCGTGGGCGTGGGGAACGACACCATGAAAGCATCACCTTCAGTCTTCACCTCATAACCACCCACGATTCTCAATTGACGACGCATGATGGTGTTGTGAAGCTTAATGGCGGAACGCATAGCAACGGGATAAGCATCCCAAAGAAGAGTGGAGTTCTTGATGTCAGTGAAGACCAATGCCAACTCTCCAACGGGAGGATCGATTTCATCGTCCAATCTTCGTAATGCCAGGTCTCCTGCTTGTAAGGTACGTTCTCTTCTCTTCTTCACAAACCCATCGGAGTCGCGAAGGTTGTTGTAAAGACTACCAGAAGTGAATTTTCTGGACTTTTGCTGGCCAAGAGTAATCACCAACACCGAGATTTTATCGGTGGCACCATAACAAATGGCATAATCTCTCAATTTTTGCGCCGCCACCATGGGGTCGTCCTTCTCCTGGCGAAGAATATCCACCGCCAATTCGTACGAAATGTAATCCCAGAACACCTTGGTGGCAATCACAATCATGTCATCGGCGGCCGTGAGCGACACTTCCCGAATATTGGGACCGGAATGGGTGTGAGGCAAGTAGTTGAAAAATCCTACGCCTCGAGACACGGGAAGTACGCCGTCCAACGCACCGTCTCCCGAAACATAACCTCCAGATGCCCGAATACGTTCAAACTCGGGCCGGTTGGTGGGGTCGTGCTTGGTGGTGAGATGGACATAGTCACCGGTGGATCTAGACAAGAGGGCCTCGACGTCACCAATGTTGGCAGTGTACAACTGGTGATTCTTGATATAGATTATGGTCGCTGCGCAACCTGCTGGACCGTCATCGTCGAGATCAAGCTCGCTCAACTCAGAACTGGTGGAAGAAGGCGTGAAGCAATGGTTCTTCTTAGCGGAAAGAATGCCATTGATTTCTTTGTTCAAAGTGAGGAACGTTCTGCGGATAGCGTCCTGAATGTCCTCGTCGGACTTGATCTTGTTTAACTCTGTGGTGAAACTTGGGACAAAGAGAGTTTTGGCAAGATGCGATATGCGGTGGGCCTGGTTGGAGGCACCCTGTTTTCCATCAAATGAGCAAACGAGAACCTCGTTCTCGTTACCTCTGAACTTCTGGATGAAGATGTCTCTGCTGCTGACCCTGTCTCGCATTCCCATGGAGTCCGATACACCGTAGCCAACATTGTCCAATTCCGAGGCGGTAGTTCTGATTCTCATGTTGATATTCTGATCCGGCACCGAACTGGTGGTCAAAGTCACGTCAATCAATCCCAACACCTTCAACTGTTTCAACACAAGCAAACTGTCAAAATCCTCGCCGGTATCGGGGTTGGTAATGTGACTCAGCTTGATTTCAAAACGTTTGTTACCGGAGAAGTTGAGCGATCTCAATGCCTTGTTCCAGTGCCAGTTCCAGTCGTATGGCCAATTGGAGATATTATACTTTAACTGATTGGACCCCACGTCCAAGTGCTGCAAGTTGGACAACTTAGCCAACTCTGCAGGAAGTGACACCAACTTGTTGTTATTGATATGCAACAACTTGAGCGCCTTCAAATTTTCGATGTCGTCAGTAGGAAGGGTGGTAAGCTCGTTTCCTGACAAGTAAAGCTCATTCAAGCGGGTGAAGCGGCTCAACGCACCCTCGGGAATTTCCATAAGATCGTTGTACGACAAATTCAACGACTTGAGTTGAACAAGTACTGATAACGCCTCGAAAGACTCGTCCGTCAATCTGTTATCGGCAATGGTCAACACCAACAAACTTTCCGCCAACGATGTGGCATAGCTGTCCTCGAGCTCATCTCCAGGCCGCTCGCCGTCTTCGGAAGTACGAAGTCCAACAGAGTTGGAAATTCGCTTCACCACCGCAAGGGGGGGCTTGGGGAACGATGTGAGAAGATTGGAAGACACATTCAATACCGACAATGACCTCATGCTCCAGATGTCATCGGGGAGCAGCTGCAAGTTGTTGGAGTGCAAGTCAAGATACTGCAAGGACGTCAACTGGCCAATGGTGCTGGGGAAGACTTGAAGGTTGTTGCCGTAGAGCGACAAGAACGCCAACTTGGACAATTGGCCCAACTCGTCGGGTAAATTCACCAAGTGATTCTTATCAAGCACCAACTTTTCCACGTGGGGAATCTTACTGATGAACTCCGATGGAACCGATGTGAGTTTGGCCTTGGACAAGTCCAACACCGTAAGAAGTGGAAGAACGTTGCGGAACACGAGGTTTGTGATGGGGTTTCTATCGAAATGCAATAAGCGCAAGCTCTCCATTTCGTCACTGAACGCCGAGATGTTGTTCTTGGAGGCATAAGCCACCTCCAAGTTGGGAAGTGAGCCCAACACGTCCACGTTGGAAATAGCATTGTATCTGATATCGAGCCGCTTAAGGGAGATCAACTTGGTGAAACACCCAGGAAGCGCCTTGCTGAGTTTGTTGGTACAAAGATTCAACTTGGAAAGCTTGGTGAGCTTGCCAATTGAATCCGGGATGTATGACAAATCATTATAGGAGAGATCCAAGTCACGCAAATTCTCAAGATCGTTGACGGCCTCCGGGTACATGTGGAAGAAATTAGATGACAAGTTAAGGGACGTCAAGTTTTGCAACTTGCCGAAAGACCTGGGCAAATGAGAAAGCTGGTTGGAGTTGAGTTTCAAGTGGGTGAGATTGCGTAAATGGCTGAAGCGAGAGGGCAACTCATCCAAGAAGTTCTTCTCCAAGTCCAAATGGGTAAGTTTCTTGGCCTCCAAGAAATTCTGGGGGAATTTGGAGCATCCGTTTCGGGCAAAAACGATGCTGATAAGGTTATTACATGTTTGAATGAAGTCCAAGGGGATGTAGATTGACGGGTTGTCGGAGACGATCAAGCGTTCAATCTCGTATGTGTGCTGATGGAAAATAATGGGGATGTTTTTGAGATTAAGCCCCGAAATGTTGACGTCAACGTAATCCTTGGATAGCATGGTCTCCTCTTCATGGGTAAGACTGCGAAGAAGAATGTTCTCCACCACGAATTTACAGATGAACGAAAGGTCCTCCCTTCCAATGATGTGGAGCGCGTCAGTGTCGTGGTAGCCACTGAGCATCAACAAGCCCTGTTGGATCTTGAGGGGCTTCTCGTATGGCTCGAGCACCTTCACGCAATTACCAATGTAGACGGAGATCTGACAGTTGGAGGTGGACTCAAGGAAGAATTTTCTTTGCACAATTCCCAACAAGTCGGCGGTGGTGGTTTCCAAAGGACAAAGAATCGTGGTGAATGTATTGTCCTCTTTGAAAACTCGAATAATATGGTTGGGGCCCTTGTCAGAAGGCGCGTGGTAGCGCTGCTGAGAACCATAGAGGATAGGAAGATGGGTTTGACGCCGCGGAACGTCCTCTTCCCGTTTCAACTTACGGTGGTGCTTAGGATGGCTTTCGTGTTCTTCCGCGGATAGGTACAGGCCGGCCGAAGACGCCGACAGAACGGAAGATTGGTCATTGGATGCGATGGGGATCACAGAAAGGTGGTGGCCTGTTTCACGGATTAGCTCGGGGCTGGAGTCGTAGTCATCGTCATCGTCGTCTTCGTCGTCGTCGTCGTCATTCGTGTCGGAGGAATCAGAAGCTCCGGTAACCACCTTTTCTCCGCCCAACGCATCGGTCTTGACATCCCAACTATCGGGCGCCTTCCAGGTGCCACTGCGGTCGCGTAGCATGGCCAATGAGGTGTACGATTTCTTAGGTAGTAATCGAGGTGCTTCGCTGGTCAGGCCGCGTGGCCGTCCAGCGTCATAACTAATGGGAGAGAGCGCCGAGGGATCAGTGGGACTTTGAGTGCCGGGAGACGAAGCGGTCTCTTTATCCATGGGCTTGACGATATCATTGATTTCATTCAAGTCCAAGTCAAACCCCCCCTTGCCTGATGATAAGGGGGCGGTGTTATTTCGGACAGCGGTGTGTGCCTTGTTAGCTATGGTGGTGTTTTCGTATGACTGCAGTCGCAGAACAGGGTTCTTCGACTGGGCATGCAGAGTGATGGAAGGAACGCGGAACTTGTGCTTGGAGCTGGACGCCGAGGCAGAAGACGATGAGTTGGACCCCTTTCTGCTAGACACATCCACGGAATCCTGGCGGCCAAACTCAGGCTGGTTAGGACTAGTGGACTCCATGGAGGTATCGGAGTCCTTCCGAGACGAGATAAGTTTCCCCAAGAGCGAGTTGCTTTTCTTTTTGAAACGAGGTTTGATTGGATGGGTCAATGGAGGTACGTTGATCCCCATGGCCCTTCGGTTGGAGTGAAAGCCCCGGTACGAATCTTTAAGATCCGTGTGTTCGGGCTCGGCTTCTGCAGTGTTGGATTTGGTCAAACTGACAATTGATGACCGGGGACTGTACTCCTCGCCGTGGTCCGAGTAAGGCGAAGTATTCTTGAGGTGACTGTCATCGAACGAAATATCATCTTCGTATTTGGAATTGAAGGCGAACCCAGACTTTTCCTTGGAATGAAGGGAGTTGGAATTGGAGGCATCCGAAGGCGTCATAGATGCCATTGATGGCTTGCTGGAAAGTTTGGTGCTTGTTTCCTCCTCAACTCTTGACATAGCCAAGTCTGCACCAAGATTGTTTCTGGGCTTTTCTCTTCTGAAAAAGCTCATCTCAGTAGAGCAATTGAGGGATTGGTTGATCGATTAGTGAGGTTTGAAGTCCGGGCACAACGGGCAGCGACTGGTGGTGGAAGGGGATGGTCGGATCTGTGGAAAAAAAATATATATATTTGAGCGGGCGGACCTTTTTTTTTTGGTCCCCTTTCTGGTCCCTCTAATTTTCTGCTTTGGGCCATTTTTCAAGTTTTATGGCGGGCCTGCATATAATTCTCGTCTAGATCTATAAGGACACTCCTTCACCGACATTCTTGCTAAGAATCTCTATTCCTTCTACGATGGCCGAATCTTCTCGAACGATTAACCATAAGCTCAATGAATTGCTTTCGAAGAGTGAGTACTGACGGTCAATTGGACCCGATCTGCTATCATGGACGCTTTTTACTAACTTCTCTAGCCAATATCAGCAAGCCAAAGCTTGATTCGCCGACCGCAATACAATATCTGTCTACTTTAAAGGCCAACATCCTTGGTAAAGATAAACAAGAGAAGGTAAACTCAATTGTTGTTCTTGCCAAGCTTCTTGACTGTATAATTGGAAGTGACGCTGTGAGTGATGATTTCACTCAAATTCTTGACTATACGTTATTCCTGACGTTATTCTCCATTGTCAGTCTGAACATGTCGTCCGAAACTTATAAGGCCATCTTGAAAATCTCGGTTTTGACCATTAGTGGTGCTATTTTCAGATCCAAGGACGATCTGATTGACAAATATACCCCACTATATGAATCTTTGATCGAATATCTTGATGTCATTGATATCGTCACCCAGAAACTATTCCTCTCGGATAACAAAATCACTTTTAGTTCTATCAAGCTTGTTACCGATTTGATCAACAAGGCTCTCAAATTCAACTATAACTCCATCATCACCCTTGCTGGAAGATTAAAGCATGTGACATTTTTCAGCACCATTGGCAACTTGATTGAAACCGATGACACTTCCATCCTCGATGCCATTAATTCTTTGAAAGTGGCCTATTTCAACCTCAATGATTATCTCAACGCCACTACCTTTGATTTATCCATCAAGTCCCACCAAGTCATGTTGAACAATTTGTTTATTTACTTGGAAGTTTCTCTAAATGAGTATGGGTCCCCTGCCACCACCGAAGAATATATCAAGGCCGGCTTCACTGATAATCCTCGCAAGTTTGTGGTGGAAAATTTCACCATTCTCCTCGCCATGAACTTAAAGGTGTTCTTGAAGGATCCCAATATTACCTTCAAGAAGAGATTTCACGAAGAGCTTATGATGACGGATCATTCGCGTACCTTCCCTATTTATCTATTCATGGAAAAGGCTACCGAAATGTGGATCCGCATCATTAATGATGAACACTCATTTCCCCACATTCATCATTCCATTCTTAGCTGGGAGCTCATGTTGTTTTACACCATGAATAATAGTTTGGTCTTATGGCAAGAAACGGGTGCCGTGGCTGAAAATGTAAGAGACGTCGAGGGAATCATGCAACTCTTGGAATCACATGCCTATACTCTTGAAGCAGATTTGGGTTTGAATAAACCTATCGACGAATGCTTGGACATAACCAATAACAGTACGGGAGAGGAGTTGCGCCGATCTCAAGTCAATTCCTTCAAGCAAAAACACGCTGAGAAATGGGGCCTTCGGTTCGCTGACTTCAATAAAGCTCTATCGGCTGAAGTCATGGACTTTGTGTGTGAACAAAGAGTGATTCAGCTTTTGAAAGGTTCCTGGGTATTCACTGAAAATCACGGAGATGTGTTGTTGAAGAACCGAGAAAAGAAATCAAACTATAAATATTACTTCATTCTATTATCTCCCAATAGAAAGGAGGTGTACTATAAAGAATTCGTGGAAAAGCCGACCATAAATCCTAATTTTGAGCAAATGGAAGGCCAATCAGTCAACTTGTCCGATATAACCGACTTCTTGTCCAGCAAAATCGGCGAATACATTGGAGAGGAAGATAAGCTAAAGCATTCGCAGTTGATCTCGGTCAAAGGAACCATTTCTTACGAGAAAATTACTCTTGTTGGAGAGGGCAACAAGAAGCTCTTATCATTCTATACCGACACTCAAGTCAGCAAGTACGTTTGGTTAGACGGTCTCAAGATGTTGAAGGGAATGATCATGCCGGGCCAATTGTCTGAAGAGACAGAAAAACAACTAGAGTCGTTGATCGACATCAGAAGAAACACTCAGCTCCTAAGCTTAGAAGATAAGACAACTGGTGGAGAGCTCGAGCCTCAAGAGGAACTTTTAGACAGTGATGAAGATGAAGAATACTATGATTTAGTGGAGTTGACAAATGTCGCCGATGACTTCCACTACCAATAGGTCTTGCTTCGGGTGTTTGGGTTGTAATAAATATTTTAGTTGTCATTACACTGTAAAATAGTGAAGTCTTCACATTATGTGAATAATACGTAATTTCGTGCTTCATCGCAAAAAGATGCAAAAACCACTGAATGTTCACCAACATCAAATTCTCCTGGCCCCGGGGTAGTCTTTTTGTGGAAATTCAACATTTTGTAAATTCATCATCCAAAATCATCATTTCAGCTCAAATAGTCAAGCGGCCGTTCTTTACGGATGGCTTCTGTAGATGCCCCGATCTAAGTGTAGGATATCCTCTTTTGGGAATCACACCCGTACACCACGGCATTTTTTCACGCGATGATCTTTACGTCTCTGCTCATCTCTAACATGGCAAAATCCAAAAAACAACCCAAGGACGATTTGATTCTCACAATCGACAGTGACTCGGAGAACATTCCAGTGGCTGAAGACTCTTCCGATGACGAAAAGGAGGAACCCACCAAGAAAGTGGAGAAGGAAGTGTCCGATGAGATAAATCCCGATTTTCAATTCTCGATGGATGGTTTCGAAACAACTGCCAAATTCGATGGCTGGGACTTTGGTGTGGACAAGGACGAAAGATTTCCCGCCAAGAAGGAGGTGAATCTTGACGAAATTTTGAGAAGAAAGGGTGGTTTGACCAAGCTCGCTGGCGGTGATGTGAAGTACGAAGAAGAGGAAGAGGAGGAAGAGGAGGATGAAGAGGACGAAGAAGAGGACGACGAAGCCATGGAAGAAGACGATGAAGACGAACTTGCACTTGACGGTTTTGGAATGGGTGCTTTGGAAGTCAGTGACGATAGCGAAGATGAAAAAGAAAAAGAAGAGAAGGAAGAGAAAGAAAAGGAGGAAGAAGAGGACGACGAGGACGAGGACGAAGATGAAGATGAAAGTGACACGGAAAAGGGTGACACCGAGGAGCAAATGGCTGACTTCTATGCTGACAAGGCAGAATTCGACAACAGTGACAAGCAAACGCACGAGACCTTTCAAGCCCTTCAATTATCTCGTCCTGTGTTGAGAGGATTGGCCGCTCTTGGATATTCCAAGCCATCTCCCATTCAATCAGCATCCATTCCCATTTCCTTATTGGGCAAGGATATTGTTGCCGGTGCCGTCACTGGTTCCGGTAAAACCGCAGCATACATGATCCCAATCATCGAAAGATTGCTCTACAAGCCAAGCAAAGTGGCGTCTACTCGTGTCATTATTTTGACCCCCACCAGAGAATTGGCCATTCAAGTTGGTGACGTAGGAAAGAAAATCGGTCAATTCGTGAACAACTTGAACTTTGGTCTAGCCGTCGGTGGTTTGAACTTAAGACAGCAAGAACAACAGTTGAAGACCCGTCCAGATATAGTGATCGCCACTCCAGGTCGTTTAATTGATCATATCCGTAACTCTGCATCTTTTTCCATTGATTCTTTGGAAGTCCTAGTCATTGATGAAGCTGATCGTATGTTGGAAGAAGGGTTCCAGGCTGAACTTACTGAAATTTTATCACTCATTCCTAAACACAAGAGACAAACATTATTGTTCTCTGCCACCATGAATACCAAGATCCATGATCTTATTCAGTTGTCATTGGACAAGCCGGTCCGGATCATGATTGATCCTCCAAAATCCACTGCTATGAAGTTGGTTCAAGAATTTGTGCGTATTCGTAAGAGAGATCATCTCAAGCCTGCGTTATTATTCCACTTGCTCAAACTCGTGGATCCTGCTCAACAGAACCGTATTCTTGTTTTCGTGGCTCGAAAGGAGACTGCCCACAAATTGAGAGTGGTGCTTGGTCTTTTGGGTATGAAGGTGTCAGAACTCCACGGTAGTTTGACTCAAGAGCAACGTCTTCAGAGTGTGAGTGACTTCAAAAACTTGGAGGTTCCCGTGTTGGTCTGTACTGATTTGGCAGCTAGAGGTTTGGATATTCCCAAGATTGAGATTGTTATCAACTACGACATGCCAAAGACCCACGAGATCTACTTGCATAGAGTTGGTAGAACTGCCAGAGCAGGCAGAGATGGTAAATCCATCACCTTCGTGGGAGAGTCCAATCAAGAAAGACACATTGTCAAGGAAGCCATCAAGTCGATCAACTCGGATGAAACCAAGAAGAAGGTGAAGGGAAAAGCTGTTTCCAGAAATGTGGAGTGGAAGGAGGTTGAAACCCTCCACAAGATTGTGACCGAGAAAGACTCTACGGTGGAAGAAGTCTTAAAGGAAGAGCAGGAGGAGAAGGAGCTCATCCACGCTGAGATGGAGCTCAACAAGGCCCAGAACCTCATGAACTTTCAGAAGGAGATTCAATCCCGTCCAAGAAGAACTTGGTTCGAGTCTGAGAAGGACAAGAAGAAGAATTCAACCGAGGCACTTCTGCAGCTAGCCAAGCGTGGCAAAAAGATCAACTCCAAGAAGAGAAAGCAAATAGAGGCTAAGAAAGAAGGTGGAGCAGTGTACAAAAAGACAAAGTCGGACCGTATGGCCTATCAAGGAAAGGCTAGAAATACCAAGGCAAAAGGAGGTAAGGGAAAGAGAAAGTAAGTACTTGTATATTAGTAATGTGCATTGACGGACGAGAATATAATTTTCATTTACCCAATCGAGTGACCATACCATGGCACAATGTAGAGTGGGTCTCTTATCTGCGCAAAATCTGCTTGGAGATTGGGAGCAAAAAATATCGTGAGACTGCTTTATAAAAATCTAGCCTCCCCCACAATAGCCCCTTAGGTTGCCATCAAAGAGATCATTAGAAGTCCTGCTAAACACACCACTCATACAGATGAATACCGAGATGTCGTACAGATCGGATGAAGACCGGTGGACCGCCCTCAAGAAGAGAGACCCTGGGGCTGAGGGCCAGTTCGTCTATGCCGTGCTAAGCACTAAGATTTGCTGTCGGCCCACCTGCTGTTCACGTCTTGCTCTTAAGAAGAATATTCGGTTCTATGATGATGTTGAGCTGGCTGTTAGCGCCGGGTTCAAACCCTGCAAAAGATGTAAGCCAGAGATGTCGGAGGGCTGGAACAACTCCAGGGAGTTTGTCGCTGCAGCCTGCTTTATACTTGCACGGATGGCCCATATGAAGCAGAAGCCCAATATTGATATCATTGCTCGTGGCCTCAATGTTTCCAAATGGCACTTTTGTCGAACTTTCAAAAGATACGCCGATCTCACGCCCCGACAGTACTATCTCAAGTGCTTGAATGGAAGTAATCCCTTGATGGAACGGCCTCTCCCCCTCATTGAAACCAAGAAAAGTTTAGATAGAAAGAAGGGCCCGAAGTCTACTGCTGCCACTATAACACAAGACTTACTAGCGGAATTTGACATCTCTGAATTCATGTGGGCAGAAACGATATTTTCAAGTATGATGATTGAATATGAACTAGGTATATAGGCTAGGGTTTGTTGGACAGTGATTGATCTAAGTTCTGCAATTCTATGGGTTGGTCATGCTGGACTTGACCGAGTTCCTGTTGATCAAGCATATTATCAAAAAAGGTTGTTCTTAACTCTGTCCACCTGGTCAGATAGGTAGACAATGCCACCAATAATACAGCACTTAGAATCTGAAGACACCACCAAAGGGTTGAAGTGGGAAATTTGCCTGTATATATCCACACCACGATTAAGTTGATGATATGAATAGTAATGGCAAAATCCCATGCAAGTTTGGATCTTCCCACTATGAGAGTGACAAATAAAACACACAATAGGGAATCAAACAACCAAAGGGAAAATAGAAACAATCCCATGGTATTATCCAGAGTTACCAACTCCCACAGAAATATCCAATCCACCTTGAAATCGTATCCGTTTAAAGACGATACTAGGTAAAAAATAATTAATGCAGTGAGATAGTAGAAACATTGAAGGATGATGATCTGGAATAAGAGTTTGGAAGGATTGTTGAAATCACTCGTGTGTCCACCATTGACCAATCTCTGGTAACCAGTCAGGAAGAGCATTACAGTTGTTATGGCTTGGGGTCACGGCAAGTGACTGATGTACGGGTGTAAATTTGCGTGGGTTCCCAAAAAAAAAATCAGGCGTCATCTCGAAAGACAAAAAAGAAAGCCCGATGCGGGGCTCGAACCCGCAACCTTTTGATGACTACTCACGTAAGAGTCAAATGCTCTACCGATTGAGCTAACCAGGCTTTTGTTGTTTGTGATATGTAACTTTTTAAATGGGTAAAAGTCAACGAGCTGGCACTGTGTTTCAGAGATTCTCGCTCATGTCCTTTCAGTCTACTAATGGGTGTTCAAAGCATGTATGGTTCACATGTAACTAGAGACATGCTTTGTGAGCTCGGCGCTAAAGAAGAGAAAGGTGGCAGCCTTTCTTTGTAGAGCAAAATCATGGTGATTACTCTTGTCTCGTCAATCATTGTATGTGTTGTCGATCACCACCATTATCAGGACTCTTTTTTTCAACAAGAGAGGACTTCTAGAGTAGCTCAGCCTGATAATTCAGTATCAAATAGTGGCCTAGCACCAGATGGCCCAGCATCAAATAATGTCACAGAACTAAATAATGTCACAGAACTAAATAATGTCACAGAACTAAATAATGTCACAGCATCAACTTATGACGTACATCTAGCAATGACACATCTAAAAGTGATACACATCAGATGGTGGTAGGCCTTCGGTAAGCCAGGCTATGGAGTTTGCTGAGTTTGATGGGCCCTCGAAGTCTGCAAATCTGTTATTGTTCCATCTTGAAGCTGGAGAGGGAGGAGAATAGCTACATCTTTATTATACGAAGTTTTCTCAGTGCTGATGAAAGTCTGAAAATAAAGCCTCCTTATAGAGGTGTAGGCTCTTTGTATTGCTATTGAGCGGCCTCGGACTCGCCAACGGTAGACTGGCGGTGCGTTGCCCAGATCACCGTAAGGAATTTTTCTGTTTTTTTCGCAGCCGCATCTCTCTCTTGTTTCGACGCTTCATTATTTCAAAATGTTTCTTGGTTGCTTCCGAAAATCTAGCCACTGAGTTGGCGGTATATGCTCCCCTGCCAGCTTCAGCCTTCAACGCCGTCATGAAAGCAATAAACCAATTGGTGACAGATCAATCAGCAAGCATGACACGGAATGGTCGATGGCGCATCACGCCTAAGGCTTTCCCTGGTCTTTTAGTTGCCATTCTGGTGCCCTTCGAGAGAGTGTAAAGCCTCATTCCAATTTCAGAAGCTGGTGTTGATGTGGTGCATTCATCATTTACTTATCATGTTCAATTTTCGAGATACTCACATCATTTTCTCAAAGGGTAGGTTCCATTGAGAAAAAAATATGAATACTCTTAGTCCGCAGGTTCAAAAATTCTTGAATTCCAGCATCGCGTGCCTTCTGTGTAGGTGTTGAAAGACGGCTTGCGTCTAATTCTTCATGTGATGTTGGGGCCAGCGGCTCCCACCTTGTCAAATGACCATCGCTGGCTAGGAAGTTCCAGCTCTTTTAAGGATTCATCACTCTCGTCGTCCTCCTCGTCATCCGTTCGATCATCTCGAGGATTGCTTTCATGGGTGAATATTTGCACAATACGAAGAATCAGAAGCAAATAGTAAACTACAGGCTGTATAGCACTAGTCAAGGTGAATACAAAAAGTTGTTCATTCAATTGAAGAACATACAAAAAATACGATCTTTAGTGTAAGCTCAAACATCATGTTGATTTCCGGTTTCCCTTACAATCTGAACACAACTTTACCAGCAGAAACTTTGTTATCGAACAAAAGATTCAAAGCAGTGTTAGCGCTTTCTAAGCCTGCTGGTAGCACGATGAGATTGGTGTGCTTGAACTTAGGTAAAACCGGAGGAAGTAAAGTGCTCCAGAAGTATTTGTGATCCTCCAACAACCCTTTTTCAGCAGGAAAAACAGTTCCATCAGGGAGGGCAAAGTGACCCTCGTAATAGTAAGCCAACGTTGCCTTGAAACTTACATTCCTTCCCCTAACGTCAATGTCTTCCGGGCTAACACCCAAAAGGTTGTCTAGAGTAACGGACTCAGCACCTTCTGTGGCATCAAGTGTTTTCTGTAAGGTATCCACTGTAGCAACGGTATCCAAGGCAAACTGGATACTTCCCTTTGCATAGTCTTTGATCTTCTCGATAACATCGGCGTCATTGTAATCAAAAACCGCATCAGCGCCCAACAGCTTGAGAAACTCGTGATTCTTCTTGGATGCTGTGGTAATAACTTTTGCATCATAAATAAGCTTGGCAGCTTGAATAGCAAGAGCACCCGTTGCAGTTGCTCCTCCCCAAATCAAAATGGTAGAGTTGGCTTGCAACTTGAGATTATGGGAGAACGATAACGAGATCGTAGTCAAACCCAACGTCAAAGAGGCAGCTCCCTCAAAAGAATCAACATATCCGGCGGGAGTGTTTTCTTTCAAAGGTTCTTGTTTGATACTCCCCTTGTTGTACTTCAAGGTGCCTTCGGGAAGGACAGCGACGTATTCAGCAAACGCACCATTGTCGTTTCGGAAATTTCCTCTAATGAAAGACGAAACAATGTCGCCTTTTTCAAAACCCGTCACATTCTTACCAACCTTCTCCACAATCCCAGAAACATCGGATCCTGCCACACTGCCAGCAGAGGCCCAGCCGTTCACCTTATGCTTCCAATCAGTGGGATTAGCTGCAAACGCAATAGCCTTCACAAGAATTTGATCGTCATTGATCTTTGGAATCGGAATATCGGCAACCCCAACCAGGATTCCTTCCGTTTGCTCATTGAATATAGCTGCTTTCATGATTATGCCTTTCTGCTGAAGAGGTCAAGCGATATGGCTAAGCTTTTTATATATACACAGTCCATTGCTGCTCGCTCCAGCAAATTTCACGTGATCACGGGATTTCAATTAGTAATCCACATCAGCCCCAAACACCACATCGAAAAACGTTTCAGGCAGCTATACGAAGACGCCTGAAGTTTTCTACGGCCCCACTTTGAACAATGTCACTTCTTATCGTTTGACTGAATTTTCGTCGTGGCCTTTTTGGGAAAATTGGCCGATTTATTTTGCAACAAATTGAACTGGAGATGGAGATTCCCACCGGCGAAATACGATGGAGGCCCGAGGCCTCTGGTATTTCTGAAGAGTGAGACACAAGTGCTCAAGTAAACTAGCCTACGTTAATTGAGGTCTCCGGCTATTTGCACGAGTATGTAGAAACGGTGGCCAATCGTCATTATCCCTGGTCTGTGGCGATTGGCCTATTGCGAAAATGTGAACTTCCCCTCCATTTCCATTGGATTTACCCCGAAAGTCATGGCGATGCCCAGCTTTCGGTTGATGACATGTGACCTCTCAGTACGATTACATGGAATCATGTAATCGCAAGTAGTCACACTGAGCTCCTATTTGATAACATTTCAAGTTACGAGTAGTGCAGGCACACTTGTAACGACGTAAATGTACCCCGATGATCTTAAAGCGATTATTAAAGAAGAACTACTAGCAAGTTACAATGAAGAATGTAACAGCATCGGGCTTCACACAATCTCACGGTGGAAACCCACTCTACCCTGTTTCCTGAAGTCAATTGTCATTTGAGATTACTTAGAGCTTACTGACTCGAAAGAACGGTGGCTCACGATACTAAAAGAACGCTAATGAATTGTGTGCCATGTATCTTTTAAGTGCTTCTCAATATTTGGTTCTTTTCACGAGTGCTTTCAAGCGGAAGGTATGGCCTCATATGTAGATGAGACTTCTTGCCCTGACCCTGATATAGTGTTCAAAGACGTGAAAGGCATTCTGGAAAGCATTTTTATAAAGCTAGGAATCCTTTTGGTGTGGCATTCATTCATCTTGAGTCCTAGAGTTGCTATAAATAAAGTGTTTCGAGAATCTCTTTTGAAACTTTCACCCGTTCCCGTCCCACTTGGTTAGTTCGCCTATCATGACGAGTTATTGCCACAAGGACAGCTCAAAGACAAATTTTTGCCATTGCTTAGTGAGCACAATGGATGATTCAACCATCATTGCGTTGCTTTTTGTCCTGGTATGCCGTTGAATGAACAGTAGTGCCCACTATGCCACGAAAATGCATTATATACCACTCTCGAAAAGTTTGAAAAATTTCGGGCGAGTTGTAAGAATGAGCTGCAACAAGGGCGTTCATCACTCAGAATACCAATATTCATGTGGACATAAGCCTCTGATAATTTTTTGCAGATCGCAAAGATTAGTTTAAAATATTTTCTCTGAATTTTTGACAGCTTCGCTCGCCGTTTAGAAAACCCTCTACTAGCAGTTTCAACACCTTTGTGTTCCCACATAACGTTAAAGCGTCTTTGAAGTCGAGAGTTAAACTATGTGTGAGACGAGAGAGACCTAGTTTAGGAGCTGTCACACTTAAAAACCAGAACCGACACCATTTTTGTGTTCTAGCCATAATCCTCGACGTTGACTATTCATCTAACATTTCCTTTTGCAGATGCTCTGAATCAAGTTGATGTGTCGACAGACAAAAAGTTTGTCAAATATATGGAAGACCTCAACGGCGTTGAAGTTCCTGATCTCGTTGCAATATACCAACAGTCATGACAAAGGTAAACTAAGTTTTCTTTGGATGCACAGGTATGAGATCAATTAGTCCCAATTTCTGATCTTGATCTGCTGTGGCATACTCATCGGTTGTCTTTTCTTAGTCGAGTGTCAGTGTTTGCTACTCTAGGATCTATTTTACTATGGATTAAGTGTGTGCTAGAGTCTAGGTGATGCGAGGAAAGTCACGGAAATTGTTAAGGAGGTAGTTGAAGCGGATAGAACAAAAAAAGCCTTGTGAGACTCTTGTACAAGCATAGGAGATAAAGCAGCTAAAGTGGAGGACTAGTTGTGGGTGTACAAGTGGTAGCTGTGGTGGTGTAAGCAGTTGTGAAGCTAATGGTTGTGGAAGAAGAAGTGGCTAAACAGTTCTCAAAATCCGCATGTTGTAGTCTTAGAGAGGGTCTTAAGTCTGGTTCAGCCTTTCGCAAACTATACACACACATTAACCGCTGGTCCGCTTCATCTGTATCTTCTTAAGTAAGCACTAGTCTGCTAATTCATCGGCCCGTAGGGTGATATTCATGATTACACTTCATTTTGAGAGCCCACACTCACTTCTTGCAAAAGGTGAGTTCACACTTGATACAGTGGGTTGATTTTGTACATAGGAAATTTGGCAATTTGTTGAATTATCGTAATATTTGCATTTCTTTACAAAAACTGATAATTTTAGTTGGAGAAAAAGTAGCGAAGGGAACTGACTTCTACTTATAGCGAATACCTGTTTTTTTTCAAAGTGTTCAGCGATCGAAGAATATCTAATGGGGTTGTTGGGGATGAAGCAGGAAGTGTGTTTTAGGATTTTGTTGCCAGTAGAATATGAGCCACGCCAAGGTCGATCACAAGAGACCAGAATCAATTCACAAAAGAATTCATCCCCATGCACATTCTGTAACACCACAAAGACACTCCATAAGTCGACTTACAATTCATCAATGACCCCACCCACGATCTTCCTTTGCGAAAGGTCATATCATTCAAATGTTTATATTCATTTACAGGCAATGTCTTGGTCGTAAAAAACGGGGATGAGCCAACGGTCGACCCACAATAAGCATCACATCCGGATGACAATTCAAGCATTAACGTCCTTGGAAATTGACTACGAAAACTCGTCGTTTAGTCCAGCAATGCAATTAAGCTTGAGGTGTCCTGCGTGCCACGCTAAGGGAATCACTACGACACTCGAAGAATACTGCAATCCTGGAAGTAATTTCAAAAACCCTCGATGTTGCAGCTAAGGACTACACCAAGCTTTTGACAAAACTTATCTCAATCGCGGCGATCTCAGGCTCCAGCAGTACTTGGCAGACGGTGAGGGGAAGTTTGAGATGATGCTACCAAATCTATGGAAGCTCTGTTCCAATTTCATTGCTACTTTCCTTGCACACTCAGAAATTAGCCATAAGTTATTCACGGAGAATCTCTTGTACGAGGTTAATGCGCTGGATATATTTGAGGGTCTTTCTGAGTTGAGAGCACAGATTTTCCCATACTTTGCGTTGCAGCCGTAC